>JASUUH010000066.1:0-600000 GCA_030449925.1 Citropsis articulata
CATTGCTGGATAATTACAGCAATCGCTCACATTCTATAACAACACGATTACGTTGAAAAAAGATACAAAACCCAAAACAACAGACTGGCCTTTCTGGAGTTAGAAAAGGATGCAATTTTGGACCGTGACATTCCATTAATGCTGATGTGGATAGATCAAGGTTTGCTCACTAATTGACTCTTAATCAATTTGAAGGTGGCGATCGGTTTTACAACATTATACACTCAAAGAGAGCCGTTGAAATTGATGTAAAATGTTAATTCATTTCTTCGATTTTCAAGCTCGATCCAATTTCCAATTTCTAAGGAACTTAAGAGGGATAGAACTAAATGAACTAGACCATTTAGCAATAAGATGTGATACATAAAATTAAATCATACGAAATGGCATTTGCTCAATGTCACAACTTTATAACAAATCACCTTTCTTTCGTTTCAGCATTTACGCCTCCTTAATAAGGGTTACCAATCTAAATATCAGGTTAAACGGAAGAAATTAAACCTGACAACTTTTCAAGCCTACACTTGATCTCCTCTTTAAGATAAATCAGCTTCATTCCCTGCTTCCAGCATTCCGGATAAAAATAAAATAAGACATGAACAGCATTGGAGGAAACAAAATGATTTTAAGGTTCCGTAAACAAGCGGCCGTGCTTGAGTGTCCATCAAGGGTAATTTCGAGTTTTCCTTCATCACAAAAAGGATCAATCGAGCTAATGAACACTTCTATAATTGTAAGACTAATAGAAAGAAAAAGACATTGCAAGAGAAGCGAGAGTGCCGCAATGGAGCAACAATTAGGGACCACACAAGCAGCAGAAGAACTCAACTCTCCGGGTCTTTGGTTATTGATTGTATTGTAGGGCTGTATTTGTTTACAAAGTTTTGGTTGAAATTCAATTAATAATTTAGTTTAAAGTAATGGAATCGCAAAACTTTGGTGATGAGTATTCTACATTTGGCCTCCAATCAGCGTCTCAAGAAACTCCTGTTTTGTTAGGTCGGAGGCAAATGGCAATGGGCAAAGTTCCTATCTTTGTCTGTCTCAATTGACACATTAACATGCTACTGCTTAATGTTATGTTTCTCTAATCTAGTGTGGAAGAATCCAAAGCGAACCGCTTTGGATTTTGTGCTTGGATTGTTTGATTGATTCCATTATTATATAAACAACAAATTGCTGTGAGAAAAGAATGGCCCCTCATAATTTTATTGTAATATCATTAATTTGATGATACGAGACCTTGTCAAAATTTCACTAACAATTTTTCTTTTTTTAATGGACAATTGATTACAATTGCTACAGTGATGAAGAATTTTCCAGGTGATGGCAGCAATTAATCACATTGCTTTGAATTGGGTATGCTTCGATCCAGCTCCAAAACATTTTAACCGATGCTTCTCAGCTTTTTATTGAAGTTGAATCCTCTGTTTTGCTAATGAATTTCTCTTCTGCTTTGCTCTTAGAATAAATATTCTTTGTTCTAACAGCAAGCAAAATGTCTAATCCAAATCCAAGCATGCATGCCACAGCCATAATCACAAACACGAGAAAATAACAATGAGCTCCAACACAAGTGTTGCTTCCATCAACTGAGATAGTGGCTTGAGCATCATATAGATAACCAGCAAGGAGACCAGAGAAGAGAAATGAACCCAGGGGAAGGTTGAGAATCAGGATATTGTATAGAAGGCCATAATATTTGACACCAAATAGTTCAGAAGCCACAGGTACTGTTATTGTCAGTCGGACGCCATAGCATATCCCTACCAAAATTGAACCAATATGTAGAGATCCTGGCAAGGCCATGGCCATTATGATGTATCCAGCAGCCATTAGAATTTGAGAAGCTGCATTCCAGAGAGGCCTTGGTGTCTCACATTTCCTGCACGTCACAGCGGGTCATAACTCTTAAGGTAGTGCTCATTTAGCATGAAAAAGAAAAAGAAATACTTGAATTGTTTTTGACAGAGAGCTGGTGAGAAAGCAGACATACCAAATGTAATATTCTGACAGCAAGCCAGAAACAATGCGTCCAAAGAAACCCCATATGCTCATGAGTGACACGAAAATGGATGCATCATTGAAGCCAAGTGCCAGCCCCATCTGTCCCATGTTGTTCATCACACACATTCCTGTGCCCACGCCACAAAGAAAGGATGCAAACAGAATCCAGAAATCATATGTTTGTAACATTTGCACAACTGTGTGCTCCTCCCCAATTAGTGGTTTTCTGTTTCTTTCAGCATTCTCCACTTTAACAATAGCTGTTACTACTTCTTGCTTCTCTGTTGAAGATTTTTGAGGGGCAAGCAATGGTTCTCTGCTTGGTTGCTCAATGTCTGAGTTGGATTTTGACTTAAACAGAACAACGTATAAAGGAACAGCCAATGGTAAAGCCAGAAGGAAAATGAGTCCTACCGCAAAATATAAAGAGAGCACGTGGCCATGATCTCCAGTGATGTCAAAGGCCAACAAATAGACAGCTACGGCGATAGCGAGAACATTGAAAATATGAAAGAATTCAGTTTCTTGTCTATCTTCTACAGGCCCTGAAGCTGGTTGGTTTTCATGCAAGAAGAGCACTGCAGTGAGGCAAATTACTGCTGGGACAATTGCAAGGATGAGGAGAAATGTTGACGGTTTGGAGGAGAAAAGAGCTGTGCAAATATCTGTAAAGATTGCTGTGCTGAGACCCACATAACCCTTGAGGATACCTGACACAGGGCCTCGATTTTTTGGAAAGTTACGCATGCAAGTCACCAATACTGCTGTGTTCATCCATGTTGTGCTGTTGCCTCCCATGCACAGAAAAATGCACATCTGCAAGAGCAGCTAGTTAGAATTTTGTTCTAAAGCTAGTTTATATAATGGACAAGGTCCTAAAATGGTTGCTTACCTGCCAGTAAGGAAGAGGATGGATTTTCTCACTTACAACAAGCCATTGAACTCCATATCCTATTAAACCTTCGAGTGAGCCAATAATGAGGATAGCAGAAGTTGGCAAACGGTCAGAAGCAAGACCAGAGAGAAGGCCAAAAGCCTTGCCAACATCTTTAGCAACTGAAAGGTTGTTGAGCTGCAACTGAGTTAGAGCCATGAGAGATTTCAGTGCATCTGAGTAGTTGGAAAAAGTGTAGTTGTTGCCACAGGTTGCTTGAACCCAAATGGCTGTGACAAATCCTAACCACTTAGCGGCAGGCGAAGTTGGAAAGGAGAATGGACCCATACTATGA
This sequence comes from Citropsis articulata, assembly GCA_030449925.1. NCBI lineage: Eukaryota > Viridiplantae > Streptophyta > Magnoliopsida > Sapindales > Rutaceae > Citropsis > Citropsis articulata. The sequence goes on from JASUUH010000066.1 coordinate 3,237, forward strand.
AGTAACCAAGGAGGAGATAGGAAGAGAACAACAGAGAATTCGAATTGCTTGCTTTGAATTTTTGGTCAGTGCAGAAACTGTAAGCGTGGATTATGAATTGTGTTGCTTCTAAAGTTTAAGTAATAGTTTGCTCGGACCATGGTTTCAAAATACCAGTCACTTGTACTACGGAAACTAGGATCAAGGAAGTTACCTGAATATAATATATCTAGAGACACAATTAAAAAGAAGAAGAAACAACCAAGTTGGGTCGTCCGGGGACCCCATGACGTTGTTTTTCATCTCTGACATAAACCAAATCCATAAGGACGGGTTACCAGTTATGTTACAGATGTTACTTCTTAAATACCAAGGTTAACTACATAACCGGACATTATATGTATGTCAGATCAAGTGGGCGATCCAAGTTGTAAGAGAAAAGAATAAACAATCTTAGATGTCAAAATCCACAGGAGCAGATGATAATGAAGAAAATGTTGGCAGCTATGAGCTACAGGGGATACAGCCTCCAAAACTGAGTGAACCCCCAGATTATTTGGCGGCTATGGCCAGTCCTCTATCCTATGTCTAGTAGAGCCGTAAGGGACGAAATAATGGGCATAAACTCAAAAAGGTTTTATATCAGGAAGACAAACTATAATGCTAGTCTGATAAAAAGGGCATTCATCCCAAGTTGGTCTTCTGAAGACTGCGCCTAGAAATATCATATCAATCATTGATATCAATAATAAGCCAAAGTATTCCATTGGTATGTACTTCTAATTTCAATTGCTTAGAAAACTGATCAGTTGCTGCTGCATGCATTACTGCAGCCCCGAACACTACGGGCATATTAAAAAGTCCAGAGGCAATCTGCCGGAAGCAATTCCCTTCCACGTATGTCTGGGATGGGACTTTATTTATCAGCAATCCACTTTTTCCTGAATCTACGAATGCTGCTATTACAGTAGAACATAGCTGCAGGAGGAATCTTATATCCACGCTTGAAATCTTGCAGAACGTCTGATCCTTTTTTTCATGCCCATATAGCCATAAACTTTGAAGCATATACACTCAACGATTTACCCCGTAATCACGTTCAGGCCTGGTGTCTGCTTGCCGAGATATTTATTCACCTTATAGGACTACAAATTACTTCACAACGATGGATTTGTTGTTTCCACAACAACTTAAATTTACATCTTTATTCAATTTCTGGGCGAGCCAAAAATATGCTTGGACCACACAACATCATATACAGGGAGAGTCAAAAAGAAGGCAATACAAGAAGCAAGTAAAACACCCCCACCGTGGCAATTGAAGTTGATTGCCATGCACGAACCATACAAATGAGTATTGCGAGTATGGTCGTGTCAAAACTATTTAAAAGAAATCAATTTTTAGAAAACAATGCAAAAAAATATTTTATCAAATATTAAGATTAATACAAAGAAGTATTGTGACTATGGTGAAAGCAATAAAAAAAATCTGAGTCAGTCACATCCATCGACCGTTTAACGGAGCAACAAATGTGCAGTATATGAATAATGAACCCAGATCACAAAACTATTCTTCTATGAAGACATTCAAGAAAAATCAGATGGCCAATTTTGCAAATTTTGCTACAAAAAGTCCACTGGTTTTTGATGTCAAGGGGTCAAAACGCAGGGTCTTTGGTATCCTCCTCACAAGGCCAATTTTGGGCAACATCTATCTCCTGCAACTCTGCAAGAAAAAAAAATTGTTGCTATAACTACCACCAGAAGAGATGTGAAGTCAGGTTTGTTTATCATAATCAAATGTTTCCTAAAACAGTGGCTGAAAAGTGAGTAATTTATTGATGAGAGTTGATACATCTCCTGAAAGAAGCAATCGTATATAACAATCACAGCATTTAATAAACTTTTTTTTTCCCTGCTCAGAAACATAATAAGTATATCAGCTGCAAAACTGCAGGTTATAAACTTGCAATGCAATGCAGCCAACAATCACTTCTGAGAAAGTAATAATTAGACTTCAAAACATAGAGAATCTTACCAGCAGAGGCATTGTCCTTGAGAAACTGCCCCACCACATCTTCATTCTGAGCAGCTGTCAGGCTAATCAATGGAAAAAGATAGAAATAAGAAAACAAAGAATGCAAATATTTTTGCTTGCTTGTGTGAGCCACCAAACATGATAAAAAATATACCTGCAAGTGCTGTAGACAAGCAGGCCCCCAACTTTTAGCAGTCTAAATCCATTAGTAAGAAGTTTTAACTGCGACCAGAGATAAATACTTTCAATATATTGGAAAGACCCAGTGAACCTCTTCCAAATATAAAAGGTCTTGCATACAAATTTAATACTGAATAACTCAAATTGGAAAAGGGTAAAACATTGCTTCATCAAATTAAACAGACTATATGTGTAGAACGCAAGTTAAACTTGGCTGAACTTAAACAGGAACCACCAGGTGAAAGCAAGGAAACAGGTACGGCTCCGAATTATCTTCTACTCTTAGGTCATTCTACCCATAAAATTCAAGAAAATACATTCTTCATCTTGTTTTCAGTCTTCAGCAAACTTTTTATTAAAAAAATTTTCCTTCCAATGAACCCAAAAATTATACCGTCCAATATCCAGTAATGCTCAAATGTAAACTGCTTTAGTTTACAGTGCTACATGGAGATATACTAGGATCCTTTAGGAGATCTATCAGTGTCAAATGTTCTCTTCAGTATTCCATTTGTAGCAAAATCATCAGCAATTTCAGACAATCAAGCTACAAATCAAATGGAGGGGAAAAAGCCCATGTATACGTCAAAAAAATAACTTCTAAGCTCTCTAAAAATCTAATATAAACTAGAATTCAAACTCAAAAGGAAGAAAGAGGAGGAAATCCTTAAAACGGAGAAAGAAAGACAGAGGCAAGAGCAGGTCCAATAAACCTGGACAGATTACTGCTGGTATAGTGGAAAATTGAATCAAGTTACCTGAAGATTTGTAACACTATCAGTTCTCTCTGGATCCAGCACACGTTGAAGAGTTGTCCAGCCCCAATTCTCAAATTTCTGGATATGCTTAATTGACCCATCATGAGTGCACTCTGCATCTACAAGGACCTAAAATATATTTGAACTACTTAGTTGCATTTATAAGGAGTGAAGAAACTTCTGACTCGGCAAGTGGTGCCATTCTAAAGACAAAATAAAACTGCTTTAATTATTCGGGGCTCTTCATTTAACAAAAAAGATAAACAAACGAGTAAAAATGCAACTTCACCTTGTCATAACCAGAGCTTGAGACTTCACTGTTACAAACACTTTGATATATTTCCTTTTTTGTAAGCCCAACTATACCGGAATGACGCCCATAGAATATAAGTTCAGGATGTTCACTCCTCACTATTGCCTTTGAAGCAGCATTTTCCCTAGCTTTCACTGCTCTTTTTCTTTCTTTCCATGGTATTCTAGAAGTCCACTCCCTAAATGTATCATCCTTCTTGCAACACAGAATTACCTGTTTAATTCTAGACAGAATGACAAGACATCAGAAATTTGTTAAGGATTTCATATAGAATTTACAAAAGCTTATGGACCAAAATTATAGGATAAAGTAAATAAAACACAGGTTCTATCAGTTCATTACAGGATCCAGGATCCAAATGCAGCCGCAAGGGAACAAGGGAAAATATCGTTCCATCGGCAACAAAAAGTCGGCACCTATCACCTAGAGCATATTTCTGCAGCAGTGTTCTACAAGCCGCTAGACGATGTCTTGCAACATCAACTCCAGTTACAGAACCGAATCACCAATAATGTCCAGTATCATACAAAGTTTAGCACCTAGACATACAAGATTTAAGGTTAATGAATAAGTGAGCAATCTGTCAAAAGAGTCAGAGAAAATTGACAAGTAAAAGACATATAACAAAATCATCCGATGTCCTAACATAACTCCATTTATAGACTATATGTTTCCTGAATCAAGTTGGCAACTATCCAATATTAGATGCCAAAAATATCTCTTCATAGATCATATTGGTGTAAAAAGAAATCAAATCATTTTTTTTTTTTCCTTCAATATTCAGCTTTGATCAAATTTCCTATTTCCATGGAACTTAAAAAGGAACATAATCAAATATACTAGACCATTTAACAATTAAAAGTGAACAATTATCAGCACTACTACTTTGACCCACAGGTTAAGAAGTTCTCATTGAAAATATTACTTTTCATACGTCAACTTCGATTTTATGACATCACATCAATTAGCAAACAATTGGTGAGAACAACATAACAGACCAAGAATAGAAGATTGCTTACCAGGAGCAGCACAAAGATCAAGAACATGATCTCCTGCTGAGATATTCAATGCGGAAACAGCCGCTCCAGAAGCAGCATCAATTCCATATATCTGAAAATGGCCTCAAAAATAGAGAACATTCGATTAAAATAACATTTGAACGATACACTAACGTAATTAATGGAGAACTACGAACAACAACACCCAAGTTGAAGTCATATGATAAGAGTATGCTTTCAAAAAAATAAATTACAAAAATCACAAATTTGATAAATCACCTTTCCTTGCTTGTATGCCATTGAGTTAGCAATCTTAATATCAGGTGGAAGTGAAAAAAATCCACTCAACCAGACAACTTTCTCCAGCTTACACTTTAACTCCGCTTCAATCTCTTCTAAATCAGCTTCATTCCCAGTTTTCAACCTTCCAGTTAAAAAAGAAAAGAAAAAGAAAATTAGCAGCTTTTTAGATAGGGAAAAACAAAAATTGCTCACAAGTTTTGTAGTAACTGATAGTCTGACACCTTATGTAACGAGGAATTGAATCTGCGGCTGAATAAAGCGAAGGGTCCAGTCCATTCTCTTTCAGAAAATCAAGGAATGCGTCTGGCAAGGGCAATTTCGACAATTTTTCCATCAAGCGTACTGCGTACACAGCATTCGATTTCGATTGCACAGCGGGAACGGCCGAGTCTATACCCCTGGAGGAAACCCAGCCGAGAGTTAATAACGCCACCGTATGGTCCGTATCCCAAGTTCTATTCTTCAATTCACTCACTCGTATGAATCAAAAGTTAAAACGGCGACCTTTATTTGAGAAGGCTCACTTTACGACATCGTTTCAAATGAAAAAATTCCAAATTATTTTACTAAACAATTAAACAAACATGCTTCCTAAGCCGTGATTAATTTGATTGTGATTAATGTACAGATATAGGTTTGTAATATGGTAGTGTGATTTAATGTATTAAATACATGTTTGTAACATGGCGACGGTGAAAGGGGCAGAGAAACTATAAATATCTATCTATAAGAGTGAAAAAAAAAAAAAAATGGCCACTAAGCCAAGGGCCTAGAGGTGGTTGGGCTGCTGCCTCATGAGGCGCAGCGGTTCTCACAAAATATTGCTAAACTAAATATTTAATAAAAGATTTTTTTTTTATGTAATACGAGTAGAGCAAGGGCATCTCTTTTCTGTGAGGATCATTTGTCTGAATATGTATTTTAATAAATTTAAATGTAATAATATATAAGTCTCAGTATGTAAATCTGATTATAAATATCAGTGTAATGTTTGTTACATTAGTAGTTGTAAATATCTCACATGATGAAGACATTTAGCGATTATAAATATCATGCAATACGACATTAATAGTTGTAAATATCTGTGTTACATTAGTAGTTGTAAATATATGAATGCGATGCGTTAGTAGTTGTAAATATAGAATGCGATGCGATGCATTAACGATTATAAATATCTGCGTAATGCGAAAGACATCGTTAGTAGTTGTAAATATCATGCAATAATACAATACGTTAGCGATTATAAATATCTCACAAGATGAAGACATTAATAGTTGTAAATATCTGTATAATATAGTACATTAATAGTTATAAATATCTGTGTAATACAGTATATTAATAGTTATAAATATTTGCGCAATATAATATCTTGACGTGCAACTAGTATTCCAAAAAAAAAAAGAGTGAAAAAATTGAGAATCAAGGGTATTTTAGATATTTCCATGAATATGTCGTATTTGTGAAATTATTGAACATGGTGGCATATTATTACATTTCAATTTCACGGGGATATCGATGGCATAAAGGTGCGAACTCCTCTGGTGTTTATTTCCGTGAGGCTCTGTACGCACTGTTCTGTTCATCCGAAATCTGTTCCTACAGGAGAAGGAGAGGGGCAAACTCCCGAAGAGCAGAAGGCGCAAAGCAAGAGTCAAAGATGAGGGAAAAGTTTCCCATGAAATTTCTTATTATCTACCTCAACCTCTGCTTTGTCGTTTCGTTATCCTCTGCAACTCTTGTTTGGAAACCCCTCTCCCTCCACTTCCCTGACCTTCCCGCCAAATTCGGTACACCTGTTGTTTGTTTCCCGAGAAAAATGTAGCATATAATTAATTATGCGAATTGTACATTTTCATTTTTATTGAAAAGATGAATTTTGTGTTTTCCTGTTAGCTGTTGATGTTAATAGCTCTGGAACATGCGGAGCTCTCCATGTAGCAGATCCTGCGGACGCTTGTTCCCCGTTAAGCAACCCCGTTGCGTCTAATGTTGCTGACCATATTAACTTCGTTTTAATAGTCAGAGGTCAATGTGTTTTTGAGGATAAAATCCGAAACGCTCAAGCTGCAGGATATCGTGCTGCAATTGTTTATAATGACAGAGAAAAAGGCAGTTTGGTTTCCAGTGAGTTCAACAATATTTCTTTTCTTTTTCTTTTGGAAACCAATTAGCAATTTTTTATCATTAAACTTTTATATATTATGATGTTACTTGTGCTTAGTGACGGCAAATCATGAGGGTGTAAAGGTGCATGCGATATTTGTTTCGTCGGAAACTGGTGTATTTGAAGGAGCATGCTCGAGGTGAAACTGGGGAATGCTGCATTTTTCCAGAATCTAATCAAGGAAGCTGGAGTGTGTTGATGGTATCTCTATTCTCACTTATTGTGGTCTTTGCATTATTTGCTGTAGCCTTTATTACACCCAGGCCCTGGAGGCCTTGGCTAGGACAGAATCAGCAGCAACCTAGAAGGTTAGATTCCAAGGTAGTGGAAGCACTTCCTTGCTTTTTGTTCAGCTCTGCTAGTTCAAGTCAGTGTCATGGTGGAGAAACTTGTGCCATTTGCCTTGAGGATTACCAAGATGGGGAAAAACTCAAAGTTCTTTCCTGCAAACATGGTAGGTTCTTGCTCTTGCTGGTATTATTTTAACCTTTTCACCCTATAGTTGAATTTATTAGAAGATCTTCTTTGATTTATGTAAAGTAATTGTGTAACTTTAGTTTAGATGGAAAATTATTTGACTCGATGCTTAAATCAACTGCCTTCATATTTTTCTGTTGGTTGCATTTTGCAATTTCAGGAGGAGAAAATAATTAGCACTGTCACATGTATTTAGATTTGCACCTTGACTAATAGGTGAACTTTGATTAACATTATTTCCACTACTGCTGATTATTTTTCTTGAAAGCTACTTGCAGAGTTTCATGCAAGCTGTGGACTCATGGCTGACTAAGTGGGGGACGTTCTGCCCTGTATGCAAGCATGATATGAGAAACAATACAGAAAGTAATGAGGTGGGTGTCTGAGGCCATCCTTTGTTTTCACTGTCTTCTGTAGCAAAGTTATGAACTTTGGCTAATCATATTTCAAGAATCAGAATTGCCTGCCTTGATATGGGTGAGTTGGCCACCTTGTTTTTCACACTTTTATGGAGCATTGTTATTTCTGACTTCTCATCTCAATTAATGGGCTCACCTTGTATATTCTATCTATTTGGACTTTAATGTTCGGGCATAGAGCTACTTATCTTTTGTTCTCTATACTAATGTAGAAATCCCAAATGAAATGTAGAGGCTCTTTTGTTGATTGGATGAAGAAGAACAGTTTTATATGCCATCATTTTATGAATTTAGAGGGTTAGGTTTAGAGTCTAGTCATGATTCCAAGTGCTGCTCAATCCTCGCAGTGCCTTCCTTTAAAGTATTTTCTCTGAACTTGATTATGCTTGTAATTTGCACAAGTCAAATTCCTCAACTATGTGCATGCACTTGTTGGATGGTTGGCATCAATTTCCAATAAATGTGATGTATATAGCTAGCTGTAAACCGAGAATCTGCTAGGAACTGTGTGAGTTTTAATTCAAATAAAATCATTTGGTATGAGACTTGCTTTGAGACTATAGAATTAGGTGGTATATTTGACCAATATGAATCTTTTAACAGCATTCTGTGACCTTTTTTTCTCCTTATAGTTTCCCATCAACATATGTCTTCTTGGCTGTAAACGAGGAACATCAACTTTAATGCAGCCTTTTTCCTACTTGTTGTTTCCTGCAAATTAATGTCTTATTGTGTGTAAACCAAGAATGCAAACTCTTTCCACCTTGTAGTTTGAGTTAAATTTATGTCTTCTTGACTATAAACCAAAAATGTCAAACCTTCTTCCATCTCGTAGTTTCTTGTCAATTTATGTTTTGTGTCTGTTATATAAGATGTTGTCATAATAATTGAACTTTTCAACTTGGTTTCATATTGTCTGCAATCTACTCCGCCTAGTTTTCATATTCTGGTAAAGCTAGCCATCCTTAGTACAAATGGGTTTAGGTGGCCTGTAGGAGCAGGACCAATACTTGATATTATGGCATGGGAAGTGCAGTAACCCTGGTAGCTTTCATAATATCAATTTCTCCTCCTAATATTAGACTGAAAGCAATAAGTTGTCTAGACAATAGGCAATTGCATTTAGCTTTCTACTAGATTGTCCAGTTGGGCAAATGCATTCTGTTCTATACTATGTTCCAGATTTCAACACTAGTTTTTACGTCATTGTAGTATATTTGGTTATTTTTTTATGGAGTCGCTTATGTTTTTATTGTAGGCCAAGAGAGAAAACTAGGCCTTAAAATCAGTGGATTGAGATGATAATTTGGCTAGCATTTGGAATCAGGTTTGTTGCTAACTTTTCTTCTGTAGACCATGAACTTGCGGTTTGCTTTTGCTTTTAAATGTGGAATGGGGGCTAGTTATTATATTTGTTTAGAAAATAAAGCATTGTGTTTGAACTTTTTAATTCTGTACCCATGCGAAGGAGTACTGAGGTTTGGTCATTTCTTTGGGCTGCTGATGCGGTTGGAAGTAAAAATAAAATTAATGTATAGCAGGATTTAAATATTCTAATGTTGCAAAAATTTTAACTAAATGTTTACAATGCATGGTTGCTTAAGGCCTGGTCTATTAATTGGTTCATCTCTTCAGCTGACTCTTGTTTTTCCTTGTTGTTTTTACTGTTTCAGGGTAGTTTTCATGTTGTGGGGATGTCATTTGAACTTCATGGAATTTTTAACTTTCCCTCAACCTATCCAGAGTCTTGGAGATTGATGGTGTGTGCATATGGTGTTTGACAGAAATTATTCTGAAAATTGCAGCAGGCGTTATTTCAATAGAGCTTCTTTGCATCTGCAGCCAGCTGGGAGGAGCTGTTGGTATCTTGATATCTTCCTTGAGTTCCTCATGGAAGTTTGACATAATAGTGCTATCGGAGGTCCCCATGGATGTTTCACCTGCCTAATCCAGGGTGTGATTATTTAAAGCTAAGTTGTGCGTAAATAGTGTTTGATTATTTAAAACCATGTGTTGTTGTGCATGAATAATTTGTTGTTAATTGGTGCATTCAGCAAAATTTGGCTTTATCTGCGTACTGTACATAAGAAAATTCTCTCTAATGGAAGCTTACCCAATTTGTTCCTGCACTGGGGCTGGATATGATGAATTATGTAGGACCCCCATCCTCTATATTTGCCTGAGTGGGTCTAAGCTATTAACAACCTTAACCCACTGGGCTGACTCTGTGGGTCTACTCTCAAGTTGGCGGCCCAGCTACCAGTGTAGCCTCAGTTTTAATGCGAATTTGCCTATTTGCCATAGCTAGTTCTTTGCTGGGTGGGTAGGCCAGTGGATGGAATTTCCCTCACGTGACAAAGCATGGAACGCCGGTTGAAACTTGAAACTTGCCACCAAAACGTTCGAACTTTGCTTTCATATCACGTCATTGGGGACCCCTTCGGTTTAACTGTAGCTAAATCCATCCATGTCCTTATCTATTCATCAATAATATTCATACTGGCCGGGACTTGCAATTTTTTTTAATGTGATTTAACAATTTTTTAAATACTTTAATACTAATCCCACAGAAATGGAAAGTGAATAAAAGAAGCATCCGAACAGCTGCAGCAGCAATTAGCGAGCAAGTCAGCGCCACAGCACACTTTTCTAACTTCATCTGGTTTTCCCGGCAAAACAAGCAACTGCTTTACTGCTGCGCCACCAGATCCCAACACTAAATAAGGCTCTATATAAACAAGCCCATAAGTTCTTCTTGATGGGTTCTACTGGAAAAAGGTCACCTGGTCACTTCTCTCTAATTTTAATTTCGTTCACGTTAATATATTGGAACATACCTTCAGGGATATTCAAATATAACTTGTAAGTTTGATATGGGTGTTTCCCGCAATTGGGTTATGTTTTTGCGTGGATTGTTTCTTCTCCTCCTTATCCCTCGTAGCTCTGGAGCTGAAGTTATTACAGTCAGTGTTCGAGCTGCTAAGAATCTGCTTGAATCTGGCTACGGCTATCTTGATGTGAGGTACGCAGTTTCAATTCAACTACTGGCTTTCTATTTCCTAATTCTGATACTTATAATTTCTTTTATTTTTAATCTTTATATCAAAACTTTGGGTTTGTCTTAAAATACTAGGACGGCAGAAGAATTCAAGAAAGGTCATGTGGATGCAGCAAAAATCTTCAACATTCCTTACATGTTCAACACTCCAGAAGGTATACATTGATTATTTTATTTTATTGTATATATATATTTTTTAAATTTAACTTCTAATAACCATGAGCCATTTCCTTTTTAATACTTCAGTTATGAAAAAATAATTTGGTTTTGCTCTATAGGTAGAGTAAAAAATCCAGATTTCTTGAAGAAGGTTAGATCTCTTTGCAAGGAGGAGGATGGTCTTGTAGTGGTAATTAATTGATCATGTTCATAAATCAATTATCAAAAAATTAATTTTTGTTTTCACACACACACACACACACACATACGTATATCATCCAGTTTTGATTTGGTGTAAGTAATTAATCTGTACAGGGCTGTCAAGGCGGAGCTAGATCTCTTCATGCAACGGCTGATCTTCTTGGCGCTGTAAGTTTCGTCTTTGCTTTCAATTTTCACTCACTATGGAGTATGGAAGCCACTAATTCGTTGAAATTAGAGTAAAGATGAGGGGGAGAGGAAATTTAACGGTCTTTGTACAATTGACAAAATGATCACTGCAGGGCTTTAAGCATGTGAGCAACATGGGAGGTGGGCATTTGGCTTGGGTTCAGAACGGATTAAAGGTGAAGGTGCATGAAAAGCCAGCAGATCATCACTCTGACCTCTGATTAATTATGACTTGCCATTATTGTCACCATGTATTACGCACAGTATTAATGTCCAGAAAACGAACTTGTGGCGCGCTCTTATTTAGTACTTTATACAATATTTTTATTTTGGTTCATTTGTTGCAGAAAAATGATGGGAATTTGATTAAAGTTATGCTTTTTTTTTTTTCATTTTGATATATATATATATATAGACATACACATGTATGGATATGGTTGGTGAGCTAAAATTGTAGTCACACAGATTAACAAGTGAAAACGGTCCATCGATCAATATTTCTCGTTCGCTGCATGGAAAGATACCCCCATAAATTCTTTATTTTATTAATAATTTTACTTTCGTTCTAGTTACTGTTGATTAATCAAAATAGAAAATACAGTCCAACAACTTTGGTAATGCTGCAAACTGGCATGCTTCTAAGTGGATTCATAAATCTTTTTTCACGAGACAAAAATTAGAAGACAGAAACACGTTGTTGACTGTCCCAAAACGTGAAATCAGCAAGTGCTAACTGGCGAAGATCTTGTTTACCGGGCCCATTGTGCTCAACTGCTTTGGAAGTTATATGTTGTAACAACTCATGCGTGTCCTCGTGAATTAGCGCAACAAAAGCCCACCATCACACTGACTGCCATTAATGGCCTGAAATGTTTTGTTCATAAATCAGACTCAGTCAAAAGAAAAGATTTATTTTATTTTATTGGGTTGGCGTTTTTAAGGTCCCTGGTTGGTTGTAGACATTGAATGTTATGCTTATGCCCAGAAGCTCAAGTTCTCACTGTCTTTTGATAGAGAAATGAAGAAAGAACCAGTAAGAGAAGAAGCTTCATTAGCTGACACCCCTACTTGGGCTGTTGCTACTGTCGTCACTGTTATGATCATTTCTGGGTTCTTTGTTCATACTTGTTTGAAACATTTTGGCAAGGTAAAACTGACAGCTTTTTCTTCTAATTTCTTTAACCCTGTCCTTTGTTACGTGCTGTCTTAATTTGATGGAATGCGAATGTTTGTTTCGATAGTGGTTGGAAAAGACTAAGAGAAAATCTTTACTTGCTGCTCTTGAGAAGATCAAAGATGGTAAGAGAATTTAATCTTTAGATATGGATTTGTTCAATCAATATATTGACGCATGCGTAATTGTGATTTTCACTTTTGATCCCATGAAATGTTGGTTATTTAAATATATGCAGAGATGATGCTCTTTGGTGTTTTGTCTTTGTTGATGGGGCATTGGATTGTATTCGTGGCCAAAATTTGTGTCAAATCATCGGCCCTGAGCAGCAGATTCTATCCATGTGCGTCCAAGGCTGACTTGACATCAGTAGCTCACACTCTTGTTTCGAGATCAAATTTTTTGAATTCCTCACTCGATAGAGAGCAGGTGCAAACCAGGCACGGGTCGAGCTATTACTGTCCTGAGGTATACGTTCATGACAATGAAGTTCATATTACTACTGTAACCTTCAATGCTTTCCTTGTTAAATTTATTAAGTGATGCCGGTCGTTATTCATTTTTCTAAACCCTACTGCTGTTTACTATGTCTATACGGACTTTCTTGAAATATTTTATTTTTTTGAAGGGCCAAGAATCCTTTGCTTCACTTGAAAGTCTTGAGCAGCTTCATCGTTTTATATTCGTTCTCGGCCTTACGCATGTTTCTTACAGCTTTGTTGCCATTGCCTTGGCCATGATTAAGGTCGGAGCACTTCTGCATTGTCAATGTACTTTTTAGAGCTTAATATTTTGCAAGATGTCTCATCGTTTTATATTTGTAGATCTATAGCTGGAGAACATGGGAACACCAAGCGATGGCCATGGCTATTCAGATTGAACAAGGTGCAAATTTTTCAAGCTAATAAATGAAGGTTTTGTCTGTGTGTTTTTAGTTATTTTCTCCTGTGGGTTACTTGCTTTTTGTCATGCTAGATGCTCTCAAAGGACAAATTTTCATTTCTGTAAAAATATCTTAAATCTAGAGTCTTCAGAAGCTGCATCAAGCAACAGGAAGATGAAACGACTATCTACCTTTATCTTTCACCGCACATCCCATCCATGGAGCCAGCACAAAGTTCTGGTTTGGCTGGTATTCTTACATGCTCGAAATCATGTACTTTTTATCTGATTCATGAGCTATGTGGTGATATTTCTTATTATCATGCTTGAGAAACAGATTCTTTAGCATTAATATAATTAATTTACCCAAACCTTGCTGAACCAATATTTGTTAGTCGAACCTAGTTGCTCAAATCAGCCTTTGGCTGAATATAATTGAATTTCTTTTTTTTTTTGAAAGGAAAATAAACTTTCATTAAGAGAAGGAACCAAATAAGGACATAAGTTCTGAAGGGTATGAACCCATCCAAACAACATTTTCACATTTCTCTCGAGCTAACTTAGCTAGAGAGTGAGCAATTGCATTACAAGATCTGGGTATGTGTTGAACTTTTATCTGATTAAAATTCTTCATTAAGCTTTGAATTGCTGCCACTACCCAGAAGATCTCTTTCATGCTGCTCTGTCTGTTGTTCACCAAACCTGCTACCTCTTGAGAATCTGTCTCAACAATTAAAGAGGGTAGATTTGCATTTCCAGCAACCTGCAGACCGAATTCCATAGCTGCTGCCTCTACATAGGCCACATCTCCACAACAATTTGACCAATTAATTGCTGCAGCAACTACAATTCCTTCGGCACTTCTGATAACTGCTCCCAATCCTGATATCTGCTTGTCTCGATTTGTGGCTGCATCCACATTAAGTTTAAACCAACCAGCTGGTGGAGGGGTCCAAAGCTGCTGTGCTATTCCTGTCTGCTGATCCGTGTGAATTGGTGCTAGCACATGAGTTCGCTTATAGGCCTTTAGGATTGCTTCTGCTTTTGCCAACACGATTTGGGGGTCTTCCTTCTTCAGCTTAAAAATAAACTGGTTCCTTGCACTCCAAATCCCCCAACAGATGGCCACTAGCATTTCAATGTCAGCCTGTCTCCTTGAGCACAATCTTCCCCCAACAGAATATAATTGAATTTCAAAACAGATAAATTGCTCAAAAGTTGCTTGGGTTATATCTTATGGTAGAGTTACACCTTAATGTATAGAAGGGAAAAAAAATTTTTACACGTGTACTTGGTGCATATGTGTGTTTGTGAAGAAGGGGGCTAATGGTTATAAAGACTAGAGGCGGACTGACAAATAAATGATGTTGAAGATCTATTCAAATTAGATATTAAGGACCTTTGTGATGTCTTTGTTGGGGCATTACTAAAGTTGTGTTAAAAGTCTGTTCTCAAATGACTTGATTAAATGTTCAGTCTTTCATTTTACATCATTTTTTTGAACTATTAAATACAATGTTTGGTAGTTCAGGATATTGATCATGTATTGAGTGGAAAAATATATGTTTCATAGGGAAAACCTATAACATTGGAGCACTAAATCCCCGTCACCTGATGACCTGAATGTACGGGGCATTAGATCCTTAAATGCCATAGATACCAAAACTATAAGCAGGGCTTGATTCTTGCAACAACTAATTTCAGTTGTAATCCTTCACTGTCATTCTATTCTGTTAGTTGCATGACTATGGGCCAACGACTCCAATTGTAAATTTGCAGCTTTGCTTCAGTAGGCAATTTTGGAGTTCTATAAATCGAGCTGATTACATGGCTCTGCGCTTGGGCTTCATCACTGTAAGTTTTATCAAGTTTTAGTGAGGATTCTTCAATTTATGTCTTTTGATCGCGGGTTCTGGTGGATCTTCAGTACTCTTATAGTGTATATGCTACTCATAAGCTTGTCTGGGGAAGGGTATTGCTGTTGAACCATGTAGATGACATGAGGAAATTTTTAAATTTGAAGAGTGAATAGTCTGCTTGCCTTTGAGCTTTAAATCTTGCCATTAATAGTCGCCTCAGTAACTGATAACAAACCTTCATTTGCTTCATTTGTTTTTGTTTTTCCTTTGTCTTCAGTCATCATCTCGCAAATAAAATTTGTCTGAGAAGACAAATAATTTGAATAGCTAATAACTGTCTCCCTCCTGTCTTTTATATTTGTGTTTCTGGATTTGTAGACTCATCAGCTTCCTTTGACATATGATTTCCATAAGTATATGCATCGAAGCATGGAGGAAGAATTCCGTGATATTGTTGGCATTAGGTAATACTTATTACTCTGCTTTGCATGCCTGTTCTCTCTTCTTCCTTCTTTTTCTGAATTCATTCTTTCTAGTTTGGTATTTTTTTTTTTTGTTAAATCAATTTGATTGATTTCTGAGGCTTCTTTTGCAGCATGCCACTCTGGATTTATGCCATTGGTTGCACTCTTCTGAATTTCCATGGTAATTTTCCGTGTTTTGAAAAGCTAATAACTGATGAGCAAACCCCGTTCTAGTGAATTGCACGTCATTATTTTCTAGTGTCATATCTGCGGGAAGTAGGCCACTTGAATGAATTTTCATTTGAAATATCTGGTCATCCAAAAGAAATTTAGTAGTGTTCAACAAAACTTTCGGATGTCCTCAAGAACAGAACAAAAGAATTATGCGTGCTTTTGCATTATTAGTTTCTCATTCAATCAAATAGTACAATTGCAAAATTTTGCTTCTAAGGGTTTGCATTATCTGACTAAATCATGTAATGGCTCAATTCACGTAGCTGCAATTTAGAGAGTAGCATGTAAGCATTTACATTGATTCAGTTCTCTTAGGAAATCTTTGCATCTTTTTGGCATTGAATTAATTCGTGAGGTTTTCCACCTTTATTCCTAAACTAATTTTACAGTACGGATTCTGTGATTTTCATCTAGGAACTAATACTTACCTATGGCTTTCATTCATTCCTGCCATTGTAAGTCATCATCATTTCTTCCCTTTTAGCTTTTCCAAAATGTTAATCTCTCTCAACTTTACTAGTCTCCTTTGCTCTCTATCTCTCCCTCTGCTGCATTTTCTTATTGTGTTTTATGCACATTGAAGTTAATACTCCTGATTGGTACAAAATTACACCGGGTGGTGGTAAAGTTAGCTGTTGAAATCATGGATAAATGTCCATGGGATGGATATCACCAGTTTAATCTGAGGGATGATCTCTTCTGGTTTGGCAAGCCCAAGCTTCTTTTGCATTTGATACAACTAATATCATTCCAGGTGAGTTAGGCCCTCTTTATTACCTTGATATTTTAGTTATGCGTTTGCCCGGTTTGAGAAAGATTAATTTTTTATATGGATATGTGCTTGCTTTTGATTTTGCAGAATGCATTAGAAATGGCAACATTCCTTTGGTCCCTGGTACTGTCTTGGTTGATTTGCTCTCTGTAAAATCCCAATTGTTCCAAAAGTTCTAGATGCTTATTTATTTGTTTGAGCTCTCTGTAACTTTCTTAATCCTTTGAGGATAAAATTTTGTTGGACATTCTAGGAGAAACACATAATTATAACGAACTAGATTTCATTAAGATGATGGTGATTCTGATTTTTGTTTCCAGTGGGAAATCAAGGAACCTTCTTGTTTCATGGAAAATCGTAGCTTTGTTGTTATCCGCTTATCATTTGGGTACATCGTTCTTCCACCTTTTCAATGTTTACGAGTGAAATATTTTGTGGCTTTACCAGGTGATATTAATTTGTTGCTCAATTGTATGTGCAGAACTGTGACGCAGTGCTGGTGTAGCTTCATCACATTTCCACTCTATGTTATCATTACACAGGTATATTAATATATTATATATCTAAATACTAAATAGTTTGCCTCTTCAACCCAGAAACGTGTCTTATCTCTGTATGGCTCTAGATCGATCGCGTTTTGTTAGTGGCTTTCGTTCTTGCAGATGGGATCAAGGTTGAAGAGATCAGTTTCTGAAAATGTAAGAGTATCACTAGGAAATTGGAAAAAAAGAGTGCGGGCAAAGCAAAGTGCATCCGTTGGACTCGTTAGTGCAGCATCCAACTCATCCTCGGATTCTTTGGTTGATAATATGAACAAAATGGATGATTTCACATCAGGTGCAGGCAGCATCAGCATAGAAGGGAGCTCCTCAATAGTTAAAGATCCATCGATCCTGAACCAAGACACCCCCGCCCCAGAGCATTCACTTCACTCCAGCCATTCACGTGACACTGACCTTGATGATCATGATGACTTGATTGATGTTGAATAAGATGACATGATGATCTTTAGATGTTCCTTCCTGCAGGGCCATGGATGGTGGTAGAAAGAAGTTGCATGTCCTCCGGCAGACACTTGAATCGATTGGTTGTATTATAATAAGAAAAAGGATCCATCGGTTGTTTACTTGGCTTCAACTGTTAGCTCTCGAATTACTTTTCTTCATTAAAAATTTCTGAATCTAACATAATTTTGTGAAAAGAGACAAAATCCAAATGAGAATTTGAGGTAGTACGATAGTCCCGTCATAGTATGATATACAGACTATATAGAATTAGACGTCCAAAATATACGGCGTCTTACGCAACCCATTCCTCGTTTATAATCTTATTTCGAACGTGGCATCATGTAACTGACTTTAAACGGTTAACCAATAATTACCTGACACGCAGCACACGCTAGTTAGTGCAATAATCTCGACCGCATGAGAACACCTGTCCTGCCTAACTTTTTCCTTTTTCTTATTCAACCACGAACTCTTCTGCATATTTATTTTATATAAATTAATATAACATTAATTTATTAATTAAATTAAATATTTTTTAATTTATATAATTCATTTATATTATTTTATATTTTTATTCAACTAATAAATTAATACCGTCCATTTATAAATTTATACAGTATCATCACACTTTCTTATTTGAGAAGCTTAAAAGTTCTTACTCGAGTCTTCTTTAACGACGCTGCTCTTATTCTTTCCCGAGCATTGGCATTTGTTCTGTGTCTGATCTTAAAGAGTAGATAGCCATGGTTCTCGAGGTAATCAATAAAATGTTTGTTTAGGTTTTCTTCTTTCTCTTTTTCGTTCTCATTTAATTTCAAATTATTCATTTTATTAATCATTGAAATCTAAAAAAAAAAAAATGTAAAAATTTTAAAAACTAAATTCAGGCAACGATGATCTGTATTGATAATTCTGAGTGGATGCGTAACGGCGATTACGCTCCTAGTAGATTCCAAGCTCAAACTGAAGCTGCTAATCTTATTTGCGGAGCCAAAACTCAGGTTTCCTTATTTCTTTTTCTTTCTTCTTTTTTCCTTTTAAATTTTTTTTATCATTTCTGTATTTCTTATTTGATTAAGAAACTTACATTAATTGGTTATATACATGTATTGTTTCTTTTTCATGCTTAACTGGAAGTTCGTCTTTTTTTTTTTTCTTAATAGTATCTGCTAATGTCTTTTAGGGTTTATTTGAAATGAGTTGCTTTGTGTAAACAGTTAAATCCTGAGAATACCGTAGGAGTTATGACAATGGCAGGGAAAGGGGTTCGCGTTTTGGTCACTCCTACTAGTGATCTTGGCAAGATCTTGGCTTGCATGCACGGTTAGTTATCTTTCTTGCTTTCACATCTATTTGCTCAAGATCAAGGGTATGTTTGGGGTTGAGGTCCACTGCTGCAGTGGAAATGAAGAATGCAATTACTAGTTGTTAAGAATGAGGGGTTTTGTTCTGCATTCAAAGTGCTAAGCAGAAGTGCATCAGTTACAAACATCATTACTTGTATTGATTTCTGTTGCTGGATGCAGGTTTAGAAATAGGTGGTGAGATGAATCTTGCTGCTGGGATCCAGGTGGCTCAATTGGCTCTAAAGCATCGCCAGAACAAAAAGCAGCAACAAAGGATTATTGTCTTCGTTGGAAGGTGGGTTTGAATTAGGTTCTTTATGCATTTTTATTCTATGATTTTGTTGTCTATCTTGTGTTATGCTTGTGTGTTTGCAGTCCCATCAAGCATGAAAAGAAAGTGCTGGAGATGATTGGCAGGAAGTTGAAAAAGAATAGTGTAGCACTTGACATTGTCAACTTTGGTGAAGATGATGAGGGGAATACGGAGAAGCTTGAAGCACTTCTTGCTGCTGTGAACAACAATGACAGTAGCCACCTTGTTCACGTTCCTCCTGGTCCAAATGCCCTTTCTGATGTGCTTCTTAGGTAATATACTCTGCTTTAGTTTTCTTCATTTCTTTTGAATTTTCGTGGTATAGTTTCATAAGATATTCTGATTTGAGTGAAAAATTTCCTCTCATGTCAGTACGCCTATCTTCACTGGGGATGGTGAGGGAGGGAGTGGTTTTGCGGCAGCTGCAGCTGCTGCCGCAGCCGGTGGTGCTTCTGGTTACGAATTTGGGGTGGACCCCAACCTAGATCCTGAACTGGCGCTTGCTCTCAGAGTTTCAATGGAAGAGGAGAGAGCCAGACAAGAAGCAGCAGCTAAGAGAGCAGCAGAGGAAGCGGCTAAAAAGGAAAAACAAGGGGAACAGCAATCTAGCTCGCAGGATGTAACTATGACTGATCAAGAAAGTGTTCCAGCTTCTGAAGCTGATGATAAGAAGAAGACTACGAAGGTTTGTGCTATTTATTGCATTCACCTTGGTATTTGCTTGCTTAAATTATTCATTATCAACAGAAATTATTCATAACCTTGAAAATTTGTAACAGCATGACGAGGGTTTGCTACAGGAGGCCATTGCAATGTCATCAACTCCTAGTTATCCCTCTGGGCGAGATACGAATATGTCAGAGGTAGCTGAAGATGATCCAGAGTTGGCGTTAGGTGAGAGTCCTTTGCTCAGCAGTTTTGTTTTTTTTGGCTGTTTGGCATGGTTGTATGCTTATATATACCATATACCTCATCTTGATGATAAGCGCAAGGTGAAGTATTATCCTATTCTTGGACAACATACTGGTTGACTGTCATTTTCACATTACCTTTCCCCTGCATTTCTGTCTAATAGGAAATCTATTTGATTGTGAAGTATCATGCTATTCTTCTGGGTTGATGGTGTTTTGCCCCTGTTTTGATATTGTCACCTGCTTATTAATAGTTTTCCAGTTTAGCATTCTATAATTAAATAGACACTTGGAACAAAGTTAAATTAACTTTGGCATTAAATGATTAATACTTTCCCCATATCTGTTGCATGTAGCTCTTCAATTATCCATGCAAGATGGCACGAAAGACGCACCAAGCCATAGTGACATGAGCCAGTTGTTGGCTGACCAGGCTTTTGTGTCCTCCATCCTTGCATCGGTATGTCTGCTAAAGTTGCAATAATTATTCCCTGCAGCCCGAGTGAGAAACATAGGTATCTCATGACCTGTTCTTTCCGTGCATGTAATAATTGATACATTTTTTCTTCTACAGCTTCCTGGGGTTGACCCAGAAGATCCTTCTGTTAAAGATGTGCTTACTTCCATGCAAAACCAGTCTGAGGTGAGTTTATCAGACTTGGTAGGATAAATAGACAGATCTCTATTTCCTAAAAATTTGATAGTACCGTATCAGTTAAAAATTTGGATATTGGGTTAGTGCGTCTATGTTTATTTCTGTTTTGAGTGTGGAATTTTCAATAAATTTTGGTGTTAGATTTTTTATTCATATGCAAGGTAAATGTGTCTGATGGATGTTTTTGATACCTGGTTGTATTGTGTCTGCTTGTTAGCCCCAAGAGAAGAAGGATGAAGACAAGGCGTCAAAAGAGGAGGAGAAGAAATAATTCTCTGCAGTTGCTTTTCAATGTCAGGTTTAGACTTCTGAATTCACCCAGTTCATGATCTGTATCAGCTTCTGGGGTACAAGATGTTTCAAATTTGATAAATTCTTGTAAATTTCTTACTTTTTGGGATCTCCAGGTTACTAATATTTGTGATAACAGAAGTGATTATTAGATGGAAGTTTTTATTATCACAAGTCATTAACCTCTTCCTTGTGGCCAATGAATGGTGCAAACTGTGATTTTCATTTGCATTTGAAAGGGCTTCAGAGTAACCGCTAGTTTATTAATGGCAAATTTCTAAGTTATACTCCGAATGTATCAACACTAATACAGGGTTACTTTAGAACTGTGTTTGTCTGGCTATATATATTATCGTTCATATTTACACGAGTCTTGAGGTTGAGCCTTTGCTTGTGGGAATGCATTTGAAATGCTTATGCAGAGACAAATGTCGGTATTTTTTGGCGATTAAGACACAGATTGTTTTTCTTGGCCTCGAAAGCTGATTCGAAAACATAAACTTTGACGTACTTATCTAGGGAAACAGCTGTAAATAAATGACAAAAAAGAGGGAAAAAAGCGTTTGTGTAGAAGCGTGAAGCTTGTTAATTGATTATCGTGGCATGGTGGTTTTAATTGAAACATCAAACAGCAAGGACATGCATGCAGAAACACATAAAAAGGAGTTAACAAGGCAATGTAAAAATGTTAATGACTCCTAGAGATCAGCCAAATAATCACGTCGTAGTGTTGACATTTTCTAAAGTGCTTTTTACATTCTTGTATGGTCAGTGCTCGCCAGCTCCACAAAGGTTTCCAGCCTGTTATTTAGCCCTTTATTGCTATTGTTTTATTTTTGAGAGATCCTTTGTTGCTATTTTTAATAAAAACTAGTTTCTGTTACGATTATATAATCTGAAATAAACTTATTTTAACCATTTAATAAAACAACAAGTTTTTCGACTGGGTTAAGTTAGCTTTTGCAGAACTAACTTGAGATATGCTTTTAACATATAGGGGACGCTTTTTTCCTTGTTTGGTTAATTATTTAAGAAGTATTGAATACTCCAAACCGCAAATTTTGTGCATTACAAGAATTGTCAAAAATGGGTAAACAAATCCATCCGGTAATTGCTCATCAATTATACTAATGACTTTCATAAGCTGTCACCATTTCTCAGTTGTCCTTATCTTTATAATGAAATGTGATCCTCTTTTAACCAAACATGGCATTACATTTTGGAGAGGTTTAATCAAGGGTATTATCATATCACTCTAACCTCACAAAACACCCCAGCCTATCACAGCAAGCTCAGTGTCCTCTTTACAGTAGCAGCTGCAGTCAATCCACTGCGCCATCCCTTCTCCAACGACATAAGTGAACAACAGGTCATGTGGGTCCACAAACCGTTACCATAGCACTAGCCTACACGCTATTACCTCCTCCTTACATATTAAATAAATTGTCGCTGTTAGATCAATATTATAGACCATGCAAAAGTGTATCAAACGGTCAGAAAACATGCTTACAATAATCGCGGATCACCGTGAAACTGTACTTTTAAATTTGTTAATACGCAGTTAAATTCAGGTATGGGCTCCACTATCATTATTAAAATAAGGAAAATGGCCACTTCACAAGCCATAATGAGTCCAAATCCTTAGTTCACACCGGCCAGCAGATGCTGTCTGTAGTGAAGTACGATGTCAATGAATTGTCCACATTCAGGCTACCTAGTCCAAGTAGTGGTCTTTTGACATTACATATATGTTTGCGTGTATGAATGTTGATGAAGAGAAGAGGTATAGATAACTAGACTCGCATCTGGGTTGTGTGAAAATGGAAGAGCTGAAGAGTTTGGCTTCTTTATGGCTCTGTGTGCTGTGTTTGTGCTCGGCAGTTGTTAATGGTAGCGATTATGTGAAGTACAATACTGCAGCCGGAGTTGTGGCGGGCAAAGTGAATGTTCATTTGGTTGCACATTCACATGATGATGTTGGATGGTTGAAGACAGTTGATCAATACTATGTTGGATCAAATAATAGCATTCAGGTATTAACTGTATACACAACTTGTTGTTATTGATCAGTTTGATTTTGTTATCTCATGAATTTGCTTTGTTTTATCTATGCTGTTATTGTTTTTGGTGCAGAGTGCTTGTGTGGAGAATGTGTTGGACTCAGTTGTGGAAGCTCTGCGTCGGGATCCAAATAGAAAATTTGTGTTTGCTGAAATGGTAATTAATTAAATTCCCCTGATCACTTGTTCTGCAACGGTCAACGTGGGATTATTGGTATATAAACAATTGTTGTATTGCATATATTCCTTTTTCTTAATTTCCACGTGTGGATGGGTTAATTATCTGCAACTTTATTAAAAAGTTGAACATAAAGTAGGTTTCAAATGTTTACAAGTGAATCTTCTTTGAATCATGATGAGCTTTTACATATATTAGTTAATTAACACTTTGCCGGTAATCTTTACCTTTCATAATTTAGACGTTTGTTCATTAAAAGGGATGGATAAATGGCAAGACTAGTTGGTTGTTACATTTCCTAATAGATTAGCCGATTGCAATGCAATTTTCAATTTGTGAGTGCGCATTTATTTTGCCTCCATTTCCTATTCCTTACTGCTCTTCAATAATTGTGTCTTTCTTTTTTCTCATATGATAAAGTTTGATACAAACGACAGGCATTTTTCCATCGATGGTGGGTAAGGCAAAGTCCAGAAATACAAGAACAAGTGAGAAAACTTGTTGATGCCGGCCAATTGGAATTCGTGTATGCAGTTATCAACGGCCACAATTTATTTTTTTTTTTTTTTTTTTATTTTTGAGGGAATGTATGACAAATCCCTTTGTGTCTATCTGCAGAAATGGAGGTTGGTGTATGCATGATGAAGCCACAACCCATTACATAGACATGATAGACCAAACAACTCTTGGTCATGGTTTGATTAAGCAGTACTTTAACAAAACTCCTAAAGCTGGATGGCAAATCGATCCATTTGGACACTCAGCTGTGCAAGCTTATCTACTTGGTGTTGAGGTAATTTTATTTGTAAGATTTGCACACCCTGTTGGTCAGTACCTTTTTTCTTTTTTTTTTTTTAAAAAAAAATGATATGATCATAAGCATGCTTCAGTAAGGTAGCAAAGTGAACTGATTTTGGTACCGTTTTGCAACCAAATATTTTCCACTCTTTATAACAAGTGACGTGTATTGTTTAACCAAATGTCATGACATAATTGCATGCATAAAGTTATCATTTGAGAGTCTCAGATTCCATTTATCATTTATGAATTATGCCGAAGGGGATATGTTTTAAGTGATTAAAAGCTTTTACTGGCAGCTTGGTTTCGATTCGGTACATTTTGCCAGAATTGATTATCAAGACAGAGCCAAGCGCAAGGAAGACAAATCACTTGAAGTTATATGGCGTGGCTCCAAGACTTTTGGTTCTTTGTCTCAGGTTGGAAACTGTGACCTCCGTTACCAGTTTCCATCTTGTTTTCTTTTTGAGTCTTTTCATGTTCACTTTAAGCTGTCTGTGTTCTTTTGCAGATTTTTACCAATGCCTTTCCCGTGCATTATAGTCCTCCAAGTGGTTTCCATTTTGAATTAACTGATGATTTTGACCCTGTTCAGGTTCTAATTTTCTGCTAGGTTTACTCTTCTAAAAGGTTGGTTGAGTTTATTTATATTTTTTCTTTTCATTGCGGCTCTTCTGTTACATTATGACTCCAGGACAATCCACTTCTAGATGGCTACAATGTTGAACACTGGGTTAATGACTTTATTGACGCTGCTTCAACCCAAGTAAAATCTCTTCTTCTGTTGCTCTCATTGGTTGAAAACAGATATTTAAGCATGCTATGACAGGAAGTTGCCATGTCATAATCTGTAGGCAAAGGTCACCAGGGATAACCATATTATGTGGACAATGGGTGATGATTTCCAGTACCAATATGCGGAGTCTTGGTTCAAGCAGATGGACAAACTGATTCACTATGTTAACAAGGTGGAGTTCATGACAAGTGTGATTTTATCAATTTTCTGTTATACGTGAGATTATACATATTTTCATAGATTATCCTTGACAATGTAGTCGTCAAACACCAGCCCTGATGATAACTCCCCTGAGACTCTTCTCCATCAATCGTCTGTAGTTTGAGTTTTAATTTCCACCATCCATTTTCAGTCGGACGATATATATTGCTTAGTATAGATTATGTAATTTCTCAGGGTGGTCGAGTGAATGCATTATATTCTACACCATCTCTCTACACTGAAGCAAAAAATGCAGCAAATGGACCGTGGCCTCTGAAAACTGATGATTACTTCCCGTGAGCATAATTAGTGCCATCATTTATTCCCTTTCCTTTTGTTGATAAAAGCATTTTTATCCTTCAAAACAATCTATTTTAAGCATATGATTGTACTATGTATAATTGCTGGCAGCTATGCAGATCAACCAAATGCTTATTGGACAGGCTTCTTTACTAGTCGGCCCGCATTGAAGGGATATATTCGGGTGCTGAGTGGATTTTACTTGGTACGTTTGTTGGCACGAGATTGGGGGAACTGTTCTCCTCCTGTTCTTGTAAACTAGGTTATTATGTGGTCTTTTTCATGTTTATAATAAAACAGATTCTTCGTAGCTGAAGTCTTTTTTCATCATTCTTTTGGATTTTCCTGATTAAATAGGCATCAAGACAACTAGAATTCCTGGCGGGGAAGAAATCACCCGGTCCCACCACTTCTGCTTTGGGCGATGCTTTGGGAATTGCTCAGCACCATGATGCTGTCACTGGTACTGCCAAACAACATACAACAGACGACTATGCTAAACGCCTAGCTATTGGAGCCTCTGAGGTGGGTTGATTGACTTCCCTCTGAATTTTTTCCTCTTAGCTTTAAGCTTTGTCTATTTGACCATAATTCCTCATGTATGCTGAATTTGTTATTAACCTTTTAGTGCTACCACTTTTTACAGGCTGAAGTTGTTGTTAGTTCTTCTCTATCATGCCTTGCCAGCAGGAAGTCAGGAGATCAATGTACAAAGCCAGCATCCACATTTAGTCAGGTAAGATTTTAAT
Organism: Citropsis articulata; assembly: GCA_030449925.1. Taxonomy (NCBI): domain Eukaryota; kingdom Viridiplantae; phylum Streptophyta; class Magnoliopsida; order Sapindales; family Rutaceae; genus Citropsis; species Citropsis articulata. Next base: position 29,462 of record JASUUH010000066.1, read on the forward strand.
TTATTTCAATATAAAGAGATAAATTCCAAAATCAATTTTTTGAGAAGCTATAGATATTGATTTGACCTTCATAATTTTGAATTTTTCTTGGATGGTATTTATATGCATTCATCATGTGTTGTGTTATAGCTTTCCTAAGACATCATATAAATGCTGTGAGGTTGCTATGCAGCCTGAAAATTACATGATTCATAGTATTTTCAGAAGATCATTTATTCCTTGCCTAATTGCCGCTATTCACTCTCCTCCTTTTTCTTCCTTTGTTTTATTGAACAGTGTCCATTACTAAATATCAGCTACTGCCCTCCTACAGAGAAAGGCATTCCAGAAGGGAAGAATTTGGTAACTTTTCATATTATCCTCCCCCCCCCCCCCCACAAATTGTTTGTACAAACATCTTTCATCTTCCATCAAATGGTTACTTTCAGGTTGTAGTGGCATATAATCCTCTTGGATGGAACCGAACTGACATTATTCGAATACCAGTGAGTACATATTTGTGCCTTTTTTGTGGATTTGGGAACAAGTGTGATTCTATTAATTATATTAGTGACAACCTGATCAAATGCCTATTATTAGTACGCCATATCAGATTTTAGTACCATGAGCTCTGTCTTGACCTTCTTCTTTTCCTATTAACATGCTAATAAAAAGTACAATATTTTCCATAATTGTGATTTTGAAGTACAATACCTACCAGGTTAATGATGCTAATCTTACTGTCAAAGATTCCTTGGGCAATGCTATCAATGTGCAATATGCACATTTGGATAATGTTACAAGCAACTTAAGAAAATTCTACACAGAGGCCTACTTGGGACAGTCATCAAAGCAAGTACCCAGATATTGGCTTCTCTTTCAAGTAACTGTGCCACCACTAGGTTGGAACACTTACTTCATTTCGAGCAGCTGGGAAAGGTACTTGTCTACCCTTTGCCCTTGCTCTGCCTTAGGAGCGCATACAAATGTTGAACATCATTTAACTTGCACATAATCTTTACTAAGTAGACTCTATAAGTCATTTTTGTAGTTCATTCTATTGTATTGTCTTCTGTTTATGCTGCACAACAATGCAGTGAAAAGAAGAAAAGGATTTTTCTTAGCGGCAGACAGTACACAGGATAAGACTATTGAAGTTGGACCCGGAAATCTAAAGATGTCCTTTTCTCGAACCACAGGACAGCTCAAACGGATGTATAATTCAAGAACTGGTGTAAGTTGTATCTTGGTGGACCAAACCACGAATTGTTGATATCATCCACTTACACATACTATCACACAGTCCATATACCCATTTTCCAGTGCATATAATGCATGTGTAAAGAGGTGATAACATTTTACCAGGTTGATGTACCAATACAACAGAGCTTTCTCTGGTATGGTTCAAAAGTAGATAGTCAGGTAAGTTCTCGCTGTACCTTGGATTAGAATATCCAAATTCTGCTGTGGTGCCAGTTGACATTGCAATTGTTACCCTCTCTTGCAGTCTTCAGGTGCCTACATTTTCCGCCCTAATGGGCCACAACCAAATGTCGTTTCAAGATCAGTAAGAATATTATTTGTTTTGCTTCCTATCTTGCCATTCTCACTACACAGAAATGTAAATGTGGAAGAACACATGAAAGTGAAAAATTAATATGCTACTTCCATCAACATCACAAAGCCTCATCCAAAATTATGGAATTGCCTGTGCAATTTCCTTTAATATATTTTCCTTTTTTCCCCTAATCTTTTTCCTCGCACCTTCTTACCTCTTCCACTGTCTATTACATGTGCAAACATTTGGTAGTTACTTTGATGTTCCTTTATATCTATTAAAATACGTTAATTTAATTTGCAGGTGCCCATTAAAATTATTCATGGGCCACTAGTTGATGAAGTGCACCAACAATTTAATTCGTGGATCTACCAGGTCATCAATCTTCCTGCTCAACACCCCTTCTGTCTATATACATTAAGTGTATATGTACAAGTCCCTACACTCAAACACACCAGCGAACATCAACATCAGTGTTGTGCAACAATACAGGATACGTGTTTTCATCTAGAGGGTTAATTATATAATTTGCAAGATATTGAAAATAGAAACTTTATAATAGTTCTGGTGGCATATTATCATGAAAGCTGCTTTTTCTTCAAATTTCGAAGATGCATAAATTTGAAGTATAGCTGTAAAAGATGCCATGATTCAAAGAAAAAAGAAAAAAAAGACTTGGTAACTTTACAGCTGATTGTAATTTAATGATTTCTGTGGGAAAGACCTATTTGAAATTAATTTTAACTTTTTTTTTCATATTCAGATTCATTATCTATGTTTATGGTTGATTTCTTTTGCCTCCCACAAGTTGATTATTTGTTGACTTTGTTGTTTGATAGGTCACAAGACTTTACATAGACAAAGAGCATGCTGAAGTGGAGTACACAGTGAGTCACATTACCTAGCTTTTGACACCTTTCTTCCATTATCAGAGTTCTTTATCACGTAGTTCCACTGTTTATCACATACCTTTCTTCCTCATTATGGTTAAATTTCTACTCAGTTTCAATAGTAATTAAGTGTGATCGTTCCAGACTCAAATATTGTTAGTTGTGAAAATATTTCATTTTGAAGATTGGGCCAATTCCAACCGAAGATAGTGTTGGGAAAGAGGTAATATCACGGATGACAGCCAACATGGTCACAGAAAAGGTCTTTTATACTGATTCGAATGGAAGGGACTTCCTAAAGCGGGTAACCTCAATTTCTCATTTCCTTTTGATATCAATTACTCCATTCCTTGACTCGTTAATCTCTTCCTCTTTTCAAAGAAGCATTTGAAATTTAGAATATTAGCAAATGATTGTTTCTCATCATGTCCATAGTGGATTATTATTAGATTTTATAACAGCAAATGCATGGAGTTTGTTGTGAGACTCAGCTGTCTGGAAAAGATTTGTTGCTTTTCTTATAGCAGATCGGCAGCTGACTTTATTAACCAAGACATATAGTGTCTTTAAAAACTATTCTTTATGTTACCATTCTACAAGCAGCTTTTGATGAAAGTCTATCTTTGTTCTCTTGTTTTGATAGCTAAATTCATTATCTCTGCTTACCGAGTTTCATACGTCATAAAAGGTTAAATTATTGCTCATGTATTCTACTGTTGCTCAACTATTAACTTGAATATCTATCATGGCTCTTTGCAGGTCCGAGACTACAGAGCTGACTGGTCCCTCCAAGTTAATGAACCAGTAGCAGGGAACTACTATCCAGTAATTTTCTTTTTACTAATCTGAACAACATTAAGTGTAAATATGTGTATGATATAAATATTTGTGCATGTGAGTTTAGCATAAGAGTGTGCTATGGATGCACTAGGCCAGCTTATTACCTTTGGCCACATCTGCCTGATACTGCAACGCCTGACCTCTCTAGGTCGTTGGACTTGACAATAGCAGGAATATTTGGCCCAGTCTTTAAATCTAATTGTCCACAGACACTCATTATACAACTGAGTATTTTGTTCTGCATCTATCTTATTAAAATAGGTTCATGGAGAATTATTAGTGTATCAAAGAACACACAAGTTTAATTGGTATGGATTATTCATTGTACTAATCTATGCTCTAAAAGAAATGGTTATGCACTGTTCAATTGAATGTATTGCTGTATAAAATTGCTGCAATAGCTTATATTTATAGTATTGCATGAATGAAGACAAACCTCTTCCCCACCCATGTGAATGGGGTTCTAATACTAAACATCTTGTACCACCCAAAGATGTTTTTACCGGTTGAACCAACTAGAGCCCTCATTGCTTTCCAAGTGTCTCACTACAAATTATCAAACTGAACATTCTCTTTGAAAGTTTGCAATCCCTGGAGGTATGCAAAGGGCCAAATTATAGTCGCATTAGAACAGTGATTCTTTGCCAACTTGATAAAAATACTCAGTTCTTTTGACAACGATTTGAGAAACTTCATAAAAATTCTATTTTGGAAACACTAATATTCTTCCTTATGCTTTTCCAGCTTAATCTTGGAATTTTCGTTACGGATAAGAAATCTGAATTCTCAGTCTTAGTTGATCGTGCTACTGGAGGAGCCAGCATTAAAGATGGACAAGTAGAGATAATGCTTCATAGGTTCAATTTCCTTGATATTTTATATTTCTGCATTGAGATCTTTTCTACATATTGCGGTACATATGTACATGCAAAACTGACTTTTCATTGTCTATGAACAAGGCGATGCTTGCAGATGATGGCAGGGGAGTTGGAGAAGCCCTTGATGAGGGTGTGTTGGAGATAATTGTGAAGGACTAACGGTATAAACTGCACCTTACACTTAAGGAATTTTATACTCCTTTGATGCATCCTAGTCATTAGAAAAAATGCATACTATGTGAGTTGTTAAATTCCTGGTCAGTTACACAAATAACATTCTTTTTTTCTGCTGTGTAATTAGTGCTGAACTTAGGTTATGGGCAAGATAATATTCAACAATCAGCATCAATGTTCTTCTCAGTTTTGGATTCTTTCCTCACCTGGAAGTTATTTTTATTCTCGCATCAGGTTAGAGGAAATTATTATTTGAGCGTCAATCAACTAGGGACTGGGGCACGCTGGCGAACAACTGGCCAAGAAGTTTATTCACCACTTCTCTTAGCTTTCACACTTGAGGTATGACTAGACTGTAGCCACTTTGTTATCAACTTGTTACCGATCTTAAGCTGACTCGAGAATTTAATTATTCAGAAGTTAGAGACTTGGACAGAATCTCATCTGACAAAATCAACTGCCATGGAATCAGACTACAGCCTGACTCTCAATGTTGCTTTAATTACTCTTCAGGTGACAGCATCTTTACTCACCGTAGAAATAATTGATGAAAATTATCTGTATCTCAATCTAATTACTTCTTGCAGGAGTTGGATGATGGAAGTGTTCTTCTGACTGGCACATCTATATGAGGTAAAGAAAAGACACCTGGTGCTCCTCTTCATATTCACACTAAAATTCACCAATTTAGACTTTTATTAGTTGTATTTCAACTAAAACTCAGTACAGCAATATAGACAAATGCACCAGGCCATGAATATATTATAAAGTGTGAAACTATGAAGTTGTACAAACGAAGATTCACATTGTAATTAAGTTGATTATGTATTTTTTGCTCCTCTGGTAAGTTACACGCTATGAATACAGCTTAGTTCCAGTTCTCTCATGATTTTATGTGATTAGGGGTGAGGATGCCGAGTACTCAACTCTAGCCAAAGTCGAACTGAAGAAAATGTTCAAGGGCAAATCAGTATGTATCACTTCTTACTACTACTAGTATTGCTTCAGTCAAAGTATGTTTTGTGGTTAATGTCCGCAAAACCGAACTTTCTTTCCAAGAAGCTCTTATTTTCATTAATGCCTCACAAATAATAATACTAATAATAATAATGGTGATGGCGCTAAATGGCTTTCTGGGTCAATTGGTACTTGAACTTTCAGATAAAGCAGCTGAAGGAAATGAGCTTATCGGCAAACCAGGAAAAATTGGAGATGAAGAAAATGACGTGGAAAGTTGAAGGAGGAAGTGGCAAAACAGATTCCCCCGTTAGAGGTGGCCCTGTTGATGCCTCAACTCTTGTTGTTGAGCTTGGTCCTATGGAGATTCGCACTTTCTTGTTGAAATTTTGATGAGGTTTTCTGTGCAATCAAACAATTAATATCTTTTTAAAAGAAATTGATAATAATTGTAATATCCTTCAAGTGGGGAAGTTTTTCCCATTCATGACTCATCAGCTTCTGTATGTTTTTTCAGAACTTCGATTTGGAATATCTTATGCATTAAAATGTTGGAAGAGTTGTTGGTTTGAAGGCAATTATTATCAGATGATTCAATCTAATAATATGAAAATTAATTTAATTCAATGGGATTGTTAAATTAATTGGATAGAAGAACATTGTAAACTTGTCTCTTTCAGTATGACGTGACCACAAATGGGGCAGTCTTTTTAGTGACCTATTGTTCTACGGCATTAACTGTTAACAACGACAATACGTAATTCGTATACTTAAAACGTAATTAGTAATTTGGTTTTTTTTTATCTAATTTAATTTAAATTAACGAAAACTTAACTAAGCTGCATTCATTTACTTAACTAAGTTACTCTATTTGCTCCATTTAGTCTTGCTTTTTAAATAGAGTTCATGTAGAGTTTTATTAACAAAAGTTTTATAAGTAAAGCTTTTATTTTTTTTTAAAAAAAAAAGTTTAATGTTGTTTGGTTGTCAGGGTGCAATCAAACCTTAAGCGCATAGTTTGTACTAATGGACTACTAAATCTTTCCATTTTAGAAAATAATTACAAAAAGTGCACACTATTTTTTCAAAATTTTAAATCAAGAAGAACTTTAGAAAATTAACTAATTAAATCTATGTTAATTTGTTTTTTTGTAACTTAGATTTTTTTATTATATTTGATTAGAAAGATTGCATTGGTATAAGTTTAAATTGATTATTTTACTCTTAGAAGGTAAAACAACCAAAAATTTATTTTAACTGCAATTGTCTTCTAAATTTATACTAAATTTATTGTGTCTAATACTACTTTATTAGTATGATTATTAAACTTTAATTTAAATTAATATTGGGTCTTTGTAACATAATATTCATGTAATTTATTGGGCTGTCAAATTAATATAATTTACATGTAAGGTAATTAGATTTCATTAAAAGTTATTAGATTATAAGTCACAAAATTGTATATCTAAATTATTGGATATAATAACTTATGTTTATTGGGATAATTTGGTTGTTTTTTATTATAATAATAAAATAGTAAAATAAAATTTTTATTAAAATTTATGATTAAATATGATAAAATTTTAAAAAAATTAATAAAAAAATTTAATTGATTAACTGTATAAATTTTTTTATTAATTTATTTTTTTTAAAATATTATAAATTTATTGTAATTGTATTTTAAGAGTAGGGTAAATTTACAAAAGTCGTTGGTGGAAAAAGCCCACCCCTTAAATTAAATAATTGTTAACGGTACAAGCGCGGGAATTTTCCGTAGACGGTTAAAACCGTCGCGTCCTTCGAAAACGCGGACTCTCCGGATCCCGCCACGCGTCCCTTACTCCATCGTCGTCGTCTTCGTCAACAACCATCGACGGGAACCTGTTTGCTCTCTCATTCACATCATCGCCAGTCCAAATTCAGAAAGCGAAACGATGTCGTATCAACAACCAATCCCTAACCCTAATCACACCTCCCTCTACCCTCAAGTAATTGATTCGAACCCCGAAGCTCCGATCAATTATAAATCCCAATCACCACCATCATCATCACAGTCACCCCCGTACAATCTCTACCCGTCGCTTGACATGCTTGATTTAACAGAAAACTTGTTCCCGGAAACCGCAGCAACTGGTAACACCGAACCCTCGGCGCCACCGCAAGCTGACGAGGAAACTCTAATTAAAGTCCCCGGTGCAATCCTTCACCTCATTGATCAATCCTACAGCGTGGAGCTCGCGTGCAGCGATTTCAAAATTATTCGCCTAATTCAAGACGGAAATGCAGTTGCAGTTCTCGCTTCCGTTGGTGACGAGATCCAGTGGCCGTTAACTAAAGACATAGCCGCCGTTAAGCTTGATGATTCTCATTATTTCTTCTCTCAGTTTCCCGCCTCAGCCTGGATCAAATTCTGATTCTGATTTGTTAAATTACGGGCTTACCATTGCATCCAAAGGACAGGAGAAATTATTGCAGGAATTAGATGGGATATTGCAACAATATAGTTGTTTCTCGGTGCAGAAAGTTTCAGAGAAGGTGAAGGAGTTCGATGGGGAAATAGCGAAAGAAGTGGCGCCGCTGGAGATGACGGGGAAGAAAAGGGAAGTGATGGAGGAAAAGAGTGCAGCTTATTGGACTACGTTGGCGCCTAATGTGGAGGATTATAGTGGGACTGCAGCGAAATTGATTGCTGCTGGGTCAGGGCAGCTGATCAGGGGGATTTTGTGGTGTGGGGAAGTGACGGTGGATAGGTTGAAGTGGGGAAATGAGGTTTTGAAGAAGAGGATGATTCCTGGGGAAACCTCAGAGGTTAGTCCCCAGACATTGAAGAGGATTAAAAGGTAAAAAGAAATGCCAGTGTCAGTGTTATTTGTTGAATTTTAATATAGTTACAAACCAGCTTCGGTTGGTATTTGAAGGTTTTGAGTTGTGGTAGTGTTGTTATTGTCTTTTAGATTTTAGTAATTTGCTTTTCGTTATTGATGGATATGAGGGAATGTTTAGATGTGTTGGGAAGATACTTAAATTGGATGGTACACTTGAACCCAATGTTATTGTATATTATTGTAGACAAGCAATTAAGAATGTGGTGCTATCCTACGGTGGGATTTTCATTCTGTCTTTGCTTTTTATTCATTGTTGTTTAATTCTGAATTAACATGTTATAGTCTATTGGTTTGGTGATTTTATGTAGGGTTAAGAGAGTGACAAAAATGACAGAGAAAGTAGCAACTGGGGTTCTCTCTGGAGTTGTAAAAGTCTCTGTGTTTTTCACGAGTTCAGTTGCCAACACGAAAACTGGCAAGAAGTTTTTCAACCTCCTCCCTGGAGAAATCGTCCTTGCATCTCTGGATGGATTCAGTATGTTTATAATCTCAGGACATGGTTTTGTATGTTCATTAAGTTGCATGCATTGCAGAACTTCCATTTCCATAATGTTTCAATAGTTCAACATGTGCATGAAATGTGGAGCTGTGTACCTTTGTATTTCAGCATTGGGTCCATAAACTCATATTGCACGCATGTTTTTAACCCTTTGCCGCCATTTTGTCACACCTCAGTCTTGCCTCTAACCATGTTCAGGGTTGTATCTATGAAGTTTGATAAATAGGGGCATAATCTTCACTGAAAGTATGTATAGGTTAATTGATTTGACAAGGGCATCAGATTTGTTTGACAGTCCTAATTGTCCTATAGGATAACATGTACAAAACTGAATTTTTTATTTTTTTTAGGTGATTAACTTAATTTTCACAAGTCTTTTGCGTCAGTACATTTTGATGCATCAAATAGATCAGGCTTTGAGATCTTCCACTTTCGTGGATGGTCCTTCAACATTTTTTATGGGCTTTTATCTTGGATATAAGGGTTTCATTTTGAACTTTTTTTATTAGAAGAAGAAGCCCATTACTTGTCCCATTTGTTGAATCTCTGTGACTATGGGGCCTGGTGTCAAAAGATTTTGAAACTGCTTCTTCAGGTAGTCTTTGTTGTTGGGGGGTGCCTTTTTTTTGGGGGGGGGGGGGGTGTCGTTGGTGATTTTTCTTGTCATGCTCATACATGCAGAGTTTTGAATTCACGTTTGTAACTTCTTCTATTTTGTCCATTAATATACAAGTATTAAGTTCCCTATCGGGGGAAGTAGGGGAGGGAAAAAAAAAAAAAAAAGGAAGACGACGAAGAGGCCAATGTGATTAGCCCATGTGATTATGATGTGAAGTTGCTAATGTATATGCCTTAATCAGTGAAGCTAAAAGGATACAGTTTGGAACTATTGTCCTTATGAAGTTACATGATAATGCTAATGAAGAATAACTGGCTAGATAGATATTATTGTAATCAAGAGTTCTATTGTATAAAAAATTTTATAAATATGAAGATGAACAGAGAGAGATAGTTTAGATCTCAGGTGGATTTTGAACAGAGAGAGATAGTTTAGATCTCAGGTGGATTTGGGCTATCATGCAGGAAGGTTAGCATTGTCATTGTTTTAGGTTTAACAACAAAGAATCACAAAGATATGAATGACATTCCTTCCTTAGGTTGTTTTGGAAACTATGATGCTGATCATGGCCTTTAACTGCTAGTCGTTTCCTACTATTATTCTGAAAATCAGGGTAGATATGAAGGGTCCAAGAGTGACAGTGGATGAAGTTGCCATTACATTCTTTCCTGCTACTTCAACTGCAGCACACCTTGTCTGTTTTCCGGAAATTAAATCAGTGATTAACATAATGAAACTGTTAAAGGCTGACCAATTTTGAGTAACGAGGAAAAGGATCAGTGAGTCAGAAATGCAAGCAATGATAATGGTTCTTACAATACAAAACATATGAGCCAATTGGTTTTCATTGCAATATGTTTAGTATTCTAATGGAATCCCAAACTACATGATGCGTTGAATTTGCTACAAGTAAAAGTTTCTTTGAAGCATTTTAAATTGGAACTTGTTCATGTTACTCTTCTCTTCTCTTGTAATTTTCTGTGGGGAAATGGAATTAAATATCAATCAATAAGTTCAATACTCTGTAATCTGCTATAACTTCTGTGAAGAATTGAGCTTACAATCAAATGAGAGACTGACACCCGCGTGAGAATTTGATAGCATACATTGTGAAAAAGACTTTGATAGCTTTGGCTTTTAGGCTAGTACATAATAATGTTGAGTGAATAAACTTATCAATTGATATATAAGTGTTTGTACTGGATTTTGATCAGATGCGCACTGTCGCACATGTTATAGTGCGGGACAGACAGGACTCGTCTTAATTTTGCAGTGGCAGGGCTGTTATGGGGCCCATCTGTCCCCAATAAAATCGTGACATGTGTCCCATCACGCATCTTATATTGCATGATGGCATGCATAATGTTAGCCTTCATTTGTATTTATATTCTTTTAGCAATTGTTGTTGAATTTCTGGGTCAGCCTATCATGAAGATTGAGAGCTGGCTGTTTTAGCCTGTCACTGGAGAAACTTCAGTAATTAAAAATTGAAGTATTTTGCTAATCTTAGTAGTTAATAAACCAATGCAGCTTGTGCAATGTTTTCAAATAATGTCTGACTACTTGAATTGGAGTATGGCAAGTATTTGTTCTGTATGTTGTCAGACCACCCTCTAATTACATGCTACCTCGCATACACAAATCGTTTGTGATGCATTTATGATGCTTTTGTATTTAATGAGAAATATATATGTAGTGTCATGCGATTAGATAGTAGTGTGAGATGCGGTGGTGTGGGCATTAGCTAGAACTTTTTCCCAGGATGAGGACATATAACGGTGCAATATCGTAGTTTCACTCTAATGAAGCAAACTATATTGTTATTTTATGTTCTCATTTAATTGTATAACAAATGGTTGAGTGCTCCTTTTATATTTTAAGATTTTCTTATCACCAGTTAAGAGTAATTCTAAATGTTGTTGGGATGATGATGCAGCGGAAGTTTAATGTTCAACGTATTCCGTTGATTCTAGAGAATAACGGAATAAAAGAACAACTAAATTCACGTTGATTCAAAGAATGCCGTGAATTTGGGGGTTAAGACTCGTTGATTCCGCAAAATGCCGAGAATTAACTGTCAAATACTCACAAAGAGATTTGAAAACTGAAATATTATTGAACTCAAAAATCTATATATCTGCTTGTAAAAGTTACAAAAGATATTTATTTATACTAACTAATATTTATCCTAATTTGATTAGAAAACTTATTTTAATAAGACTTATATCTAAATTAGGAATATTACTCAAATAAGTAATACCTAAACAATAAAACTCTAAATAAGAAACCAAATTAAAGTAGAATACAAATTAATTAAAATATTCTTAAATATTATAAATTTCAATCTAATTAGGATTTCTTCAATCTCTTGCTCTGATTTTGATATACGCAAGAACATTGTACTACGTAGAACTTTTGACGAACCATTATCATTGCTTGCATTTCTGACTCACTGATTCTTTTCCTGGTTACTCAAAATTGTTCAGCCTTTAACAGTTTCATTATGTTAATCACTGATTTATTTTCCTGAAAACAGACAAGGTGTGTGATGCAGCTGAAGTAGCAGGAAAGAATGTAATGTCAACATCATCCACTGTCACGACTCAACTGGTCTCTCACAAGTAAGTTTTAACCTAATTGCATGAACCTTTTACAGTAATGGCAAGAAATTAATCAAGTTACTCAGCCAAGAATAGAAAGGGGAACAAAAGTTCCCAGAAAAAAGAATAATTGCTGGCAGCCAATTTAACCCAGTGCACTACTGAATTTCAAAGTGATTACTTTTTATAATTTGATATCCGTGTCCATAGTCCACAGTCCACATCCTGTACATAAAGTCAGTTAAGTAACTCATTTGGGAGTGGACAGTAAAGATGAGATGATGAAAATAGTTGGTTTAATGAGTGAGCATGAATTCGTGTGTTGTGACTATTCAAGATTGTTGACTTTCTGCAATGCTGAACTGAACAACTCCAGGTACGGGGAAAGGCAGCTGAAGCAACCAGTGAAGGGCTTGATGCAGCTGGCCATGCCATAGGCACGGCATGGGCTGCATTTAAAATTCGAAAAGCACTTAACCCCAAAAGTGTACTAAAACCGACCGCCCTTGCTAAATCTGCCAAAGCTGCTTCTGAGGTCAAGGGTAAAAAGAGTTCCAAGTAATTAATAGCTCATGCGCGGTACTGTTTGAAAAAAGTTGGATCCAAGAATCAAGAATGGTAAGTGTCGTGTCCCATATATCTCTGCCGACCCCCTTCCGGACGCCAATCCTTTTACCATTTATGTTTCAACATTCAGGAGACATCAAGTGCTTTCATTGTTTACTGTAGATATTTTGCTAATTTGTAGGTGCAAATGATGTTTGTGAACTGAGATTGCTCTTGTGTGAGTATTAAGGTTCGTTTCTGTCGTTGTTCCCGGCAGTGTATCATTGTTGCTAATTGCCTGGAGTTGAATTAGCTTCTGAAGACTCCGAGTACTAACTGACAAATTTTTCATTTTGCCCTGATCCACTGGACCAGTTTGGGCTAAACTTGTATCCATACAAAGTTAGCTTTGCAGAAGAAGGATTCTGTAATTTGGTTGGATGAAATTCCAACGGAGATTATGTACTTGTTCTGAAGTTGATCAATAGAAAGGCATACTTTCCTTTTCAAAAAAAAAAAAATCTGTCCTCAATATCTTGCCTATGCAAAAAATTGGATTTATTTTATCAAAGGCCTCTCAGGATTTTCCCATTGATGGTTCTGAAAATTTTTTCCCGACTTTTTTAGAGGACAATAGCACGCAGGAGTCAGGACGTCTTGTTTTCACTTGGGATTTGGGGGGCCCAATAAACGACACCACCATTGCTATTGACTCAGAATCCCCACTTTTACTTTATTCGTTTGAATGGTAAAATCACCATCAACTTTTTTTTCTTTTTTTTTTTTAAGGTCAAGGCTATTGAATGGGCTTTAAATTTAGTGTGTATCAAGAAACGTGAATGATCAAATGGGCCCCAAGCAGATCAAAAGCACATGATCCTCGATCTTGATAATCTAATGGCAATTCAGCAAAGGCTCTAGTTACCTTACATGATAATGTAAGTAACATAACTGAAATAATAACCATTCGATTTTTTACTTCGCATCGAACACTGGCAAAAGTGTTAGGAGATTGTAAGGGGGTTGTGGGAAACCGGGACAAACTAGCGGCATAGGCAAGACCCTCATATTCACATCCCTCTACAACATCGCCACCAGCCTCTTCTTCGGCCTCCCCATGCCCGTCCAGCCCATGAAGTCCATCGCCGCCGTCGCCGTCTCTGAATCCCCCCACCTCACCACCTCTGAGATAGCCGCTGCCGGCCTCTGCACCGCCAAGCATGAGTTACAGTCATTACCACTTTCAACTCTATCAATCCATCAAAAGGTTGGTAAAAAGCAATCACATTACTTCCAGCTCCACCCACTATCGCCTCATCTGCATTCTCAGCAAGCCAATTCTTAACCACGACCAACGACAACTACACCAACCAACAAAAAAGCTCAAAAGTTGATTAAAACCAAATTTTCTGTTATCCAAAGCACAACTTACACAAACCAAAGCTAAAACAATTTTCGAAATTTTTTCTTCTTTTCTTTAAAAAAAAAAAAACACCTTGTTTTGCCCCAACCCAAGCTGGATAACCCCACCCGAATTGCCCACTTCATCGTACAGGTCGTCCTCAACCTGCTTTAAACCCACATCGCACTGCCTCACCGCCTCTTCAAAATGGAGATGACCCGACTGACACACAAGTGGGTCCGCCACATTTCTACGACACAATGACCGAAACAAACTCCGCAATTCCATGATGCTCCGTCCCACCGCCCGAGGAACCGGACCTCGACGGAGCCAAGAAGCCAGATTTTGTGTCGAGAAGATGAGCTTGAGTCGTCGGGGTCACCCGGTTTGCATTACTAAAAAAAAAAAAAATTTATCACTGGCTTCAACCGGTATAGCAAGTCATCTTAAAATTGATATCATTTACACGTGTCAATATCTTGATTACGTACTTGTCTAATCTTTGATGTTTCTTACATTTATTTGTAGGGTCCGCCTACGTTACATGTAAAGTAACGTACATTTGTAAAATTTCGTTCGATCCCTATATTTTGTGTTATTTACAATTTATTCATAAATATTATAAAAATTTTAATTGTAAAATTTCATTTTACCTTAATTTTATTTTATTAAAATTGCCTCATTTAAATTTAATTTTTCAAAATAACATTCATTTAATTAAAAAATTTATTTTATAATACTTTCATATAATTAATAAAATTTATTAAAATAAAATTTTATAATACTTTCCTATATTTTATGAATTTCATTAATAAAATTCATATAATACTCCCTTACACTCAATTATACTTTCATATATAACATTCATTAAAATAAAATTTATTTTATAATACTTTCATATAATTAATAAATTTATTTTACTTATGTTATAAATTTATTTTATAACATTCATTTAATAAATTTTTTCATATAATTAATAATAATTCATTTTCGGAGGTAGGATGATATCATAATAATACTCATTTTCGGAGGTAGGATGAATTATTATTAATTATATGAAAATGAGTATTTTTCATAAATTTATTATATTTTTCATATAATTAATAATAATTCATCTTACCTCCGAAAATGAGTATTATTATGATATCATCCTACTTCCAAAAATGAATTATTATTAATTATATGAAAAAATTTATTAAATGAATGTTATAAAATAAATTTATAACATAAGTAAAATAAATTTATTAATTATATGAAAGTATTATAAAATAAATTTTATTTTAATGAATGTTATATATGAAAGTATTATTGAGTGTAAGGGAGTATTATATGAATTTTATTAATGAAATTCATAAAATATAGGAAAGTATTATAAAATTTTATTTTAATAAATTTTATTAATTATATGAAAGTATTATAAAATAAATTTTATTTTAATGAATGTTATATATGAGAGTATTATTGAGTGTAAGGGAGTATTATATGAATTTTATTAATGAAATTCATAAAATATAGGAAAGTATTATAAAATTTTATTTTAATAAATTTTATTAATTATATGAAAGTATTATAAAATAAATTTTTTAATTAAATGAATGTTATTTTGAAAATTTAAAATTATATGAGGCGAATTCGTACTCTAGAATTTTAATAAAATAAAATTTATTGTTAGGGAGTAAAAGTAAATTTTATAATTAAAATTTTTTATAATATTTATGAATAAATTGTAAATAACATAAAATATAGGGATCTGAACGAAATTTTACAAGCTGAATGTACGTTTGTAACGTAGGCGGACCCTTATTTGTACTTATTTGTAAGGTAACTAGAGCCCTCAGCAAATAGTGGGCGCATTTGATAATCCCAATCGCCATCAATATTAAAACTTTATTGTTTCTTTTTCGAGAAGAATTAAAACTTTATTATTTGTAATGCGCAAGCCACATTGTTCATATACATTGGTTTGCGTCAATTTTTGTCTTTCTCAACATTAAAAATTGTTCCATACAAATTCGGGAGAGCACCAAGAGAAAATGGTTGTGAACGTGATGTGTTCCTTTAATGGGTTTTACTTTAAATTTGCGCCGGTGGCTTCCAGTATATGAGAATGAGAAGCTTTTTTTTCAGGATTAAGTAAAAGAATCATATGCTTGAAACTTGAGTTTAATTATCGATGTATCATGTTCATGTTCATGAACTACCAATTTTCGCAGCATCTACGGTGTGATTCTTTGTTGAGGATTGATCCTGATGAGGGCTTATTTTTAAGAGTGTGTTTGCTCTGGCTAGCTTTTAAGAGATTCTTTTTATCCCTTCGAAGTCAAGACTGTCCTAATAAGCATCAACTACCATTCCAAAATTTTTCCTCCATTATTTATTTAGTGGCGATCTTGACTTTGAGTGTTTGAATAATTATAGAAAGCATGCATTTGGAATCATATTTGCTAATCTTTAATTAAAAAAAAATCATAGTTATTGATTTCATACACGGATGATTGCAGGATGTAATTAAAGTCTCAATTAGTAATTATATAGAACCGAAATATGTTCAATTCAAATTTTATTATCTACTGACCACTGTAACACTGATGCATATTAGGAATCTATATTATATTATGATGTGTTTCCTTATTAACTAAGGTTTAGGACTTTTTTTTTTTTTTCTTAGTTTAGAATTTTCTTTTCTTTTTTCTTCATGGCTTAAGATATTTACTATTATATAGATATCCCTCTCTTATAGACTTTAAAATTATATTCGAGTTCAATAATATTTTTTAAATTTCAAATTTTGGTGTAAGTATTTGATTTTAGTTAATTCTCAGTATTCTGTGGAACTAACGGGTCTTAACCTCTAAATTCACGATATTATTTTAAATTAATGTGAATTTATTTTGTTCATTTATTCTAATATTCTCTAAAATCAACGAAATATTTTAAATATTAAACTTCCGTTGCATCAACCACATAAGTCGCTTTCTTTCTATATATTAAATGCATTTGAGATGAAAAGATTAAAGAATAAAATATGCGGATAGGCATCTTTCTAGAAGAGATTTTACTCAAAACCTGAAAGTTAGAACTTGGCCAAATATCCATGCATGCTTTTCTTTCGGTCATGAAATTTTCTAACTTATAATTGTCAATTTTCCATCTACTCTTACCCAATGTATACCAAACTAGATGATTCTTAAGGTTATCTGTTTTCATTGCCTAGAAATATGAAAATTAGTTCAGAAAGTATAAGATACAGTTCATGCAAAAACATAAAGTATGTTAAAATAAATAAGTAAATAAAAAGAGCATGCAAGTTAATTACTCTCTCAACCCAGAAAAAGTGAAGTCCCATTAGCATTTTTTTGTTCCTCTTTATGGAATTAATCAAAACACATATTGATATAGATGATATTGTTTCTTATAGTGTCATCTTTTGAGGTAGGCAATAAGCATAGTGGACAAGGAGATTTATATAAGCACTACGGATGATTATGATTGATGCTGCTTCAAAGTTAAACAAAAACCTAAGCATTTTCATTCATATGTCTCAAAGCTAGTGGGTGGTAAAAGACACCGTACGTAGAGCTGTGGCCTATCCATATAAATCACATATAAATGGATTACTGAGGTGGATTCACAAAAGAATTCTAGAGGATGCCGAGCAAGCATGTTATTACCAATGTCAATCCACAACATCATGCATCACGCCCCACTCTTTGTTACTTTCATAAATTCTATATTTCTCTATGCCGCCATCACAAAACCATTATAATCTTTATAGATTGATGTTGCTGTCAACCACTCCACTTCCCCTCAATTTTTTTTGTGAACCAACTTGCTTAGATTTCTTTTTCTTTAGATGTTTCTATTTGATTTTACGAAATCTTTATTTGTTAGTCTTGTTTAAGCAAGCGGTGACTTCAGTTGATGAATGAGTATCTTAATGTCAAGATTTGGTCTAATAAAAAATTAAATAAATCTTGATTTTTGAGTCATGTACATCTGCACGTTATAAAATTAAGATGTAATCCTACATTTTATTGGTCATAAGCTATTGTGAAAATAAAAATATATAATGTGCATAAGTTGATGCTAAATTCATTGTATAAAAAAATTCAAGTTTGTATAATTCTTCCAATGATTAATTGGTCTCACAGTACGTATACGAGTAGTTCAAATTTAATATTTTTGTTGAATTCAATAAGTTTCGAGATTTTCATGGTTACAAAATCTTAGTATCAAATAAGTCAATGCCATCATAAAAGATCATATTAGTAAGAAAATTCATTCGTTTTTCCAACTCTTTCTTGTTCACAATTTTTCTACACACACACACATTCTTTCTTCTATCACTTTCGGTTGTTACCCTTAACTTCATTCCAAAGGGAAATTGTATGTTGTTATTGCTCATAGCAACACCAATAATTCCAATTAGGGTAATTTTTAAAAACTTTCCCTGAGGTTTGCCCTTATTACACTTAGAGAGAATGTATGCATATATTGACATATAGCACCCCTGATCGTGTATCAGTGTTAAACTGTCGTTGCTCATAACAAAAGTACAATAATCTCCTTCATCGCGCAGTTCAACAATCGACATTACTTGCAGAACGTGAGTTGTCGACTTGACGATGCTTCCTGCATTGCAAAAGATAACAAAACAGAAGCTTTTAACTTAATTAAACGGCCTGGTGAATCAAGATTTGGCATGATTTTGTTAGGATCTTAGGGTTTGGTTGAAAGAACTGTGCAACACCGTTCGCAACACACACGCACCGTTCACAGCACACCCTCTCTCGCTCTTTCCCTCACGGCTCATGCCAATGATTTCACCAAGCCACCAATCTCTCATTCTTCCTCACCACGCTCCGTCGACAGCTCTCACTCTCTTTCCCCTCCAAATCCAACAGTTGTGGGTCACGGGTCACACTCTCTTTTTCCCCTCGGACCTCCAAATCCAGCACAAAACGCATGGGTCACTCCCCCCCCTAAAGGCTCCAAATCCAGCGCAAAACACACGGTCCACTCTCTCTCTCCCCCTCCAATTCCAGTAGCCATAGGTCACTCTCTCTCCCCTCCAAATCTAGCAGCCGTTGCCCGTGGGTCAATTTGTGGAGGTAATTTGCCCTTGAGGTCCCACTTGAAGAAGCAAAGAATCTCATTTTCGTTGAAAGAATAAAAAAAGGAGTAAATTTAGGAGAAAGAGAAGAACCCGGAAAACACTTTGCCACAATCAGAAGAATGGCCTCTAGTACCACAATTTTTGAGATGTGCTTTTATAATCAGATTGAACAGCATTTAGAAACCACTTCTCATCTGGATATATGCGTGTGTGCGTATCAAACAAAAAATGAAAAAACAAAAATTAAAACATGCAATTCGCCTTAAAAGAATTGAACCCATAAGATATTGTCTGCTTTACGCCTTAACAAGGCCCGCACCGTTTTATTTTTAAGGCGCCTATACACCCCAAAATGCGTCTTGTCAATTAAGGTGTGGATCACCCCTTATAAACCCAGCATCTTTCCCGTGCTTTGCCGATGTGGATTCGCCTAGGGTGTTACATACACCCTCTCTTGGGGACTCAGCGTCCTCGCTGAGGTTTGCCCCACCATCGCTCAAGAGGACACGCAGAGCTATTCTAATACCATTAATGTCGTGACCCAACCTAGATCTGACAAGATATTGTCCGCGCTTAACAAGCTTTTGTTTTGAGCCATACACTCCAAAATGCGTCTTGCCAATTAAGGTGTAGATCACCCCTTATCAACCACCCAGCACTCTCGTGCTTTGCTGATGTAAGATTCGCCAAGGGTGTTATATGAAGTATCTGGTTTTATCTACTATCAACTATTTTCTTACTTGTTTTCTTTAAAAACAAAACCTAATATGATTTCTTTATTTAGTTTCTTAAAATTCAAAGACAAACTTCTCCACTTTGTTAAATGAGAATTTTGAAAATAAATATGGCTGTAAGAAGGATATGCAATTTTAAGAATTAGGTAGCTTTTCGTTAATGCTTTTCAGATACAAGTTAACAATTAAAGAGAAGGTTTATCTCAAATGGGGTGGGAACAATTTTTGAGTAATAGAAAATAGCCAACGAATCATGCTGGTTAGAGTCACCTCACAAGTGTGAGGAAGTATTTTCCCTGCACGCATTGCAGAGGTTTAATTTATATTTCCTTCCTTGGAGCCTCAGAGTTCGAGTGAAGGCAGTCGTTCTCCCAATATGGGAGTTTGACGTCCCTCGAATATTTGAGAGGGTTTAAAATCTGAGCGGTGTCATATCAAAATTAATGTAAACGGGTCTCAGTAGTTGTAAATATCTCATATAATATGAGTTGTAATCTGAGCATTAGTCCCATGTAATTCAAAAAAAAAAAAAATTTAAAGGTCCAACTTAAAAATAGATTTAAAACCAAAAAAAAGATTTTGTAGGAGTATCTCAGGGTGCCAGTAGTGCCACTCTTGTTATTATTGGGCTTGTGGTGAGGGAGCCCTTCCAAAAATTCTCTAAGGACTGGGCCAAACCGAGGCCTAACTTCATTTTTGCTCGCCATTAACAGAAGAATCAGAACCCTAGGGACCCCACTGAAAATTTCACTTTCCCACCGATGCCCTCAGTCGCATCAAAAAATTGGTCATTGCCGCTTTCCCACTCCAATTTATCTTCAAGTGTATATGGTCCTTGAAATTTCCCAAAATCTTGACCAATTACAAGACACCTCCTTTTCCAGTACGAGGGTGCTGTCTGTCACATCTGCTATTTACTCTGGGAAAATTGATTTTTGGCCCCATACAGTAAAACTTTATAACACTAGCTCATTTCAATAAAATTAAGGATCTCCCCTGCAACCAGGAAAAACGAAGAGAAATTATGGCGCCGGCCTCACTTGCCCCCTTCATTTGTTACTTATTTTTACTGTTACATGTATTCTGGAGACTCTGTAAAATTACCTGTAGTCTTTGCTATACATTAGCAACTCAAATCGACCTTTTTCTAGTAACTAGTTACTGCTACTAAGTCGCCAATACTTGTACTATTATTAGGATTCTACATGTTCTCCTCAAGTTAAGGCATTTTAGTTAGCTGCCTTTTTCATTCAAATAGGGTCAAGTTTGTCATATCCACTTATCTTCTTCAAATAATTATACCCTTTTCATCAAATCAACAAAGACTTCCAATAAGAACCCTAATTATTGGCAAGGAACATTTTTTGTCACTTTGCTTCATAACTAGTGGCATAGAAAGGTTCAACCTTCTCTTCACAAAAACTATTGGACGGCTTACATAATTATACAAGGGGGAAAGAAAAAAGATCTGAACTTTATTAAGATATGCAATGTATAAAAAATACCCAAGTTTTTTGAATGAAAGTGCATTTATAAATAGGATAAATTGCTAAAACTACATATATCAGAGGTCGAAACTGAAGTTGGCAAAAGGAATAGGGAGGACAAAAAAAAGAAGCACAAGTGGCAGAACATTTGCGGATGAGGAATAAAAACACCCACCACAAATGAAAAAATTGCATGGAATGTGGTGTTGCGATTGGGGGGGAAAAAGAAATGGTGGGAAATGACACTACGCATGAAGCCAAGAAAGTTTATTTAAGTAACCCACCAACAACAAGCAGCAGACACGCACACACTTGCACTTGCACAAATAATACAGTCGCACGCTCGCATCCACATATAAAAACAAAAACAAAATACAATCTTTCTTACACTTTCACAAAAATTCACTTAATTCTTTTTTCTTTCAAGTTTTTCCCAGAAGAAAGACTTTCTAACACTGACAGTTTGAAAACCAGATAAAACATAGAGATCCTTTCTTTCCTTTGACTCTCTTGAATAAGAAAAAAAGGCCTCGAAACACTTCAGGCCAATGGCTACCCCTCTGACTCTGAAAAGGGTGTTTGAAAGTATCTGTATCTCCTCTCGTATTGCTGGTTCTTGGAGAAGCAGAAGAGCTCCACGTGGCAGAAGGATGATTCAAAAGGATGCTGCTGATCAACAACAAGGTGATGAGTTCCAACATGCAGCCGCTCGTTGTCTCTCATCTTATTATAGTGTTTTTGTTGCTCGCCTTGCTATCATGGTTAGTGTAAATTTTGTTTTGGATTTTTGATGATCGTGTTACAATCTTTCATTTGCATGGATGCTTCACATTTGCTTCAACTTGCAAAGTTGAATCAAATGTTTTGGTTTTGATATTCTGTAACATGATCAAACATTCAATGGCATGTATCTGCTTTAAAGAGTTCGAAGGTCATACTATTGTATCTGCTTAGTCTAGATAATTTTCATTGGCTTGAACATGCAAAGTCTAGAACTGTAGCAGTAGACATGGACAAAATTTTGGTATTTCTTCTTTGTTTTTCAAACTGAAATTGACATACAGATCATTTAGATCAGGTTAGCCTAGGCAAACCGGTTATAATGATCTGCTCAGTCAATAGTCACGGT
This sequence comes from Citropsis articulata, assembly GCA_030449925.1. Lineage (NCBI taxonomy): Eukaryota > Viridiplantae > Streptophyta > Magnoliopsida > Sapindales > Rutaceae > Citropsis > Citropsis articulata. The sequence continues at coordinate 51,755 of JASUUH010000066.1, forward strand.
TTCTTTGGAGTGTTGTTTGAATAAGTCAATCGTAAAGATATTTTCCTTAACATGAACGAACTTTAGTTATAGAGATGGAAAAAAAATTTGATTTTCGTGAACTATTCTCAAACTTCAATGACACCCGAACCAGATCACCCCTGGTAAATGAAATACAGTAGTATATTTTCTGCCTGTCATTTTCTAGTTGGAGTGCTAGAAATTGCCAAAAGTTTGAACATGCAAATTTTAGGACCTTAATTGCAGAGATGGATTAAAAAAAAAAAAATTAAGCATACTCAAACTTCAATTTGACAGACAAATCATTTTAGCTATAGAAATGACTTAAGATGATATGGTTTCTCCTTAGTTCATTGTCTCTCTTTGGGGTGTTGCTAGAAACTTTCAATTGTGTCGAAATTTTCACTAGCTTGAACATGAAAAATTTCAGTAGCAAAATGGATGAAAATTTGGTTTCTGTATTCTTTAACATTTTCAAACTGCAGTGGATTACATAACAGGCTAGCCATTGTAACCGTGGCTTTAGTATGAATTATAGTCCACTTGCAGCTGAAAAAAAAGAGCGCTCGTTTTCAATTTTTGTCAAATACATTTCTGGAACAGCATACTGAAAGTTTTGATAGCTGCGTACGAATTATTTTCGGCCATTAGCTCTCATTGTAAGTTGTGATAGAAAAACTACACAATGGACTTTCCAATGGACGAGATCAATGTACTCTGCAACAGCATAAAAAACTCATGAAATTTAATTGTTTTCCCTTTGCAAAAACTCAGTTATATGATTTTTCACATTTCAACGGAAGGAGAATTTCTATTTTTGTCATTTTACTAGTGTATATGTTGGTAGAGAGAAAGTATTGGTCTACTGCTCTGTTTTGGTTTGATTTACTGGTTACTTCTAAAAATGGTTTAGTGCAGATCATGCTGGCCATTCTGATTGGACTGCTAACTGTACTGACATGGCATTTTACAAGGGTCTATACAACAAAATCACTAGATACTTTGGCCTATGGCCTTCGTTATGAACTTCTACAACGTCCATTATTGCGCATGTGGAACATTGTGAATTCCACTGCTGAGATAACGGCTGCCCAGGTTAAGCTTTCAGAATATGTAATTAAGCGGTACAACAAGCCTGCTAATCAAGCAGAACAAATCCAGGTAAAGAATTAAGTTCTTGATTTAGTTCTTGCAATGTGATTATTGCGAATTTGACACTTGGCAAAATTAACTATTAACTTCCGAATTTCTATGTCAATTCTTGTCAGCTGTATGAAGTGATGAGGGATGTAACCTGGGCAATGTTTGCGAGTCGCAAAGCCCTGAATGCCATTACTATAAACTACAAAAATGGTTTTGTCCAGGCATTCCATAGAGATCACAGGAGTAACAACACATTCTACATTTACTCAGATCTTTCTAACTATTCAATTGGTACCAGCGGCCCATATGATTCCAATTTGATCTCTTCGCATGAAGGGTGGAATGATCAATCCATAAAGGGTAATATATCCGCCATTTGGTACCGGGAACCACTTGATCCCATCACTGGTGAGAAGATAGGTAAGGCTAGCCCCATCCCCCCGGACGATCTAATTAACATTGCAGGAATCTCTCAAGTACCTGATGGAGTGGCTTCATGGCATGTAGCAGTGAGCAAGTTTACTAATTCGCCATTGCTTTCAGCTGCATTGCCAGTTTGGGACCCAACCACTTCCAATAAAAGTATTGTGGCTGTTGTGGGTGTCACTACTGCACTTTCTAGTGTAGGCCAGCTGATGAAAGAACTTGTTGAAGTACATAGTGGGCACATATATTTGACCTCTCAAGAGGGCTACTTGCTAGCGACTTCCACAAATGCTCCTCTTTTAACAAATTCACCGACGGGACCAAAGCTTGTTAAGGCTGTCGACTCTGACAATCCTGTAATACGAATGGGAGCTCAATGGCTACAGAGTGAATATGGAAGCAAGGTTCCCCCAGGTCACGTAATTCATGTACAGAATGCCAAGCTAGGCCACAAGCAATATTACATGGACACATTTTTTCTGAATCTAAAGAGACTACCTATTGTAAGTTTCGACAATGTAGAAGATGCAATCTTTTCGTTACGTAATTCTGCTGTGTCTACAGTGTTTGAATTTCTTGTCTGAAGACTGCTTATACCAATATTGCATTTATTGCCATTGCAAGTGCAAGCGTCAGAAGATATTGAATTGATTCACTCTGTCTGTAGGTTGGTGTTATTATCATTCCAAGAGAATACATAATGGGAAAAGCAGATGAGAGAGCCTACAAAACTTTGATTATACTCATATCTGCATCCGTATGTATCCTGGTCACCGGGTGTATTTGCATTTTGATATTGACAAATGGAGTATCAAAGGAAATGAAACTAAGAGCAGAACTGATAAGCCATCTTGATGCAAGACGAAAAGCAGAGGCCTCAAACAACTACAAAAGCCAATTTCTAGCAAATATGAGGTCAGTATTCCCACAATATCAAAGTTACACGTATATATTAGGTTGTCAAAAGGATTCATTACGGCATATAAAAAAGATAAATCAGAAACCGTGAACAATTTAAAGGAGAACTCAATCCAATTTACGCCAGAAACTACCTTCACTCAGCCACAACGATTGGTTTCTACACTTGCTGTGCTCCTTCTCTGAGTAAATTGACTTTTTGTTGTGTTGCAGTCATGAATTGAGGACACCAATGGCTGCTATAATCGGCCTACTGGAAATTCTTAAATCCGATGATCAATTAACCAATGAACAATACTCCACTGTCTGCCAGATCAAAAAAAGCTCTTATGCCTTACTCCGACTTCTTAATCGCATATTGGATCTCAGCAAGGTCAGTTACAAGTCAATGCAGCTATGTTCCAAACATTAGGTTCCGAATCAGTAATCATTTTCCTACTAATTTCTCTGAACACTGGACAGGTTGAATCAGGAAAAATGGAGTTGGAAAATACAGAGTTTGACTTGCAAAAGGAGCTCGAAGAACTGGTTGACATGTTCTCTGTGCAGTGTAGTAATCATAATGTGGAGACCGTCTTAGACCTTTCAGGTGCAACTTCTTTTTTTCCTACTAATATATATTTCTGGCTATATCATGTTCTGATATATGATTACAAATCTTTGTTTCCTTTTAGATAACATTCCACGAAATGTTCGGGGGGACCCTGGTAGAGTCTTTCAGATATTTTCAAATCTTATTAACAACTCTATTAAGTTCACATCATGTAAGTGCAGCAATCACACAGCCAAGTTTGCTAGTTCTATGCGGCGATACTTCAAGTAGACTGATATAATAGTCCCATTTTTGATAAATTTTGTGGTAGTGATTGCGTGATTAGAGTTAGCTCTTATAGAAAATTGTTTCAAATATCTTACAGCGGGGCACATTATTATCCGTGGACGGTGTGAGAATTTGGACGCTTTTAAAAACACCGCAGAGTTTCCCACTGATCGCAAGAAATTAGGGCGTGCATTTAGCACAAAATCGAAGCAACAGACGAACAATGCAATGAATTTTCTCGAGGATAACAAATTGGCACTTTGCTTTGAAGTCGATGACACAGGCTGTGGTACGAATTTCAAATGTCTGAAGCCACATTAAAAATTCCTGCATGCATTGGTAAAGAATTGTGCCACATCTGAATGATTAATAAATGCCTGTTTCTTATGCTGTATAGGGATTGATCAGAGCAAATGGGAAACAGTATTTGAAAGCTTTGAGCAAGGCGATCCCTCAACGACCCGAAAGTAAGTAGTTTACCCTGTCATGGGTTCTTCAAATACAAATTTAAATTGACGCTTAATCGCAAAGATTAACAAAATTTATTCATCAAAAGCATATGAATAATAAGCAATTCATGGAACAATAAAAATCTGAGACTTTCAGAATTTTTGTCTAAAGCGTTTTGCATTTTTCCAGGCATGGTGGGACCGGCCTTGGGCTATCCATTGTGCGAACCCTGGTGGGTACACCAACATGAAAGCAGAGAATCTTTTTAAGGTTTATATAATCCACTAGGCTTGGTTTTGAAATCACTTTCATCTTTGAATCATCCTGGTTACGACAGGTGAACAAGATGGGTGGAGAAATCAAAGTTGTCAAAAAGAACAGCCCAGGAACTCTGATGCAATTATACCTGCTCCTGGGAGCTTCTTCAGAATCAAAGCAGATTTATGATGCTGATTTTCCAAACACTGTGGTGAGCAAAGTTACATCCTTTGGAACATAAAACACGTCACGTAGGTGAAAGCTCACACATTATCATGTCAATGTAGGTGGTGCTTGCAACACTTGGTAATATGGAAAGAATGATAATGTCCCAATGGTTACGCAAGAAAAAAGTGTCCACTTTGGAAACATCTGAGTGGCATGAGCTAACTCAGATTCTCCGGGAACTCCTCGATCCTATCAGTCCAGTTTCTACTAATGGTTTTGATGCTCTATATTCATCAAGTGAACCTTTGAAAGCTGAGATGACTAACATCAAAGCCTTGATTAACCCAGTTTATGTTGTAGTGATTGATATAGCACTACTTGACTTAAGTTCAGACTTATGGAGGGAACAGCTAAACTCCCTTGACATATTCCGCCGGAAAGCGATGTTTGCATGGGTAGTAAACCATCAAACCACATCGCCTACAAAGACGGAGCTTAGCAGGGAAGGACAGAATATAGTGGTTACCAAACCGCTCTATAAAGGAAAGATGATTCAAATTTTGGAAACTGCCGTGAGGGGGAGCAATCTTGGAAGGCAAAATAGCGTTTCAAGTACAACAAATGAAGGTATGTAACGCCTAAGAATTTCTTGAAAATAGTTAATTCCACTAGATTTATCTGCAGCTTAGTTAATTCTTATGGATCTGTTTCTTTGATCGCATTAGGCAATGGGGAGGAAATTAGGGGAAGCATTGCAAGTTGTAGTGCATCAAAGCACCAGACGTTCAGGAAGTGTTCATTTGAGTTCAATAGTATATGTCCAGGGGAAAGTAGCTCCAGAAGAGAAGATCTAATTCACGCCATGTTCAGGTTAGAATATGACATATGAGATACTATAAAAGTATATTGTTTGTCGACAATAAACAAGCAATTACATTGCTGCAAATTAAACTTGAATGTTAAACTTCTAAATGCAGGGAACGGCATCAGATTGGAAGCAGCCGTCGAGATCTACCTTGTTCATCTTCAAATAGTTCCGGTAATCAAAAGAGAATTCTTGAAGGCCTAAGGATACTGCTAGCTGAAGACACACCATTGATCCAGATAGTGGCATGCAAAATATTGGAAAAGGTTGGAGCAACGGTTAATGTCGTGCCAGACGGACTGCAGGCAGTAGAAGCTCTGAACAGAATGCTTGCAGCAGAAAGTTCCAGAAGGAGATCTCTCCTGCAAGGATCTCCATCAGAAACTCCTGATGCCCCTCGATTTGACTTGATCTTAATGGACTGCCAAGTAAGAAATCAAGTCTCACTCCTTGGTATCATTTTGCTAACATTGAACGCGTACATTAATTAATTCAACAAAATTCTTTAACGTGTTTAACGTCTCTGTGGCAAATCAGATGCCGAAGATGGATGGTTACGAAGCAACAATAGAAATCAGGAAATCGGAATCAGAACACGGTGCGCGCAATATTCCTATTGTTGCACTAACGGCTCATGCAATGAATGCGGATGAGAAAAAATGCTTGGGGGTGGGGATGAATGCATATCTAACAAAGCCAATTGACTCAGAACGAATGGTATCAACCATTCTTAGACTCACCAAGAACAAGCCCTCAGAAGCTACAGGGACTACGAGGTAGGCTATTTGGAGGTAGCCATATCCCAGACGAATCTTCAAATGCATGCAACACTAATGTCCTAGGAATATGTCTAATTTCAGCTTCATTACTGTCGTGAAACTGCTACTCTATTAGCCCTTTTTGGCCGCTGTTGCGAAACTTAAGTGTATGTTAGTTTGGTGTTCTCATTTGATGATGTTGTGGAACTAATTACCATGCTTAGTTTATCTTTATCGTATTATAGGATGATGTTATTATCCACATGCCCTGTAGCTTGATACGTTTAGCAGTCCCTAATACTGTTGCTTTTTTTATCAACGAAATGTTAATTAAAATGTCGAGTGTTTTAAGTTGTTCATTAATTTATATTGATATGTTTACTTTTCTGTCGTGATGAGCACGTGCTTAAAATAAACCACAATATTATGACAGTTTTATCGTTGACTTAATTACAAGCTAAACTAGATAAATCAGGGAAAATTTTTTAGAAAACAAAACTATTAATTAGTTTGATTTCCATCATATGTAACATCAACCAAGAAAACCCAATCAGTGGGAGGTCAACATTCCAAAGTATGCTGACGAAACAGGACTTAATATAGGGTCCTGCTACTTTGCAACTGATGTTTGTTACCCCTATTTTGTCATTTAGTGATTTAACAATTAAATCTAACCAAAAAGTTGCATAACGGCGCAGATGAGTTTTCATGGTTATTAACATGGCCATACCTAGTGTTTGCTTAAAAATTAAAAAAGACAAAAGTTTTTAAACGTTGACATATATGTCCAAATTGTTTCAAATTTCTGTACAATTAAATCTATTGACTTAGTTTGACTATAAGCATGAGTATAGTGTATGGACAATAATCTAATCTCATGTAAAAATTTTAAAACGCATGAAAAATTAACATGACTTAATAAATATTTTTTTAACATAATATATATTTAATATACAATAATTATTTGAATATGTCAATTAAAAAAGAATACATGATAAAAATATATTAATTTGTTAACAATAATAATATATGACCATATCGAACATGCATATGCCTAAATTAAATGTTTCCAATAATATTATTAACGAACAAGTTGCGTAATTCCTAATGTATATTTAATTAAATATTTTTTTATTTTGATATTATTATCTTCTTGTGTACGATAACTAAATTTCATTCTTATTCTTTCTTTATTCCTAATTAGCAGTTTAGCAGCCATGAACTTTATCCTCTATTTTTATTTCCTGCTTTTCATAAACTCTAACTTAATAAAATAGTTTTAATTAAAACCACCATATTTTAGAAGTAGATTTTTTGATCGACAAAAATCCTACTATTGATTCTTTGGTCTATGCAGTAGTGTGATTTAAAAGAATTGTTAATTTTTCATAAACGCCATTGAATAAAGATTTATAGCTCTTAAAATTTTATTTTTTATAAACTTACCATTCTCTAAAGTTCTTTGGTCTATAAACCTTTACTTGGGATTTTTTTTTTGAATTTATACAAATGGCTATTTTAATTTTAAATAAAAGATAACACATGTAGAGAATAAAATGATTATAAATTATAGATAATTATTCTTTATCCTTAATAGTAATTTAATGAATGGTAATTTTTATAATATTTTTTATGATTTAATTATAGTGTGAGGTTATTTGAACCCACCAAATTACTTTCTACACTCAATTGCTTAAAAAACCCGTGGTCTAAATTAAAATTAGACAATGTACACCTCATAATAACGAAAATAACCCCAATTTAATTTATTTTTTGAATAATAAATTATTCACCTCTGTTTTAAATTGATCTTTTATGGAATAGATAAGCTTACAAAGTGTGGACAATAAAAATGAACAAAAAAGTACTTTTTGAGCTTCTAAAAATCCAACTCTTAATTTGATAGCAATAAACATTGATTTATCTCTTTATTATTTATTTATTTTTACTTGTAATGGAAAAAGAATTCTCTGCAACTTTGTTATCAATTGCAATCTTACAACTCTCAAATGGGGATTGGTGCTAAATATTAAGTAAGGATGCTCAAATCTTGTTTTGTGTTTTTTTTTTTTTTTGGTGCTATTTTCCTTTGGTTTTATGGTTAATTCATGATCATTATGCAATTCTTTATATATATATATACACTTCTAGTGTTTATGCAATTTTTAAATATTCCTCTACTGAAGGATTCCATAAAAGCCCAATTCATGCCTCATGAAATTAATACTAAAACTTGATTAAATTAAAGGTTTCCAACAACAAATGCGGATGGTAATTCAATTTGATTCCTTTGTTCCATTAATTTTTACACTATTTTTCTTTTTTCTTTTTGAATGAATATTATTTGTTTACAATGAAATTACGTTTAGCTTAAAATAAAATTTGAATTTAAATTAGGATAAAATCAAAGAAAAGTATAATTAATTAAATATATATCTTGTCCTTAATAGTAAATTATTTCATAGGCATTGTAATAATTGAAATTTTTAATTAAAAATAGGTGCAAAAAGTATTTTTAAGTAAAATAGCCTAATTTTAATTAAAAGGAGCTACTACGTGTATTTTTATTATTTAAATACCTAAATGCTTAATTTATTTTTGTAAGGGTAAAATTTCGTTAATCAACAATATAAGTATTAAAAATTGAAATGAATAGGACTTGAGTGTCAAAATTTAGAAATACTATTTTGTTTCTTTTTTTTTTTTAACATAGTGCAATTAAATGAAAAAAAGACAAAGCAAGGGGTTACTTACCCTATTGGTAACGTAATTTTGCTAAGTTTGATAATTAAAAAGAAAATGAAATGAACTATGCAATCCATGAATTTGATAAGAGGAAAGAAAATAAAAAGAGTTGTACAATATATTTTAATACTAAGCTCTCAAACTTTGTTTAGGTCAGATGAGCTCTATTCAAAATGTAACTTTTTCAGTTTGTTATAAATAAATCTCATTTCTCAGATCTCACTGTCCAAAAATAATATTAAATGGAAAAAAATCGGACTGATTATGGAGGAAAAGTGAAGAAGAATGGAAAAATAAAATTATCGCTATACTAATAACTAAATTGTAAATAAGAAAGAATGTAAGGGATTCAATAAAAATAAAGACAAAAGAAGGGTACGGTGTCACAGAGGTATCGTAGCTGTGTCCCTTAATATAGGACCGTACATGCTTAATGTAACCTAAAATATTGAATTGAATTAAAAAACCTCGGTTTCTAAACTGAAGACTCCATAAGAAATGAATTTGATTGGTACGTGTGCAAAATATATTTAAACCATACACAAAGGATTTGTTCACACCATTATATATATTTATCAGAAGATAAACGCGACAAGAAAGCGGTGATTTTCTAATTCTAGTTCTAGATGTTGAGTTTCACTTAGATCCTTCAGATTTTGCCTAATGTCAAAACTATTTAGAATAAAAAGATTTTTTTTCCTTCTTTATTAATTTGGGAACATGTACTGTATTTGAAGGAATTAATCTTCTAAAAATATTTTTATACAAAAACTAAAATTTCTCACGCATTAAACAAAAAGGTGGATGCAGGCATGGATCCACAAGAAAAGAAAATGATGGCATCTCCTTCACTCATTCTCTTGAAAATCAACACCATCAAATCCCATACACAAAAATTCCAACAAAGAGAAATACTCTGCCCATCCCCCACAATTGAGCGGACGTCTCACTCGTTTATATGCAATTAAAGACAAATTGATGAGAAAATAAACCTTGTAGTACAAATTAACAGATCATAAAACAGGAGGAACATTAAACATATATAGAAGTAGTTAAAGAGAGCAAACTTCATAGATATAGTGCATGTTCATGGTCTTCTTCAACAGCGCAGACTGACATAAAAAATAAAACAGGCTTCAAATTAAGCACTACAGCTTTAACATAAGACAGAAGATAATTTCTTGCATGCACTTACAAGAAATTATTTGATACATATATCATGATTATTGACCCTGGCTACAAGCAGTGGTGGATTTAGCAGCTGCTCTTTGTCGTTCCTTCTTCCAACGATGGCTCATCGAGTCTCTTTTCTCAAAAAAAAGTCTAGCTGTACTGCCCTGCATTCTAGGGTGCAAAAAGCATAATCACCCCTAGGGAAAATTAAAAAAAAAAAAAAAGAACTCCATAATTAACTGTGAAATTAATATATGTTATTGATGAGTCGAAATTGAAAGTTTGGCTTGTGCCCGTTAGCATTTTGTTCTAAAAATAGAAAACAAAATTAAAATCCCACAACAACTAATCTCGAGGAATAATTTCCACAAAAGTCAACATTCTTGATTTTTCAGATGTTGTCAGAGCAATAAAATTAATCTCGAGGAATAATTTCCGCTATTGAAAAATTTTTAAGCACTCCCGAGAAATTAAATAAAACAAAGAAATAAATAGAAGTATATGTGTGTGTTTATTTTTTTTATAAGGGTATATAAAATATTTCAAGCACCAAGAAATCAACTTTTTTTTTTATCATTTTATGCGGATAATATTAGTGGACCTTTTACTAAATAAATTAGAAGTTAAAACCCGTCAAAGAAACCCTCTAAAATTCACAATTTGAGAAAGCTTGTCTTTGTTTCATCAAATTCCTTCGTAACAAAAAAAATTAAAACACACGCGCACACATTAAAGTGTTGAACGAAGAGAAGGAGAAGTGCATATCCTGTAACATGACAATGTCATCTCCAGTCTCAAACTTCCTACTCCCCATTCATGGCGCAAAAAGAAATAAGGCTTCTCATTGTCGACAGAAGCAGCAGAAGCAGGAGCTGAAACTGGCTTCTGAAAAATTCTTCCAGGAGAGAAGACCTGCATGGACATGGATGGTCCCCCACCCCCATGGACGCCAGTACCACCGTAACGCAATGGCCTCTGCAGTGAGCCACCATTATCAGCAGAAGAGTGGCTGCAACGGCCAGCACCATGACCCACCACCGTCGGCTTCGAAGTTGTGGATCCAAGAAACAGTTTGCTGCCCCTGCCGGTTTCCAAACCCACCGAAATCTCTCCTTCCTCATTGCACACTTCAAATACTACTCGATTACTCTTACTCGGAGGAGGAGGATTTGTCTTTCTTCTCTCTGGAGAAACTTGCTTCTTCCCAAAATCCATTTTCGAGTCCATTCTTTCTTTTCTTTTCTTTCTTTCTTTCGTTTTGCTCTTCCGTGTTGTGATTGATATTGTTATAATGTCAATAACATTTATAACAATGATATTGATATTGATATTGTTATAATGTCAATAACATTTATAACAATCTTGGGAATATTGTCCTACTAGTTTAAATTTACAACTCATGACTTTGCACAGACGCTTTACTTTGCGAATCTAGAATTTAATTTCTAATGGTGAATCGACGGAATTTTTAATACGAACGGTAATAAGATTCTAAATGCTTACTCGACAAAAATAAACCCGAAATCTTTAACGCCACGGAACGTCATCGGATGCTTACTACAAAATAAATAGAATCTATAATGCTAATAAAGACTAGCCTACTAAAATACCCACATTATTAAATAATATAATTTTCATTAACTAGATACATGTATAAATATTATTATAAAAATAATATTAATTAAATAATAATAATAATAATAATAAATGTTAATAATTATTATAAATATTATTATTATTAATAAATTTTATTAACTTTATTATTTTAGTTACTATTAATTATTGTTATTATTATTTTTATTAATATTATCATTATTAACATTTATTATTATTATTATTTTAGTTATTATTAATTATTGTTATTATTATTTTTATTAATATTATCATTATTAACTTTATTATTATTATTATTAAATTTTTTTATTAACTTTATTATTTTATTTATTATTAATTATTGTTAATATTATTTTCATTAATATTATCATTATTAACATTTATTATTATTATTAAATTTTATTAACTTTATTGTTTTAGTTATTATTAATTATTGTTATTATTATTTTTATTAATATTATCATTATTAACATTTATTATTATTATTATTAAAATTTTTTATTAACTTGATTATTTTATTATTATTAATTATTGTTAATATTATTTTCATTAATATTATCATTATTAACATTTATTATTATTATTATTATTATTATTTTATTAACTTTATTGTTTTAGTTATTATTAATTATTGTTATTATTATTTTTATTAATATTATCATTATTAACATTTATTATTATTATTATTAAACATTTTTATTAACTTTATTATTTTATTATTATTAATTATTGTTAATATTATTTTCATTAATATTATCATTATTAACATTTATTATTATTATTATTATTATTATTAAATTTTATTAACTTTATTGTTTTAGTTATTATTAATTATTGTTATTATTATTTTTATTAATATTATCATTATTAACATTTATTATTATTATTATTATTATTATTATTATTAAACATTTTATTAACTTTATTATTTTATTATTATTAATTATTGTTAATATTATTTTCATTAATATTATCATTATTAACATTTATTATTATTATTATTATTAAATTTTATTAACTTTATTGTTTTAGTTATTATTAATTATTGTTAATATTATTTTCATTAATATTATCATTATTAACATGTATTATTATTATTATTATTATTATTATTATTATTAAATTTTATTAACTTTATTGTTTTAGTTATTATTAATTATTGTTAATATTATTTTCATTAATATTATCATTATTAACATTTATTATTATTATTATTATTATTATTATTATTAAATTTATTAACTTTATTGTTTTAGTTATTATTAATTATTGTTATTATTATTTTTCTTAATATTTTTCATTATTAACATTTATTATTATTATTAAATTTTATTAAATTTATTATTTTAATTATTATTAATTATTATAACTAAAATAATAATAATTATTTTTATTGTTAATAATAATAATAAATTAATAATTAGAAATGTACAAAAGTAAATTCATCTTTCATTCTCATTCACACATTTTCATTCCCTACCCCCCCATGGGAATGAGATACTCATTCTTTATTCTAAAATTGTGTGGGACTCACACAATTTATTCACATTCCCAAATTCAATTTTGCCAAGTAAACATATCTTTTATTCTCATTCCTCTATTCTCATTCCTTATTCCTACAAGTAAACACATCCTTAAGGAAGAGATTTAGAACATCTCTAAAAAGATATATTAATTTTACTTTTTAAATATCTATTTGTTTACGTATGTGGTAAAAAGAAAAAAAAATATTATTTTTTAAAATACTCTTCAAATATAAATAAGTTAATATTATTTTAATCAAATAAATATTTTTTTAAAAGAAAAATAAATGATAATTAAAGAACTTATCTCTCTCCATAAAAAATAATAAAATATAAATTAAAAAAGAAGAAAGTGATTCTATAAAATTAAAGAAAAAAAATATTGATGTGACTTTTTAAATAAGTAATAAAATCTTATTTAAAGAGATTTTTTAAAATACTTTATAACAAAAATAAATGAAATCGAAATTTTATGTTAGGATGCGAATCAAGTCCGCAGTAGCTCGGAGTTCGTGCCATGTTTGAGCTTTCTTTTTTTTTTCCAATTTTTGCATGGACAGTGAAAAAGAAAACGGTGAGCCATTATCAACATTCTCGGCTAAATTCTGTGCTTGAGCACCTTCACTTTTGCAACTTTTCTGAGCTAGAAGAGTCCATTATATTCGCATAGACTATATTTACCCGTGACTGAACACCATCATCACCACTCTCTTCATCTTAACGAGATCTAACCATCCTTTTCAGAAACAACCAAAATAAAAGTAAAATAAAAACGAGACCTAACCTAAAAGGGTATTAATTAATTAAATATATATCTCTTCAATATCAAAGAAATGTATGTTGGGTAATTAATGCTTCGAGAATTTCAGGAAATTAATAGCTACTATTAATTAATTAACTAATTCAATCCACTTACGTAACTCTTTGGTTGCAATAGGACTTTGATTCTGGGCTATTTAATTTAATTTTCTCTTCAATTAAATTGCACTAAGATTTGTGATATTTGCTGTGATACATGTTAGCTAGAGAAATTGTATGATCCAAAAAAAATTTAACTTGATGTATAAAGACCCAACAACAATGAATGTGAGTGTGTGTAGTCGTGTCCTTTTCTAGTGTGGCATTTTTTTTTTTATTTTTTATTTTTACGGTCATATTTTAAACTATACAGTTAAAAAAAAATATTTTTAACTCTTTTAAACTGTACAATTTAAGGGCGTGTCTATATTAAAAAAAGAAAATTATAGGCGTGGGCACCTGAGAATAATTCTATAAATAGTAGTTTAACAACTTATTAGTATTAAAAAATTATAGTAGTCCGCACCCAAAAATGATTATATATATATATATATAACACCACTATAAATCTTTGCAAATGACCGAATGTAGATGTTACTTTCACAATTTTATCATCTAATTAACAAATTCTTAACGCTAATGAATATTTATTGTTGAGAGAAGTCTATCTTTAAGAGTTGAAAAGAATACGTACTTTTGCCAAACTGAAAGGGGAGGTGTAATTATCCGTTAAAATTGAAATGGAAAACACCAGTACAATTGAATTGCACAATTAGCGACTGGATGGTTGCAAGTTGGATCGGTATGGGCAAAAAGATTGATTGAAGCATTTAATTCTTTCTAAATATATATGAAAAAAAAAAATGTTTGGCCAAAATTAGTTTTTCCATCTTCATCCACGTGAACAACTTGCCGAATATCGATGGCGTTGGACTTACATGATGCTCTATGTCACGAGTAATTTGTAACTTACGCAAATTATTGATGCTATGGTACACGAATATAGAACTTAGCTAAGAATGTGCAAAGCGAATAATAATGGTGGCCATTTTCAGTCGAAGCAAATTTGGAAAAAGTACAAACCGCCACGAAGTTCACAAAACAGCTCATCACTGGCCATTGGATAGTGTTTGAACATTGATCTCATTATTTATGCAAACTAATCCCTGAATATTAATCACTAGAAGCTTGAATTGCATAACACAAATACATATCTTCTTTCATTGGTTAGTTTGCCACCGTTTAGCCCAAATTTCTTTTGACGTTTCCAAATTGGGACTATATACCGATAAATATAAAGCATTAAAGTTCCTACGAATAAATACCACACTTAATCCAAGAGCTTTCAAGAACAATACAAACCCCCAACCTTTTACTTCTCCTTTCGTTTCATTCAACCCCATTAAGCAATAAGATTTATGAGAATAACTCGTTAATCTATGTATTTTTAAAAATGACTCAAAATGATTCAGTCATTACTTTTTTAACTATTGAATCTAATCTTTTAATAATAAAATAATGTTTTATATTTAATAACTTAAAAGTTATAAACGTACATCTAGTGAAAAAGAAAAATAATTAAAAAACTTTTAATACAAACAAATTAATATACGACATAAACATTTTGATTAATCTTTAAAAATTTATAAACTAACTAATTAACTAATTGACTTAAAAACTAGGACTTACAAAATATTTGCCTCTAATATTATCATCAATTATTCATCAATCATTCATGTGTATTAATCATTAATCATCAATTTCATGTGTATTTTATTTTACGCATGAGAAGCTCACAAATCATAAGAAGGTCCTACGGAAAATATGACCTGAGAAAGTTACAAATCATATGAATGAAAACTCCAGAGGGCCGGAATAGTGTAAGAAGCCACTAGCATTACGGGACCAATCTTCAAGCCATCTGTGAGAAAGAAAATTGGACGTTTAAGTTGTATGCACCAGTTACGTAAAATTCTTTGAAGGTTGGATAATTGGATTTCGCGTCGATATAAGATGCGCTTTAAGTTTTTTAAAAAATACATGTTAAATGCATATTTATAATAGTGTCTATGGTCATAATTTAATTAGTTGTATCATTTTATCCAAAATCACCAAATTGAAATTTTATATCTTGAAATCAAAATTCATTCTTTCACGTGTATATTTTAATCATCTATGATAATGTAGAAAAACGCATGACAAAACGCTAATAAGATATGACACAAACAGAAATTCAAAACTCTCTCATCATGCCAATAATTATGCCAAATAAATAGTCCCTCCTAAGAGAACATATTAATTAATTGTTGCCCAATGACAGGTGTTTGTCCTCTTGATCGCATAAATTTCTATATACCATACAAGAATAAATAAAAGCTAAACTAATAACAAAATTACCCAAATTTTAAATTAATAATAAATTTGCCCAAAAATTCACGTTGGCGGGGGTTGAAGTGGGATTTAACGGTGGGATGCATATCATTTTTTCTCTAATTAATTCATGACCTTTAGTTAACAACAAATAAAATATCTGTATTTACTTAGAAAAAGCTCATATGAATACAGAAAGCATTATTCCTTTGTCAATTAAACTACACAGACATGAGTGTCAATTAGGATCGTCACAGCCCAATCAAAACCCTAGATCCAGCAAGACACCAGACCGCTCTTGCATCTTCTATATATATACATAAACAAGCCCTTGAGACACATCAAAACTCGCACCAACAATCAATATTAATTTCTTTCTAATCAAGTAATATATTTTCAATATTAATTGCGTTCACTCATAAATTAATTTTAATAAATTTGCTATCAAAATGGCCGACTACAATAACCGTGGCGAATTTCTCTTGGAAGCACTAAATGTTCGAGTAGTAGGTCAAGGGCAGTCAATCATCGTGTTTTCCCACGGATTTGGGTCTGACCAATCCGTATGGAGTCGCGTTATCCCTAGTTTCACCCGTAGTTATCGTGTAATCAGCTTTGACCTAATGTGCTCAGGAAGCTGCGACCCAGCAAATTATGATTTCCAAAGATACGCCACTCTTGATGGTTACGTTGATGACTTGCTCAGCTTTCTCGACGTCCTTGAAATTGATCGTTGCGCCTTTATTGGTCATTCAGTATCGGCTATGATTGGTCTGTTAGCCGCCATACACCGTCCTAACCTTTTCTCAAGACTCATTCTCATTGGCGGTTCTCCAAGGTATGTATAATTGTTCTATTTAATTAATTTCTGGATCATTTTAATTCTTTTTTCTGATTAATTTACTACTAATTTATTAGCTTGCGAGACGACGCTGATCTATGAATATGACGATCAAATTAATTAAACTTAAAATGAATTAATTAATGAATTCATAATCAGGTTCACGAATGATGGGAATTATCTTGGGGGAATTGATCCAGCTCACATGGAAGAAGAAGTGTTCCGAAGAATGGAGAGCAATTATGAATCGTGGGTCGAAGGCTTTGTGCCAATGGCACTTGGTGCTGACGTGCCTGACATGGCTATCCGAGAATTCAGCAGGACTTTGTTCAGGATGAGGCCTGACATTGCCTTGCATGTCGCAAGAACAGCGTTTGCAGCTGACTTAAGGCACGTGCTGGGCCTTGTTAGGGTTCCCGTTTGTATAATTCAGAGCTCTGTTGATCTGTCTGTCCCGCCAGCGGTTGCCGAGTATATGCGACGCCATCTCGGCGGTCCGACTGTGCTGGAGTTTCTGCCGACGCATGGACATTTGCCACATGTCAGTTCACCTGCTCCTATCGCTAATGCTATCCAACAACTCCTCGGTCGAAGGATTTGACTCACTTATATATATGCCTCTCTTCTTCAGCTTGTACTTCTGTACTGGCTATTAGGGTTTCTATCGCTGTCGTCCGATGTTCTGTAATTTTAGGTTAATTAACGTTTTGTTTCTCTTCTGCAAATTCCAGTACAAGTTTTTTTTTTTTTCAATCTTATTAAATGAACGTAAGACCAATCTTTACAAGAGAACCGGAGGCGTGTACACACAAACACACAAAACGAATTACGGAGTTTTCATATATCTGAATCTCCTTACTTGATGAGCCGGGGTTATTTTGGCAAGAAAAATAACAAGACTCTATCCCTAGAATTGGGTAATGAGATTTTCAAAACCTAACATTATATGTTTATTTTTCTTCAAGAGTTTCATGAAAAAATTGATTAAAGGGATTGATCATGCTATTTGGTAATTATGAGAAGTCAGCAACTCTTTCTTCTTAAAATTAATAATCCCGAAAAGGGTGTAGCTTGTTACTCAAAAGCAAAGAAAACAAGGTGTTCGAGATTGAAATAGAAACAAATTAAAATCCATGCAAGGCTGACACAAAAAAAAAAAAAAAGGGACGAATATACAAAAGCAAAAATAAGAAAGTCTACATCATCCTCAACCCAAGTTGCCTGTGGACTATGTGTGCGTCATGCCAAAATGCCCTGCATGCGAATCACATCAAGAAATGAAGATTAAGGAAAACTTAATTTTGCTTAGAGCAATTAATCAACAATCCCTAGTAATCTTCTGCGGATTTCAAATCGATTGTTCTATGATCACAATTTCACTTTACATTCTTTTCACATAGACCACTATCGTAGATATCTTTAATTTGTTCTATGAAAGATTCCCCTTCTTATGTTGTTCTTTGTTATTTTTCCAATTTCGGATATCTTTCTTTTTTGATACTTTTCCAATTTTGGAAATTTTAGTAAATATACACTTAATTGTAATTAACTTCTTATATATGCTTGTTAAGAATTAATTTATTCCTCAGCTATTTATTATAGATTACATACGTATTCTAATTTAATTGAGGATGTGAGAGGAATTTTGTAAATTAGTTGCAGTAATGGAATTGTGGAGCCTGACAATAGTTGTTCTCATTATGAATTGTCTGTAAATTATTGCAGAAACTTACCTGAAGAAGGAAAGATGCTTGTTGTCCTTTTTTCTCGCCAGCTAAACAGGCTTTTTCTTGAATTGCATGTGATTCATTCAAACTTGTGAACATGGCTTGACCACAAAAATAAGCTCCATGCAACTGTTCATTTAGCTCTAAGATGTGACAGAAATCTTCGATTAGGTTGGATTTATATATCAAGCATATATCATTCAGGCTGCATCCTTATCATTACTGAAGATTTTTAATCTTATGGTGTGGCTTTTCTTGCGCCAATTATTTTTTGTATCATGAGCTAGGTCTATTTCAAATCTGGTTGCGATGCTTCTGCACATTTTCTGCTTGAAAATCAAAGTTGACTAATCTAATTCATTGAGGGAGTCTCCAGATAAAAAGCTTGCAAATCCATCATTATAATTAGTTATAAATTCGGGATTTTTTTTTTTCATTTACCTCTCTCTCTCTCTCTCTCTCTCTCTCTCTCTATATATATATATATATATATATATATATATATATAGTTATACATTCGGGATTTTTTTTTTTCATTCATCTTTCTATTATGTGCCATGAGTATGAGGTTACGTAATTACATAAGGTTTCTAATAATTCTATTAAACTTTAAATGGTATCTTTGATTAATTTAGGGGAGGTTCATCATTACTTTCAAATTTTTAAGGATCCATCCGGACAAATTTAATATATCCAAGGACTTCAATGCAAACATTCTTTCGTTATAATTATTAAATGGGCATTTCTCCATTTATAGTTAAGAAAAAAGCATCATATGCTAAAAAGAAGATTGAAAAGAAATTTCCCAACCCGTAATAAATATCTCTTTTTTTTAAATATTTTTCGTTTTTAAATCTATAAAATTTTCATTTTTGAAATTTGACCAGGAGAAAAACAGTAGAAGTATAAATTTTTAATTCATATCCCTTCCCAACTTACAAGGCGCCAATATCTATTACTAATAAATGTAAGGCAATTATTGAATTTATTACGAATAAAGCTATAATCCAAAAACTTATTTCTAAAAAATTCATCATAGATGATGGGTGTTCACTTAATGATATTGAAAGAGTTTGATATATATTTTAAATATTATTATCCATTAGTCACGTCACAAGACACTTATTTGTGATAATTTTTTAAAATTATCATTTGTCATATATGCGTTACTTTTTTTGTTCATATCCATTATTAATGCGTGATTTTATTGGGTTGGTATTATATGATGAACAATTCTCAAGTCATTTGTCACATTTTATTAATTTTGACACTAGCTCTAGATTCTAACTTCATGCGCATATTTTAGGAGGTTTAGATTAAATTTATTAAATTTTACTTAAATAATCAAAAACAAAAAGTATAAACAAAAAGTATGTTTGATTAATTCAAGGATTGGTTCATTACAATTTTCAAAACATTCAGTATCAGTCTAAACCAATTCAGGATTAGTTTGGTAATGTTGTAAATTTTAAAATAATAATTATTAATTATATTGTGTAGAAATAATCAGCTGTGTAAAGAATGACTTAAATATTTAATAAAATTTATTTTTAAAAGTCTTGTGATATTTAAAAACAGTTGTATGTATTTAATAAATCTTACTGTTAAATTATTATAAAAATATAAATACTTAAATTGAACAGAATATTAAATAAAATTTATTTTCACATCTATAGACATGTATATAAAATGTTCTTTATAGTGTATATATAATAATTGATAATTAAAATAAATGTTTTATATTGTTTTTTATTTTATTTTATTTTTGTTATCTTAATGTAATTGATAATAATAATAATTTCTTTCACATTAATGATTTTATGTCCTAATTAATAAGGATAATTTTTGATTTTATAATATATATGAGAATATATATGAAATTATATTAAGTATAAATTTGATTTACAAAAGCTATTAATTTTCTACTTTTCAATATTTACAGTAAGATGGGGTAATTTTACCAAAAGTGATTTCTAAAAGACTTACCAAACACTAAAATTAGTTTATATTTTTTTTAAATTACTTTTGATTGAACCTCTCAAAAGCAATTTCAAACGAACCTTAAGTATCCCGAAGGATTTCAATTCAATTATTCATTTTTTAAAAATTTGAAATAGATAGTAGATCTCTATTTATAGTGAAAAAAGAAAAAAAAATGACATTGTTAGAAGAAGAGTAAGAATAGATAGCATAATCCATGATAAATTATTTGTTCTTGTTCAAAACAATAGTTTTAATATCTAATTCTCTAAATTTCCATCTATATATGTACGCGCGCATACACACACACACACACACACATATGGGATAGGTTCAAGATACATAATTTTTTACACAATTCTAAACACGATTTTTAGACCATTAGATTATTGGATAATGAATGGTTAAGATTCGTTATAAGGGAAGATTTTTAACTCATTTAATTTCTTTTCTCCTTATTAATTACTAGCTATTTTATCATTACTCTCTCTCTCGCTCTCTCTCTCTCTCTCTCTCTCTTGTTAACTATGTTTTCTCTCTTAGTTGCCTTTTGATTTCTTCTCAAATTTAAAATTTAAATTATAGTAAAATTTACTCTCCACACAATTTTGTACTCTTTTAATCTTGTAATTGTTGAATAGTGTTTAGGATAAAACTAATGGCCCTAATAAGAACCATCTCCATCAAAATTTTCATCACCACACATTAAATTGATTTAGAAGTGAAAGTTTCATTTTTGTAAAGCCAATAAAGTAATCATAAACTAAACTAAACACTTGCAAAACCTCAAAATTCTACTTGATTACAAAATGAATTGTATCTGAATCCAACTTTAAGAGTCATTCGCTAAATTGAAATATGAATTGATATTCATTTTTAATAATATTGGATCGTCTTTTGTCAATTTCTACAAAATTATTGTTAAATCCATATTGTGAGGGGCTACCTTTAATTTTGAGGAAAGGACAGGGCCGGCTCAACCAAAATGGGGGCCTTAGGCGAGTTGTTAAAATTAGGCCTTCTCCAAAAAATTGAAGAAAAAATATATATGAATGAATTATACGAAAACAAAACTATTTAAAATCAATTTTTCTGGCTTTTTGAGATACAAATTTGTTAATCAAAATTTTGTATTATAATTTTACTAATATATCTTTCTCAATAGACAACATAGCTAATTCATTTAATTTTTCTTGTGACATAGTTGATCTAAAATAATTTTTTATCAGTTTTAATTTTGAAAAACTTCTTTTTATAGAAGCATCAGTTTTAATTTAATATGTTTTACCTTATTTAAAGTAAATTAATTATTATTAATTAAATTTAAAAAAATTAAAAAATTAAAATCATAAATTTAGGGCCTTCATCACTTACAGCCCCTGCGCAATCACTTAAATTACAGTGATGCTCTCCGGAAAGGAGAAGAGAAGATGAGAGCAATAAAAAAAGAGAAGCAGATGAAGACGATGTTCAGAGAAAAGAAAACACTTTGACAAAAAAAAAATGGGGTAAATAATGTTGGAGAGAAAATATGAATAAATAAGAGGGAAAAAAAAAGTTAAATGATTATTGATTCACCTCACCGGATCTTGACTAATTAATTTCTAATCTAATGATTAAAAAAATTCAGTTTAAAGTTGTGTCTAATATTGTGTGTGTCTCTATATGAATCTCTTCTGCCACATAAAGATCCATTGTTGACGAAACCATGCTGCGGCGTTTAAGAATAAATAAAATTTGTGGGTAAGGTTTAATTAACACTTCTTTTTAAAGTAAAATTATACAAAAGATTTGCGTTCGTACTCCAGTGCATATGTTTGTTGTAATTAAATTAAATTTAGCAATTGTTAACAATTGTATGCTTCTGAATTTTTGGTCGTAAAAGCTCTGAAAGCAATTACAGCGGTTTACATTTTTTGTTTTTTTCATATGGTTATCGGATCTAAATTCTGTCTAGTATTAAAATATTGAGATTAAAAGCTACAACTATAGAAAAAAAGTATAACTATAAAATAAAATTTAATAGTATTTAATAAATATATCTTTTATAATTTTGATAAAAAAAATAAATATATTATAGGTCTTTCATCATATAAATGGTGGATTATATTTATTTTTATCATGGTAAAACTACAGATCACAATTAACATACCACCGATCATGCCAAACACGCCACCAATAATACATACCATTTATCTGATCATTTAGATAAGACTCACATTAAAATTTAATAGTGTTTAGCAAATATATTTTTCATAATTTTAACTAAAAAATAAATATATTATATGTCTTTCATCATATAAGTGGTGAATTAATTAACTTATCTTCTAAATCGCAGTAACTAATACTTAGCAAAAAAGTATAGATGTCTAATTTTAATACTAATTAGGGGTAACATAAATGCCAAAGAGGGTCTAATATATATGAAATATAAATGAAAAATATGTATTTGGTGGAAGATGTGCTTTGCATATATGACAATAATAGAAAGCACTGTTTGTTTTGGCATTTTTGCCCGAAAACAAACGTTGTTTTTTTTATAAAAAAAAAAAAAAATTAGCTCTTTCAAATCTCTTGAAGATCTCACAATGAATTTACAGACTGCGCCTCTCTCTCTCTTTTTTAAGATTGAAGTAGACAGTTCATAGAATGAAACTGAATATATGCCACTGTTACTGGACGTATTTACATTATTGTACATGTCATTATTGACCAGCTTTTCAAAATCTTTTTTATTGGGTAATCTTCTCAATCTTTGTTTAAAGATTGCAGAGGCAAATTCATTGCACACGCTCATGCCCTTTTCTATCTTTAAAAATATCTTTATATTTTACATCCTGTACATTTTATGTCAGATCTGCTCAACATTAAACTGCATCAATTTTTTTTTTTTTTGTTACACTACATAACATTTCATTGTACTTTAAAAAATTCTCGCTACATTTCCAGCTTTTTCGTTTTTTTTTTTAAAGATTTGATTACCAGACTGCTATGGATAAATTCGAACTTAACTATATAGGTAATTATAAAATCTCATGAATAGTGTGACTCTATAGTATGTTTTGAATGGGGATGAAATTATGAATTAATCAAATAAGATACGTAATAATATTTTGCTCTATAACACCAAATTATTGGCATTCACTGGATCATTAATATCTTTGCTTTCACCTTTTGCTTTTTTCACACATATATATAGACACGCACACACACACGACAGGCTTCTTTCACTTTCAAAGTAATTAAAACAAGTTGTCCTCATTTCAGAACAAATTCAAAGTAAAGTAATTTTGAAGTATTGACCGCTCATTGAATTGCCAAGCCATTGACCAACTTTCATTTCGACTCAACAACCCTAAGTTGATAAGAATATTATTGGATACCCTTTGAATTGGTGTGATTTGTTTGAAGATATCAATAAAATCAAGGAAGTGATTCTGAATGATCAATTAAACCTTGTGAGTTGTGAGCGTACCGTGCCATTGAATGATGATGAATCGCACTCTTGATTTTCGTGCCATGCTTTTGCAAATTTGCTCGGGCCTTTAAAAAAAAAGAGAAAAAGAAAATTAGGAAATTGGCACAATATTGATCATTATTGTAATTTTTGGACATTCTGAGCTAACTTCTAAGTCTCACTCACTACTTCCCACTTCCCCCTAAACTTTCTTCATCCATCACTCATAAGGGTTCCAATGGTCAATGTACATAACTCCACT
The DNA here is from genome assembly GCA_030449925.1 of Citropsis articulata. Lineage (NCBI taxonomy): Eukaryota > Viridiplantae > Streptophyta > Magnoliopsida > Sapindales > Rutaceae > Citropsis > Citropsis articulata. Next base: position 76,051 of record JASUUH010000066.1, read on the forward strand.
AAAAATGATTCGTGGCTCACACACACTAACACACCACACAATCGCAAATCACAAGCACCCCATGTTAATTCATTGTCATTGGTACACAAATCTTGCTATAAATGAGTGAAATTATTTGCCCTTACCCGTAGAAATTTATTCGAATAATTCTTTAAAAACCTAGACAAAATACAAATGAACCCACCTCCATCACCCGATTAGACGGGCTTTTCCGTTGTTATGTGTGTGTCCCCGGCTAATTAAAATTGATGGATCCGGGTGACCTAGATAAAAAAAAAATAAAAATAAAAATTGATGGATCCGATTCTCTTCTCTCCTCACTTCGCTTTTAAATACCAGAAAGCCCTAGCTAGTTTCTTCACACAGCAACCAGAGCTACAAGCACACAACAAGCTTTTATCTCTCTTGCCTACAAAATACAATATGTCGATTTGCAAAGAGCAAGCTGAAACAACATCCCATCCTGAAAAGCTTGAGCTTGAGCATGAGCTTCGGCTTGAGTTTGAGCCTGTCCCTGTCACCAATAATATCATTCCACAAGCTGAAGGCTCTTCCTCTTCTTGTCCTGTGAATGACAATGTTACGGGTCTTGATAAGAAGAAAGTTTTGGAAGGCCTAAGCATTTTGCTTGTCGAAGATCAAGCAGTACTACAAAGGATAGGAATCAGAATGCTAAAAAAGCTTGGAGCTAGTGTTACTCTAGTCAAAGATGGAGAGGCTGCCGTTGAAGCCGTGACCCTCATGATCAATGCAGCTAGGAAAAATCATCAAATTCAAAACCTCCACCATGGATCCAATTTGGAAACTCTTAATCCCCCTCACTATGACTTAATCCTCATGGACTGCCAAGTACTCATGAGCACTGACCTCTTTCTCTCAATATATGCATACATTCAACTTTTTTTCCTAAATTTTTATTTATATAATTTTCACTCCTCCATTTGAGTTAGGATTTGTGGGGCAGTACAGTCATGGTATCTTTTTCTCCTTCTACATTAGGCATATATCACATTAAATTTTGCTCATTTTATTGCATGAGTAAGCAATTCATTGAATTAATTTCCAAGCAGATGGGCAGCATGGATGGCTGTAAAGCAACAAGAGTAATCAGGAAGCTAGAAGCTGAAGCTGAAATGGGTCAAAGCATTCCCATAATTGCATTTACAGCTCTGGTAACCGCGGATAATGAACGAGAATGCTTCAATTCTGGCATGGATACTTTTCTCAACAAGCCAGCGCAGGAACACCTATTGGCTGCCGCCATTGTTGAAACTATTGCTCGTAAAAGTCACAAGTTCTCATGTGATGAGCAAGCAGAAGCTCAAGATGAAAGGTAAACAAGTTGTCTTAGGGCATCTTCTGGGATAACAATGTTGCTGATCAAAGTCATGTGCTTAGTTCTGAACAAGTGCATGCTTATGTTTTGGGTATCAAGGACTTTGTGATGAATGATGCTATGTTTAGTTGTTATTAGTAAGTTGTAATTTGTGCTTTCGGGCCTAATTCCCACTTTCTTTTTATGGCTGCATAAGTGGACGTTATTGCGATTTGTGTGTGCTTTTAACTAATTATCTTCTTAGGTACTGTTGTTATATGTAATTAATAAGTTGTTGTAAAAGGTTTTTTGTGTACTGTAATTGTGTTATGGAGACTTGTGTTAGTTGTTTGCTTACGATATAAAAGTCTGGTTTGTATATTTGTTTATTTGTTTATGTCCTCTTAATCGTACGTCTAACATTTTTTAAGCTGTAAATGATATTGGCCATATATAATTTGATGAAACGTACGGGATACTAAAACAAAAGTGGTCATGCACAAACAAAAACTGGCCGTGAATTGGTTTCTGCTAGCAGTCTCTATAAGTATTTACCATGTCATCAAAACAAAATTTGATTGATAAAAAGGATGAACAAGTTATTTTTATAAATTATAAACGGTACAACACAATGTCATATATGATTACACTACTGCTATATATATAACCCCCCCCCCCCCCCCAAAAAAAAGCTTTCATCCATTTTTCAAGTTATTATATATTGTTTTTGTGATTCTCTTTTGCATAATTAGCATTTTTTTAAATTCTGGACCCTAAGGAACCACAAAGAAAAAAAAAATCATTACGAATAGCCTATTCATTATACAATGTATTGTGCAACTTTTAAAGAAAAAATGTGTAAATTTTTTATTTTTAACAACCCTGTAATGAAGAGTAGAAATTCCATGATCAATTGCAAATATGAGTGCATGGTTAATTTAATTTAGCGGCATAAAAACACGCTGTTGAAGTATAAAAATAACATTTTCACATACGCATTGATTATTTAAGACCTTCAAATTGAGATTAAAAAAGATTATTTATTTATTAAAATATCATATTTACCCTTCAAAAATACATTATTCTATTGCGATCTACCAAAAATGAATGGCGTAATACAATTTCACTTACCCAAATAATAAAATCAATTTATAAAATAAACCAAAATGTCATTACATTTCTCTTCATACACCACCTCATCATGTTCTTCTTTTGCATTTACAGAAATTAAATGCAATCTCCCCGGAGGTTATCACAATAAACTTTTTACCGAATGAATATCCATATATAACATCATATAATAACATGTTTGATTTATGTAATAACGTATATTTTTAGAGAATCCTTAGCTTTATACAACTAAAATTCCCTGAAAGGTCGTCATTGTTGATTGTGATATTACAACTCCAAAATGAAAAGGTGTATTCTTAGTCTACTTGAAGATATTAGGTATGCACTCATTGCATTCCCAAATCTATTGAACATGGAGGACAAGTTACTTTAATATGTTTTTAACTAAATCTAAAGTAAATCTATTGGAAAATGACATCACATTTTATCTCTCATCAAGATTCTCTTCTCCCGTACTTTATCTTTTTCTTTTGATTATTTCAGTTTTCATGCATTACTGATCACACATTAATCTAGCAAAATTAAGTAATCTGTACTCTACTACATGGAGGGATAAATATATCAAATATGACCAAACATTACATCGTTACGAAAAGAATAACAAAAACTACTTGTTTCCCTCAAATTAAAATTAATCTCTAATACTTGTGTCCTATTTTAAGAAACTTGTTCAATTAAGGTGGGCCGATCTTCATAGTATTTACAAATAAATAACAACCCGACAAGGTAAATTGACAGTCCAACAATATACTTAATGAATTATATTGCAGTCACATAATGGACTTGGCATTGCGTTTTTTTAATTTGTCTTTAAGATCAATTGATTTTGCCTTCGTAAATGTTAAAATCTTTATCCCACTAATTTTAGAAGGAATTTAATTTAATAATATATTCTTAATTTTTGTTTTGGTGCAACCTACTTATATATTACATTACGTGGAACCTACAGAGAATAGCTCAAAATCAGCCTATTCTACATAGTTGAGAAATGTGCAACAATTGTCACTTGGCCAAGAGCTGGTGAGAACAACAGTTCAAGCTCCCACAAAAATATTGTGAGAGTTAAAATTTTCTTCTCAATTATATAAATAATTATTTTAAGACATTATTCTCTCTCTCTCGAAATGAGAGTAGAGTGAATATTTTTGAATATTTGAGAGGGTTAAAATCTGGGCTCTTGTTCTTGTAATTATCTAATTGTTATATCAATAAATATTCTCATGTAACATAAGTTGTAATCTTGTTCATTAATCCCTTGTAATAAAAAAAAAATATTTATACCAATTAAAGATGAAACATGTACATACTAATACTGCCACACGCCTAAGAATATACAATTTTACTAATATTTGTGGGGGTTATATATCTCATATTTGTGGATGGTAGATTTTGTTAGAGTCATTGGACAACAACGAGAAAAAATGAAAAAATAAAACTTTCTTTAGTCGATTGTCAATTTAGCACCTGTTCACCCCTCTCTCTTTTTTTTTTTTAAAGATAAATTTGATCTAAATAAATATCCACAGACCTGTCATTACTTCCATAATAATAATAATAATAATAATAATAATTGAAGGTAAAAAAAAAAAAAAGGAAAGAAAAAGGTCAGTGACTTGTTCTCTAAGTTGAGACAACTCACTAATCACACTCAAAATAAGAAATAATTAATAAGCTGCAAAGAAGAAAAACAAAGTCAAGAATCAGAGAGACGCAGATTTGACATGGCCAGATACGATAGAGCAATCACCGTATTTTCACCGGATGGTCACCTTTTCCAAGTGGAATACGCACTGGAGGCCGTACGCAAAGGCAACGCCGCCGTCGGCGTGCGCGGCACCGACACCATCGTTCTCGGCGTCGAAAAGAAATCCACTGTGAAGCTTCAGGACTCCAGGTCTCTCTCTCTCTCTCTCTCTTCAAATGATTTCATTTTTTTTTAATTTAAATACGAATGCGGTTATTATTAGGGTTTTAGTGATTTCTGAATCTTAGGGTTATTTGATAAAATTGACCGGTCCCTTCCGGTATTTTGACATCAGTGCTATGAAATTTGAATTGGATTGTTAAGAACTTTTGTTTCCTGCAAAATGAGTATATTCATTTTGTTGATCTTAACGCTGGTGCAAAGACTTGTTGGAGTATTGGATTGCTATTAGTTTGAAGTAGTTTATGGTTTGATTTATGTTCCATTGTTCGATTCATATTATGCACTCTTGCTTTTGGAAAAGAAAGCAATACTGAGATGCCCGGTTGATTGTATCCATCAACTGTTTTTGGGTACAAATGTAGAATTATATGTGTTGATTTTTGGGTGTAATTTTATGAGTGATATAAATCTATGAACAAGTCTATGCTTGCTGTGGTGTTTTGTATGAGATTGTATCTAAGATATATCTGCCTCATTGTATCTTAATTTCTGGAAATTGATACTGAATTGTGAACATGAAGCACCTTTAAATTTTCGTTGAGGGGAGGAAAATCTTTTTCTCTGATGGTGATATAAAACCACATCCTATGAAGATGTCTAACCCTAACCTTTCCACCAAAGCTTTCTTTTATTGATATTGGAATATTTTGTTGGTTAGATGTTGCTTAAACTGCACATTTTGAAGTGTTATTATGTGCATATTTGCCTGAGATTTGGCTTTTCTTTGCCATGGCCGTTTTGCCTCTTCTATAATACAGATCGGTCAGGAAGATCGTCAGCTTGGATAATCATGTTGCTTTGGCCTGTGCTGGACTTAAAGCAGATGCCCGTGTCCTGATAAACAGGGCTCGAATAGAATGTCAGAGCCACAGGCTGACTGTTGAGGACCCAGTAACTGTTGAGTACATCACTCGTTACATTGCAGGTCTCCAGCAGAAGTACACACAAAGTGGTGGTGTGAGACCATTTGGTCTTTCTACTCTGATTGTGGGCTTTGATCCATACACTGGCGTGCCATCACTATATCAGACAGATCCTTCTGGGACATTTTCTGCTTGGAAAGCTAATGCAACTGGGAGAAACTCTAATTCAATGAGGGAGTTCCTGGAGAAAAACTATAAGGAAACTTCCGGGCAAGAAACTGTAAAGCTTGCAATTCGAGCATTACTTGAGGTTCGCTCTTTCTTATATTTCAGAATATCACTTGGCATGGTTATGACTAAGCATTATGAGCATCTTTATTATTCTTTTTAAGTATGATTATCACTTTAGTATTGTGCTGTATATCTATGGCAAGCGACTGCATATTTTCATCTTCATAAACCAAATCTTCAAAATACCAACATCATATGTTCAGGTTGTTGAGAGTGGGGGCAAAAACATAGAAGTTGCTGTGATGACAAGGGAGAAGGGTCTGAAGCAGCTTGATGAAGCTGAAATTGATGCCATGGTAGCCGAGATTGAAGCAGAGAAGGCTGCCGCTGAGGCTGCAAAGAAGGCACCTCCCAAGGAAACATGAGTTTTTTGTTCTGGCTTCTGTTTTTTTCACATTACCTGTTGTCTTTCACCTTTCAGAATTTTAGTATGCTTTTTTTGTGGTTAAGTTTTATATGCTTTTAGATTTGCATTCAAAAGATATAACAGAGCACCAGATTATTGCCAGCTTAAATTTTCGTATATGGTCATTTAATATTTATAGATTATGGTGAGCGTTGTTGGGGCATGAGATCTGTTTGTTCGGAGTCTTACTTTCAACTTACTCTTCGGCTGCAAGATAAATAATGTGGACACCGAATAATTGCAATCAATTATTGTATTTTGTCTTTGGATGACTGTGGCCGTGCCATTCATGATGCCCAATTGACGTTTTCCCAAATAAGCCAAGACAGGAAAATAAAAATGATGTCATTTTTTGTTCTCTTTCCATGGACCACCTTACCTTCATTTAGAGACTCTTTTTACGAAGTTATAAAGCATTAATTTTTTTATTACTCTTAAAATAAATTTGATCAAGTGGTCTGAAATGCCAAAATCGAAAGAAAGAAGAAAAAAAAAGGAAAATGACGACTGGGTCCCTGCCTTTAACTGTTTATGATTGAAAAATAATAAAATTTGGCCCATGCAGGTTTCGAACCTGCGACCTTCGCGTTATTAGCACGACGCTCTAACCAACTGAGCTAATAGGCCAGTTATTCGATGTTGTCGGCTAAATAATGAAATCTTAATGACATCAATTTGGACAACATACAGTCATCGACCAAAGCAAAAACAAACGCGCAAGCGGAGAGGCGAACAATGGCGATGGGTGAAGATTACGAGGTACAACTTCAACTGAGATCGTGTCTTTAAATGCGTAAATTTTATGCCCAGTTTCATTTATATTTTCTCAAAAACTAACATAATATCTTAGATTAATTGATAAACTTTCATGTCTTGTCGGAATAGTTAATAAATGTCTCTGTTCCTGCCTTATGCTTGGAATCAATTCATATTTCTAGCGAATTGCGATCCGTCCTAACGTTAATTCGTCAATTTATCTTGAAATTAAGTAATTATAATTTTCTATTGGTTTTATTTCTCTTTCACGTTTAGTATAGTCTAAAATTTCAATTGGGATTTAGGCTTAGTCGAGTGTAAGTGAGTTTCTGATCATTTCATACCGTAATCATCCATTTCCTCAGTTTACAACAATAGGAAAATCTCAAAATTTGATTATTTAGTGTCCTATGGATTGCTGATGTGCCCAATGCATCTAACTTCCGATGCTAGGTTTTATATTTTGTTTATCAATTTATGTATCTCAGATATTTGTGATTGTTACAATACTCATAGAAAATTTCAAATATTGGCTGAAGAAAAAAATCATTCTATATTGTAGACTGAAGAAAAAAAGCAAGCTGCTGCCGATGTATTGTTCAATTATTCAAAATTTGTAATGGCATGTATTGGGAATCAAGTTCGACCTTGTGACTTGAGATTGCATTTGATGAAGGTAATATATAATCTCCCAAGCAGTGATATTATGTGAGACTATGTATATGGTGGTCATGCAATGTGAGTCATGTTAATTGACAATGAGAATTTTGTTCTTTTCCTTTATGCATTTTTTCAGGAGGTTTCAGGGTTGCCAACTACAGTGAAGAAAGAAACAACTCAAGTTGCAGCTTCTCCTGATCCAATGGGAGAGTCTTCAAGCTCAGGCCCAGCCAGATTGGAGAAAGCTGAGAGTTTTCAGGCAATGTAGTTTGAAGTATATATGGGTTAGTTTCTATTTGAGTTGTTTTCTTCTCAATTTTAAACCTTTATGTACAGAATTGCTTGTTATGTTAATAAACGTGGCGTGATCCACGCTTTTTTTATGTTTAGACACCAACTTCATTGAAACCTTGGTTACAGTATTATCGCTGGCAGTCATATCTGGAGGTTTTCTTTTGAACCCAAAGAGCTTCCGTTAAATTCAATGGCTAAAATATCTAATGAAGCTTTAATTTACATAATATACTTTGTTATACTTGTCATTATATACCATTCGGCACAGTCAGTTGAAATAAGATTGAAGTAGCAGTTGAAACATGCCATAGTTTCCGTTTCTGTTGTCAGATTTTGTATAATCAGAATCTATAAATTCCTCCTTGGTTGCTGAAGTGGTGGAACAATGCACTGATATACTGATAGTTCATTTTTTTTTTTTTTTGACCTTTCGTTTTCTACTCTTGTTTACTTATGACTCAGGTGAGTCACTTGACACTTTGTTTCCTTTTATTTGCAATTTAAATTATTGCTCCACAGTGTTTAAGTTCCAGTGTTCCAACACAATAATACAGATGACAAATTAACGCACATGAAAGGAAGGGAAAGTAAAAGAAAACAACGGTGTTGCAGAAATTTAAAAAGTATTTACAGTATTTTAGCTTGTGGTTTGCAATTCAAGTCCTGTAAGGCAAGCCCAAACCTCTGGCCCCTAACCTTTGTTGCACTTATTGCAGCAGCACTGTTTGGTTTGCAATCCCAAGCTCGAGTAAGAGCAGGAGACTTGCCCTCGGCAAGGAGGGGTTAGATGAGTTCAAGATTGAGTTTTGAATATTTTACTGTACTTGAGTTTGTTTGATTATCGGCAGTTGGCTTGTTGGAAGAATTATTGACAGTTTCAGAGAGGATCGGTATTCTTTATCAGATAAACATAAAATGATATGTAGCACTTTCTGTTGAGATCCAATGCATGCAGAAAAGTTCGGAGGTATCTCACGTCCCCAATATTCATCAGAGCATTGAGTCTTTATATTTTGACCCTAACTATTTTGGTGTAGATGTTGAAGTATGTAGAGCTTATAATTTCATTTTGATTGATTTAAATTAGATCAGATATTATGGTGATTGTGTCTCTGCATATGTTTCAGTTCTAAAACACAATTAGCAGCAGAAGCATCACCATTGAGATAGACTCTAGGGATAAACAGATAAGAGAAGTACTATCAAATATTTAGCCCCAGAAAAAAAAGGCTCTAGTCAATCTCAACTCTCAAGAATGAATTGATTAGTTTTTCACCATTCAAACAACTTTACAAAAGAATATTAATTGTACTTCGAACCACCGCAAAATAGAAAGTAATTGTAACATTAAGTTGCGTGAATGACAGGCAGAACCAATTGGGAAATTTACGTGAATAACCCAAAATATTTTTGGATTTTTACAACTAACCCCCTCAATTTCTTTCTATCATAATTAGCCAAAGAACCATCCAAATGCCGAAAATACCCCTCCCATAATCACCCAAATTTTTGAGGCAGCTCTCTCCCTCTCCTTCCGTTCTCCTCCCTTTATCCCTCTTTTCACCAAAATTTGCAATCCAACAAGCTTGATCATCGCCGGCGAGTTCCTAATCAATCATGGCAGCCAACAACATCAAACTTGCAGAAGATTCAAATAAAACCAGTAAAACCCTAGATTTTGAACCATAGATTGGTTTTTATTCTTGTTTTATGTTGTTATTTTGTTGTTGTATTGGTGATGGGGAGTGAAGGTTGAGAAGTTTGTAATGTTGATTATATGGTTGAAGTTGTTGGTGTTGAAGAAATTGACGTGGGTGAAACAAATGAAGGTGGAAATCCGGCTTCGGCAGAAGAACGTGTTTATCGGCATGACAGAGCACTGTCGCATTGATTCGCGCTACACGCCAGCGCGCAAGGGCGCCAGATGGCTGCGGGCGCTGTCGACGCCAAGTCGCGAGCTGGCGTATGCGCGCTGATGTCGCTACATGCGTGCAAGCGATGTCGCTGGCGTGTCTCGCTGGCGCATGGCGTCGCTGTCGACGAGATCTCGCGCGCGGGCCGCCGCCATCAGCGACAGTCGGGTCGATTGCTCGACAGAACCCCCGCACACGCTTTTTTTTTTAAAGTTAATTTCACTTCAATAATTTTACGAATGTAATGTAATAATGTTAAAAATTTTGTAGATATATGAGAAATCAAGAATCACAAGAATCACAAGAATCAAGAATCACAAGAATCCAAAATTGAACTAGGCAAGATGAAATTAGCTTACGCCGATCACTTTGGCGAATTTCAAGTATGTGTAACTTTACTATCGTAATTAAAGCCATTGACCGAAAATTGACGAAACGGCACTGCGCTCGAAGATATATTTGGGCATTTCAGAGTGTCAAGTTTTCCGCTTAGTGGCGTAATTTTGCATAATGTGATGCTTAGACAAGTGGCCCATGGGGATTCCGAGAGATGAGATGGTTTGAAATCGGTGAGCATTTGATACGCTTATCAATTGGCGAATGGTGTTTGGTGACTGGACTTAACTATGGTGTAGATACTGCAGTAACAGATTTAACAACAATCCATAGGCTACTTAATACATATTTTGGTGGTTTGTTTCGCAACATCACTCTTAAGCAATTCGATGCATTATTTGAGGAGTTGGACTTCGAGGCTATAGCCGACATGGATGCATTAAAGATTGCACTCTTTTATTTTGCGCATGAGTTTTAAATGGAAGAAAAGTCATCACAAATCAATTTTTCGTGGCTTAACGAAGTTGATGCTATTCAACACTTCCGAAATCGTCCATGGGGTCGTTTGTCGTGGGAAATAATATACGAAAGCCTTGACAATGCACTAAACGAGAAAGACGAGAAATTCAAGACAACTCGACTGAAAAAGCCAAATCATAACATTGAAAAGTATAATGTTTACGGCTTCACATCCGGGGTTCAGGTGCGAAGTTTTTTTTTTTTGGCTTAAATAGTTTTGTAACAACATTAAATATTTAATGTTATTGTTAATGTCTGTATTACTTTGGTTGTTGCAGGCTTGGATTTACGAAGCAATCGGTGGTCTCCCGTCAGCATGGGTCATGAAAACGAAGAATGACATTCCCCGTATCGTGCGATGGAAACCTATGGCTTCTTCTAAAATAAACTTTACTGAAGTTTATTCGTTCTTGAACGATGAATCTCGTCTGGTAAGTAATATATATTGGTAGACGTATAGTATTATTTTTTACGTTACTAAATGCGAGGATTTCATGGCAGGGGGATGTTTTACAAACTCTTGAGCCGAATGCAAAGGAGAGTCGTAAAAAATATTGGCTGGCTGTGAATGATTACATGCCACTTATTCCAAGTTGGGTTGATAAGGTCGGTATCCCATAAGTAGTATTAATTTTTTACTTGAAATTTCTTCATTATGATATAATTATTTGTTACATTTGTACAGCATCAACCTTCAATTAACGTGTCGCCGCCCATTACAAGACAATCAGAAGAGTATGACAACATTCCAGACCCAACACCTGAGCAGCATCATGACACATCTGAGAACGAGGAGCCTGTAGATGACCATCAGGATCAAGCAGATGTTTCTGATAACCCACAAGATTACGAGGTTATAAATTATTTATTTTTTTGATATAAAAATCATTCTAGCAATCCATTATTATAAAATTTTTTTTTCGTAATAGTCGAGGACAAAGCATCATTATGATTACATGAGACGACGAATGGACAAGATTGATCGTAACATTTATGAACTTAAGTCCGAATTTAAAGAATTTAAAGAAACTGTGGTGGGATTCATCGATTCACTGGGTAAACATTCACAGAAGGATTCTCCGACTGGACGCTCGTATGCGGTGAGCTAATTTAAATTTAACCATTATGTTCATTTAGCTTTTACTCTTGCCAAATTTTTTTTTATGTTCATCCTGCCGAATGGACAGGCCCGTAATGAGTATGGAGCGTATACAGATGTTGGCCACCAAAATTTGTCAACTCCCACGTCATTGTATAGTTTCTATGAGGATGTTAGTGGGGAGAGCGTGCAGGTCTTCACTGAGGCACCTCCGGGCATTAGTAAGTTCGATCGGGCGTACAGACCATCGTATGTGTTCAACAGTCCGTATCTGATTCCTCCACTGGGGAGAGGAAAGAACGTCAGATCTCTACCTGCACCCCAAATCATGGAGCATGCGATTGACAGGAGTACCGGTGTGGATATAAATCTACTGAGGGGATTGGAGGATCCAAGTCTGTATGATGAGTTTGACCGATGGTTCGCTGGTGATATGACAGTGCATCGAAGAGTACAATACCCGCGATCGTTCTTTGAAGTAATTTTGGGTCATGCTTCGATGGGATGGCTAGGTGACGAGGTAAATTTGTTTTTTTATTTTCTGTGGGTGCTGTGCAGATGTGCATTAATTTTGAATAGTTTTTAATTTACGTATTTATGTTCGTCCACAGCATATTCATGAGTATTTTCGCTTGATTAGCGAAAAGCAACGGCAGTATCCAAATGTCTTGCCTCAGCGTGTCACACATACAGATACATTTTTTTGGGTAACGTGTTAACATAACTTATAATTACTCTGTTTAATTTCTTTCAGTATTGTAAAGTTCTGTTAATATCTACATTTTTTGGTTATCTATATCCTAGGTGTTCTTGAACCATTTATGGAACAAAGGTCATTGTGCAGTCGATTCATTAGTATACAGCGATAGTTTAACTAGCTATATTGGTGGGCGGCAGCACATAATGTCCAAACCAATGACAGATGTCGATATGGTATGTATTTTATTGTATTTTACAGACAATTTAATGTGTCTGTTTGTTACATGTTTTGAATTTCATATAAATTGGTGGTAATTTGTAATTGCTACAGGTATTCATCCCCGTTAACTTAGACCGCGCGCATTGGGTACTAGCGCGAGTTGACTTCCTTAAGAGTAAAGTATGGATTTATGACTCGTTACTGTCATCTCGAGTCGATAAAAAGTACAAAGCCAAATTCAAGCCGTTTGAAGTTATATTCCCGCAATGGTTGGAATATGTTGGATTCTACAACACCCGACCAGAGTTACGGAGTGCCAACACTTGGAAAGTTGTTGCAGTTAAGGATGTGCCGCAACAAGAGTCCGGTACTGGTGATTGCGGTGTTTTTGTATTGATGTTTACAATGTATTTAATGTTTAGGCTCAAATTAGAGTTTAACAGTAGCCATTGGGACTATTTTAGGAAGAAGATTGCAGTTGACATATTTAATGACGATATTGCATTGTAAGCGTTGTAGTAATACAAATGTCAAGACATGGTTTTTATCGCATAAGCGTATTTAAACGTTTCAAGTTTTTGTAATGCTGACATTTTAATATGAAATAAAAGCAAAATTAAATAAAAGAAAGTTCATTATATATAAAGGTACAATAGAAAAAAAAAAGATGTGCATTAACGAACATAATCAAGTTTCACATTACAATTAACTTTGACTCGTCGCAATGGGATTCTTACATCGCTTACGGTTATGTCCTAGTTCTTTACACCGTCCACATCTAACAGTCCTCCGGTTAACGTCCTCGCCAGTCGAAGGTATTCGGAGCTCTTTACGACGACCAGGTGGCGGTGCCTCAACTGGTGGATAAACGTGCATCTCTCGAATTTCCTCTGGAACGTCCCAATCAGCTACATCGCCAACTGGCTCCACAGGTTGTGCGTAAGCCATCACCAACGATTCCTTAGTGTAAAAATCAGAACAAAGGTTTATGTAATCCACTCGAACAGTTAGACAAGCCGCTATTGCATGGGCACATACAAGCTGATCAAGCTGAAATACTCTACAGGAGCAAGTCCTCTTGTGTATGTCAACTAATCCTTCTTTAATCCCACCACCTAAAACTTGAAATCTATTCGGAGACACAGGACGAACGATCATTCTTTCAGCCATAGTTCTTCTCTCACTGAGTATTTCATCTGCCCATGTTGTTAGCCGAGTACTCATTGATTCAGCTACAGTTTTTCTATCATAAAACCATTGCTGCAATGTTTTCCTAAAGTGATCAACCAGATGAGTTACAGGAAATTTTCGCGGTTCTCTCATGAAAGAATTAACACTCTCTGCGATATTGGTGGTAAGTATACTATATCTCCTACCGTCAAACTGAGACCTTGCCCAATTACATGTGCCCACATTATTCTCTAAGTAATCAGCCGCACCCGAGTGGAGCATCCACAAACCTTCAAGTTGTCTTTTAAAATCTTCGTGTCCATACGCTTTTGCTGCATTAATAAAGGCTGGTTCAAATTCATCCCAAAGAGCTTTGGACATCCTGAACTTCGACTTAATATTACCTTTCACATGATAAAAACAAATGCCATGAACTGCATTGTGAAATACTTTCAAAACGGATCTCCTTATGGCAGTGCATCGATCAGAGATAATAACCAACTCCGACCTATCGCCAATCACTCCGTGTAATTTCGTCATAAACCATTCCCAAGCCTCATTGTTTTCAGAATCCATGATTCCAATGGCTAACGGATACAATTGATTATTACCATCAAGACATGTGGCCACAAACATACTTCCACGGTATAGCCCCTTTAAATGAGTACCATCTACAGCAATCACAGGCCGAATGTACTGCATAAAACCCTTGATGGAAGATCCAAGTGCTACAAAATAGTACAAGAAATTATTATTTCCATCCAGCTGGAGGTGAGTGACTGTACCCTCATTTGCTTTACTCAATACGTTAGAGTATTTAGGAAGTAAATTATATGATTCCGCAGGATTCCCTCGAATTATTTCAAGACCAACTTCTCTAGCCCGATATGCCTGCTGATATGTTAACTGCACACCGTATTCTTGCTGCATATCTGCCCTAATGTCATTGGGAGTGTATATTCTTTTTTCCTGAATATATTTATCTGCGATAATGTGACCAACAACTCGGCTCCTAACTCGATTTACGACCACCCACCAAAACCTCATTATGACATGTGTGGGTATTGTCAATTCGCTTCACCACCCAAGGACTATTTTGCTGGTTCGACTTTTTTATTGCTCGAATACGCCATTTACATGATTCCAAACAGCAGTGAGCCTCAAAACGTGTCGTTGTAGACCGAGCAATCTTGAAATCGAACTTATCTCTAAAGGCAACCTTGCGCAGTTGTAATATTAACTCGTTCTTCTCAACAAATAGCTTGCCCACACTGATATCATCTGAGTCACAACTGCTAAGCAAACTTGGAGCAACCATGCTCGAAGGCAAAATTTGAGCAAGACTTGTGAGGGGGTCAATTCTCCTTCTCGAGCTGGCCATTGGAGGAATAGATCGGTTGTCTATGTTATTCATAGGAATATTGTCTTCACCCTCATAATCATGCTGAAACGACGGAATATTGGAAGGACCAACATCTCCATCATCACCTGCATTATTCAAATGAGTGGCCCACATATTATCAGAACCTTCTACACAAACATTATCTGCCTCTGTGTTGCCAATATCATCAACAAGATCATCATTATCGCGGAAATCATTATTGTGATACGGAGAATATCGTTGCTCGGTGGACGCCGTTAGTCCATCCTCTTCTCCAACATCCGCTAACGTAATACCGCTGTCGCCAATGTTGTCATTATTGTCGTGGATCGAGAAAATGTGCTGCAATGACATCGTCCTTGGCAGCACCTCCTCTTCAATATCGGGCCCAGACGTATTTGCTCTAAAAGAAGTTTCAGTTTCAACAGGTGGCTCAACATCTTCGGTTCGAACTTGAGGAGATGTTGTAACAAATATGGGAATGCATCCATAGTTAGTCACATCGGATGCCATATGCAATACAACCTTCACCATTTCATCATTAGATATGTCCATGGGCAGTGAACATGTACGATAATATGTGTTACTTGACCTCAAAGTTGTCTTCATTGCGATGTTATATTCATTGGGATTTATTTGTAACACCTCATATACTCTTGCAAAAAACTCATCAAACAAACAATCTTTCCTAACCAAAAAAGCAGTATTTTTTGCATTCACATACTCCAAACTCCCATCCGCTAATGTCTCCCACCAACCATCATAACACAATTGAAGCACAACTACATCCATTAAACCTGAAATAATAAAAAAAATTTAATTAAGCACTATAAAACTAATGCAATTACTTAATATTAAAAAAAATTTGAAGTTTGATTTGTGTCATCAATCTGCCTATAAGTGCGACGGTGTCGCCAATTTTATGACAGCACCGCACTAAGAGGCAGATTTAATGCCTTTTCCTCTTAGTGCGACAGGTCGTCATTAAAATCGGGCGACTGTCATTAAAATCGGGCGACAGTACTGTCGCATCGAACGCGCATCATTGTATTTTTGAATAAAAAAACCTCTGTGATGATAAAATAAAGTAGATTGCTGTTTGAATCTGGACAGATTAGCTTCTATTTTATCTGAATATACTTTTATTGTTTACCGTTGTTGCTTGCTGCTGCCAGCATTGATTAAAACTATAATCTTTGGTTTGAGGTGGGGAACGAAGGGTGGGGAACGAAGGAGATGACCTGCGTTTGATTAGGAAAATAGGGTAGTTTCGGTAACATACTTGATGTTTGGCTAATCTTGATAGAAAAAATTTAAGGGGGTTAGTTGTAAAAAACCAAAATTTTTTTGGATTATTCACGTAAATTTCCCGAACCAATTCAGCCTCCCACAGGTAAGGTACATTCCCCTTTCTTTTTTTTTTTTTTTCATCCCCATGTGTTCATTAATTTTATCATATTAGTTTTACATTTGTTTAATAATAAGAATGATTTCGTTTTATTTGATGCCCATCGCTATGGCGTAGTTGCTTTTGGAAGTGTTTCCTTTACACTACTATCGACTTTAAGTTGCGCAAATGGTGCTCTTATTAAGTGATGGTGTGTGATATTCTTTTATTTTCCATTGATCAAACATTGATCTTTGTGTACTCCGTAATTTCCTTCTAAGTTTCTCAATATAAATATTAAAATTTTAACTGATGCTAAGTCATTGATATACAATCGTTTATTGGTTTATATCACATAAAATTTCGAATGATAGGAGTTTGATTAATAAACTCAATAATTTTCTTGCAAAGACGTGTGTAATAAAATAATTAATACTTTTTACTTTCTCATAATTGAGGTTTTAATTAGTCGAGCTAATTTTAAAAATTTTTGCATACTTTCTCCTGTTGGGATTTCTATAAAGCTAATTTTATTCTTACAACTTAATCTAAATTAACTGCCTAGCATATGATATGTGTCTTTTTATATATGTATAAATGTAATCATTTTCAAGTGTAAACATTCTCATTTTAAAACATAAATTTAAAATATCACAATGTTGTCAAAAGTGTTTACAACATTATAAATTGTTAAAAATTATGTTACAGCATTATAAAAATCCTTCACAATATTATGAAACTCCAAATTTATATTTTAGAAAAATACGGACGTCCATATTAGAAAAAAGACACCTTATAAATGATAACTACATTTTTATTTGTATAATGGGAACAATTCATGTAAATAATAAATGCCAACATTTTTATTTTTTTATATATTTTATTTAATATTACATCACAAGATATGAAGACGTAGCATGCAGTATATAAAAGACAAGCGTGTATATGAATATTTGGGGTCTGCTTACGTTACATTTGCTGGAAGTAACAGCAATGATATGACCAGTTGGCCCATATAAGAGCAGCACGTGGCGTGAAGGAGTCATGTTAAAATGCTGTATAAATCGGTTGCAAGAGTGTCAATGGAAAAGTCAATGCCGGATTCCTTACAATAACCGGTTGAGGTAATTTGCGACGTATGAATGAAATTTTCAAATTTCGAATTATTTATTTTTTTTGCCGTCAAGGCACGACCTAAACCTGGCTTTCGAACTTTTCTCGCATAACCGATTCATTCATAATACTCCTACCATATCACCACCATCCGAGTTGTATGTTATGCAAATTTCTTTGAATCAATTATCTCATGCCTGCTCATTCAAGGAAGCAACTTCTCTCCTCTCTAACATAATCACTAGAATAACTCAAACTATCAAAATGATATAACGTTTCCAACGTGATACGCTATAACGATATAATTATAAAAATTAAAATTTATAATCTCCCAAAACATAACAAAACTCCGCCCAAATAAAAAATTTTTGTTCACTTTTCTTTGAAATCTTGTTCATCTTCATCTAAACTCATCTCATCTTCATTTTATGTTGTTCCTAAATCCCATCTCAATTTCTCATGTTCTTCATATAAATTTACAATTTAATTTCATAATTTGTTTTAGCACTATTAGTGTATAAACTTTCGAGAATAACAACAACAATTTCTCTAAAAGCCCACATGTGTAGATAATTTCAGTTTCAAATTTATATCCATCATGAGTTGCGAATGGATTTGGTATTGAGAAAAAAATTCTCCATTATTTTTTTTATTATTTATTTTTGAAATTTTAATCATAAAATTACATAAAAATTTTAATTATAAATATATGTAAGCTAAAATTTTACTTGTGACCTAAGTTTTCTAATTATCAATCATAAACTAATGTTTTGTACATGCCCCGCTTCCTTATATACATACATGCATACATATATATAGAGAGAGGGGGTGGGGAGAGAGAGAGAGAGGACAAATTATCTCAACCATTTAGTAAGTGATGATCTAACAACTATTTTGTATAGAGCTTCTCATGTAGTGCTCTTTACTTGTAAGTAGCTTCTCTCATGGGTAGCCTCGTAGGCTGTCTACCCCACCAATCTACCGAGACCTTCCCTTTTGGTTTTGGACCACATGACCTCAATAATGAAATCGCCTCATGGAACAAGCCTCGCGTCCCTCCATAGGATGCAATTCTTTTGCTTTCACAAGAAGGGGTTTGCTAACTAATGGAACCTTTGATGTTTCGCTCACTATAATGCAAGCAACTATATATATGCAAGCACCCTCATTTATTTTAATGCGAACATACTATTAAGTTGTGCTATTTTATAGAGTTATTTTTCAATGTATTATAAAGTCGTGCAATTTAATAGTGTTTTTCATTGATTTAATTAAGTCGTATGGCTTAACATCGTGTCTGTATTTAAAAAAAAGAGGGCGCCCGCACTAGAAAATGACTTTTCAATAACTTATAAAGCCATGCGGTTTAATAGTGATCTTCACTGACTCTATTAAACCGCATGACTTAATAACATGTCTGCATGAAAAAAAAAAAAAAAGGCGCATGCACTAGAGAATCACTACACACACAGACACACAAAATAAGCCTTTAAATAAGTTGAAATTTTGTAATTTTAAAGTTTAATATCACTAATATTTTATTTTGATTTGAATAATTTTATTTATTTTGCTTTAATGACTTAAACCTGATGATTGTTTACTAAACTTGTGTTTTTATTTGTTTAATTGTTAATGGTAATTGTCCAAAATTTACTTATTAATATTGTTGGCAATACTTGTTTATTGATCAAAAGATAAAGCAAGGCATTCATCGTAGTGATGATAATTTGCCTACAACTGAAATATTTTGTGTATTTATTTTAATGTAGAAACTTTAATTTCTCATTTATATTGATAAAATCTAAAATTCAATATTTTATATAGATTTTTAAGCCACTGCTATAACTTTATAGTTTGAATTATATAATTTAAATTTCTATATATTATTGAAAGTACTTTTTTAATATTTGTGAGTTTAAATCTAAGAACCCGTAAGGGTCGAGAGTGAGCTTAGTAATTGTTAAAATCCACTTGACAAATTGTTTTAAAAAAATAAAAGTTGCTGCGTGTTGTGGATGAGCTTAATAATTTATTTTTTTTATTTTTTTGGATGTGGGTGGTGCCCATTACCATCCTTGTTTAGGATTTCCAAATTTAAGTGAATTTACAAAATGGAACAAGAGAAATAGATTAATAATGCATAAGAAAGTGTTTGGTGATTTCAATTCTCTAGTACATTCTTTAATTTTGAAACCCTTATACGCTCAGATTTTCTATGTTTCCTCTATAAAATTTACTCGTTAATCCGTAACAAGTATTTTTCAGAACCCTTTCATCGTTGCGCCTTTTCTTTAATATATTCATCGGACCATACATCTGCATCCATTTCAGCTTAACTTCGTTCTCATTCGTTGGATTTGAAAATTGCATATCTAACGATCCAAAACAGCAGTTTGTTTGTTACAGAAAATGTAACATAGGCGCTGCCGAATATTTGAACCTTGATTTGATATAACATAATAACAATACTCACGAGGCCTGTTTGTACTTTGTACAAGGTTTTTTGATGTGTCATCGTCATCCATGCTCTGTTCTGTTCTGCTCTGCTCTAGGAAGCTAACATAACAAACTCAAAAGAATCAATTATCAAATGAGAAGATATTTTGACACCCTTAAAATTTCTCATAAAATCACTTAGTTAAAATTACTTAAATAAATAATCAACATTAAATTACTTTATTTCTTATTTTGGAAAAAAATTAATTAAAAACAAATAATATATTTTTTTAAAAAAAATTAACGACGCCTCATTTCATTCATTTATATTTTTAATTTTAATTAAATAACATTGTCTTAAGAAAATTATAAGAACTTAAAATTATGAAGATAGAAACAATAGAGTAAACATAAAATAATTTAAGATTTCAGAATTTCTACATAAAATAATTTAAGATTTCAGAATTTTTACATAGTTTATAAATAAGATCTTAAAAGAAAAAAAAATACCATTTTAAGGTGAAATTTTATGTGGCGAGATGTTTTATTTTTAATATCTATGTTTGTATTTTATAAATTAAATTGGGATATTTTAAATTTAAAAATTACAAGGATTTTAGAGGGTGTTTAAAAGTTACGCTGGCATCAATGAAGAATAAGCGACCGCCCATTCGCATTCATTGTGAGATGATTCTCCGGGCCGAAGCGGTGGGTGTGAACAGAAAAGTTTGAAGTGGAAATAGATTTTGCTAATCCGGTAAAACCAAATTGGCCCATCATTTTCATGGGTTGGGTCGATATAATGGAATGGAATTTTCCCGACGCCCATCTTGCGTGGTTTGTTTTCCTTAATGCTCGAGTAATATGACTTTTCATTTTAATTATAATTCCTAATTAATTTAATCAAACCAAGTTTCTAATTAGCTTTCATGGAACTCATTGTATGATAAATATAAGAAAAAGTCAGAAAAGAAATTCATATTCTTTCTATTTTGTCTTTGCTCCATAATTGATCCTAAAATAAATATATCTTTTGTTAAGAAATAAATTTGAGTTAAAAAGGGATTGAATGTCAAAGATATAAAAGTCTGATTATGAATAACATGCATTCAAAATAAAATATGGCGTAGAAGTGTATACGGAAGAGCACAGGGAAAAAAGTGAAAGGAAAATGAGGTAAAATCAAAAGTTTACTCTCTCTGATACTCTTTTTTTCCCCCAGTTTAAGTTAACTGGGTTTGTAAATAGTGGAGAGGGCGTGCTAATTTCATTGTCTATGATAGAAATCTAACTTATATGTATTTTAGTAATTAATTTTTTTAATTAAAAAAATAATATAGTGGATTCAAATAGCTCTACCCTTATTATTAGTGTTCTTATTTTAATTTAATACAACAATATCACTAAACCGTATTTATATAGGTTTTACACAGTCAGTTCTCTTTTTCATGTTATTGGAAACAGATAATAATTTTTGTTTATTAATTTAACAATTGTTTATTGTTATTCTTATATAGTACTTTTTCTATTACCGAAATAAGATTCATCCAATCGCATGATTCAGTGAAAAAAAAATTTATAAAAATTGTGATAATCGTTAACATTAATTAATTTTGGGCTTAGGCATGTAAAGTCACGTATTTAAGGAAGAGTGAAATGTAGTGCTTTTAGAATTTGTTTTACTACTTTAGTCCTGATAGTTTTTTTATACTTTTTAATCTTTTGTTCAAGAGTGATATAAAAATACATGATTGTTGGGTAAAAGTTTCCATTTAATAAATAAATTAGTTAGTTTTCAATTATCAAAGTCTCAAATAATTAATTTATATGTCAAAATGTCATGCATGCAAGCACGCACACACGTACATTTTTTACTCGAAGGATGAAATATGATATTAAGAATCAATAATTCTATGGCTATTAAGTTTGGTACTTAGTTACAATACTCATTGATGTGTCACCAATTATTTGATATTATATATGTGATATTAATTGATTTTGTTATTAATGATTAGCCTACTGTTTTTACAGTCTAATCCATAAATGATACATAAGATGTCACATTATTAAATATGTCAATTGAGTATCCAAAGTAAGTAAGTATAACATTATTTTATTAGAATTCATCATTAGGGATGGCAATGAGGTGAAGTGGGTTGTGGTGGGGTGAGAAGACTGATAGGTCATAAATAGTCATGCTATATTATATTTAATTCCTTCATATTTTGATTGAATTTGTGCTAATTTGTGGAAATTGTATTTGATTTGACTTAGAGTCAAATACAAGTTTACGATAAAATTTGGATAAAAAGGCTTTATTCGCTTTACAAACGACACCAACGACTGAGGAAGACGGCCCCAAGAATCGAATCGGAGAATGATTCACCTAAGATTAATAGAAGAAGAAACCAAGAGGAAAAAGGAAAGCTAGTAAAAAGGAAACAAAAAGCAATATAAAAGGGGAAGCCAACGTGAAAGGCAAAGAGAAGAAACAAAAAAAAAAGCTGGACGTGAGGAGGAGAAGAAGTCAAGAACGGCTGCAACTTTTTCATCAAACAAATCTCTTGATTTTGTTTGGCCACCATGAGTGGCTAAGGTTTTAATTCCAGTCCAGGGGTTAATCAAATTCCAGTTGTAGTTTTGTGAGGCTTTGAACTTAACAAGAATTTCTTCATCCAAGTAATTTTTATTTTCTTGTTCTTATTTCATATGAATTATTTATATTGATTGAGTTGACGCCTTAATTCAATATTTATTTTTCTATCGCTAGTCTTGAGTTTGTGATCCGTAATTGTCATGAATGATTGAATTGAGTAGCAAGGAGTTGGCTCATGTGTGTGTATATTGATGGCCACAATTACATAGCTTGCATGATAGGCTCTAGGGAAATAAAAATACAAATTGATTAAATTGGAGTAATCTGAATTAATTGATCTTGTTTTAGTCATTCTCACTATTCTTAATGCTATCACTTAATTTGATATGGAACGATGATGCCCAGTTAAATTAGTGATGAGTTTGGATTTGAGCGATTGTTTGAGTCTATTACATTAGGAGAATAATTGCTTTCTGCGGGATTCCGATTAAGTAGACTAAGTTCTTGGATTGAGTAATTTATATTTTTGGCCTATGATCAAAATTGCAATTGGATGGAATTGATACCCTTGGATTGGAAGTTTGGTAAGATTAATTTCCTTGTTTAAATTTTAAATTCTTGTCTTTATTTTATTTTTATTTTTATTTTCATCAAAATCTCGTTAAAAACAATTGGAATCAAATAATTCGGATAACCGGAATCCATATCCGGCCTACCGATTGTGTCCAGGACCGGGAAAACGCGCAAACGGATTTCCGAATTCCTTTTCCGGTTGTCCGAATAGCTCCAGAATTGTTACAATCAGCAACCGGACTTCCGGATTTCTCCTAACCGGTTTGCCGGATCGCACCAGAAACATCACCACATACATTCGGTCTTCCGTTTCCTTTAAACCGGTTGTCCGTTTGCGTCCAGAGAAGATACAACCAACATCCGGTCTTCCGAATTTCTCACATCCGGATAGCCGGATCGCTCTGCAATAGAGAAACAATGAACGGTTTGTTTGCCTCAACCGTTATCCGGTTCAGCTCCCGTATCACATCGCCAACAAATGGTTTGCCGGATTCCTCATCCGGTTAGCTTGGATAATTCCTTAATTCTTCAACTCAGAACGGCCAACTGCTTGCCCTTAAACGGCGATCCGGTTTGAGGCAGCAAGCTCAAAAATCCATATTTTTGTGGAAAATTAATTGTTTTAGACTTTGAGAAATTAAATACATAGTTCTCTTGGGATTCGACCTGGTTTCACTACTTCTACAAATTTATTTAGGTGAATCAGTATTTGTTTTGAGGAGCTTCGACAACTCCGTCAAAGACCTATTGCATTCCCCACCTCATTAAAAATTTTGCCTTCATTCCCTACCCTATTCACTAATAAATTTAGTGGGGTGAGGATGGGGAATCCCCATGTGGGAAATGCTTTTCCCATCCCTATCTCATTCCTTATATAGTTATTTTACAGCAGGTATAAATAAATAGTTTAAAAATTAAAGATTTAAATAAAAATCATTATCATATTATAAAGTATTTAAATTATTTTTAAAAAATCTCCAAAAAATTGAAACAATACCTTAAAATAATGCCAAAACTAAAAAATATTTGAAGAGAGCAGCACCTTGAAAGAAAAAAAAAATAACAGTGTTTAAAGGTTGAATAAGAATTATAATACAAGGTTTTCTTTTGGTGATAACCTAGTTATCACCAAAATAAAAAAAAATTATTAATTAATATTGTAATTGATAAAACAAAAATTATTGAACAAAAAATTAAAAAAATATTTATATATAATAAGCATTAAGGCGGGGGTGAGGTGAAAGTACCAAACCAAACTTTATCCCATTAAGAATTTGGGGATTATTTTTCCCTTAATTCACACCTCATTCCCCAAACATTATTCAAAATGCACCTTATTTAGGGTGGAGCTCCAAACTTGATTTTGCCATCCCTATTGCATTACGAACTAAATAGATTTAAAAAAATTATAAGAGAAACTAAAACTATCTTTTCTCCCAACAATCAATATCCAAATAAATATATTTTAAAACTTACAATGCTGACTTTTATATTTTCTAATGGTACAACCACTATATTCTTTTTAATTATTAAAAAAGTGACAAACCACGTATTTATTGAAACAAACTATTTTTTTTTCCAAAATGCTAGAAATCGTAATGCAGCTTCTCCTCGTGTATTTTTTTGGCGTTGCTCTTTCGAAACTGCAAGGTCTCGGCCAACTGCCTTGTGAACTTAGCGCTTTTATTATCTCTTGGTCTTCCTATTTTTCATGAATCACCTTTTAGTGTCAATATCTGGCTTCATAGGTGTTAAGGAAGCACATAATGCATACAAGCAGGCTGCTCATGCTTAAGTACGTGTGGATAAATTAGTCAGCTTAATTAGTTAAGTGTGTAAGTGCTACCAAAGAAGTTAGTTGTCGATTAAGATTCTGCTTTTGTAAACTATCGTTCTGTTAGCTAAATAGAGCAAGTATAAAAGGTGTGCTGTAATCATTCGTGAGTTAATGAGAATGAGAATAAGAATTCCAGAATACTCTTGAAATTTTCTCAGTTAACAAATTATTTTTCTTAGCAACCAAACAAGTTCATAAGTGAGATTTTAGTTTTCAAACATGGTATCAGAGCCAAACAGAGCAAGCTCTAGCAACCAGCAATCAATTCTACGTAATCCAGCAATGAACAACTTAAATCAACAAGCTCAAATCAATTTTTCTTTCACAAATCCGATCAAACTACTTACTCTGGCGCTCACAAGTTCTAGCTTCAATAAGAGGTAATCATTTGGAAGACTTTATTACTAGAATCAAGTCAGCACCTGAAGAGCATCCTCTGTTAGCTGGAGTTGATGGATCTACGCAACAAATTGATAATCCTGATTATCAAATCTGGAGATTGCATGATCAAACTCTCCTTGGCTGGTTGCTGTCATCAATTAGTGAAGGTATTTTGAGTCTTGTTATCAACTGTGAAAATTCATTTGATATATGGAAAACCTTAGAAAAGAAGTTTGGAGTTCAATCTGAAGCTCGAGTTCTTCAACTCAGATATGAGCTAAACACTCTTAAAAAGGAATCTCTTAATGTCGAAGATTACTGTATCAAAATGAAGGCCATAGCTGATAAGCTTGCTAGTGCTGGTAGTCCTATAACAGAAAAAGATCTTATGCTAACTATTCTAAATGGATTAGGATCATGATATCGTGATATTGCTACATTTATTACTGGTTCACGCATGGAATTTGATGATGCTTATGGACTGCTGCTTACTCATGAAACTAGATTGGAACAAGATCATGATGATAAGAGTGAAATCAATGCTAATTTTGCATATGTTAATGCATATTATCCTAAGGCTTATTATGAACAGCCTAGAGGAAATCTTAAGAGAGAATGATATTATGGTGGTAGAAATGCTTTATTTGGTAGAGGAAACATGAATTTTTATCCAAGGATGTTTAATGGAGGTTTTAGAAACAGCTATGCCAGAGGATACTCTTTTGGTAATAACTTCAATGATAATAACTTTCCAGCTCCAAGAAATCCATCTCTTGTTGTCAAGAATGGATCTTCTAGTTTGAATGGAACATAGGGAACCTTCAATAATAGCTAAGGAGATTTAATATGTCAAATCTGTTTTAAGACTGGTCATACTGCTGATATTTGTTGGCACAGATTTATTGAAGATTATGTGCCAACACCAATAGGCTTTAGCAAAGGCAAACTACCAAGAGCAGCATATTTGTCAAACTTTAATGGCTTTGCTCATAATCCTGACTTTGACAGTTATGAAAATTTCAATTACATGCCTTCAGCTTATAATTCAATGTCTGGCAGTAGACATTACCCTGGTATTGATGCATATACTCCTGGAGCAGCATTTATGACTAATGTTGAAGGAATTGCTGATGATGGTTGGTATTTGGATAGTAAAGCAACTCACCATTTGACTAACAACATGGAGAACTTGCAGATCAGTGAGGAATTCAAAGGTACTAATCAACTTATCATTGGTATTGGTCAAGGCTTGTCTATCACTCATATTGGACATGCTTTTCTATCACATAGAGCTTCAAATCACTTATCTACATATTCTAAAATAGCACTTAAAGACATATTACTTATTCCTTCAATTACCAAAAATCTAGTAAGCATTTCCAAACTGACATCTGATAATCCTATAACTATTAAATTCTGTGGAAATGTTTGTTTTGTAAAGGATATGAAGGGTCAAGTTCTACTGCAGGGCCTTGCTGAAAAAGATCTATACAAGCTGGTGCTAGTTTCTAATTCTTCTTCTCCATCACCTACATCTCATCTTTGTCATACTCAGCTAAATAAACCTATCTCTATGTTGTCCATTTGTCAAAACTCAAATGACTCTACTAAAGCTTGTTATCATTCTGTTTCCAATAAGTGTAAAGCCAAATCTGATGCAATAACTTTGTTACATAGAAAATTTGGTCATCCAAGTTCAATAGTATTGATGTATTTGTTTAATTCTTGTTAAGAGTTAAAAGTTTCTCAAAGGGATGTTTTGTCTTTCACAAATTCTTTGTGTGGAGCCTGTCAGTTAGGAAAAGTTCACAGACAAAGTTTTCCAGCAACCGAAACAAAAACAAAAGGGTTCCTAGAACTGATTCACACTGATCTTTGGGATCCTTCACCCAATGTATCTAGAAATAGATATAAATATTACATTAGCTTTGTGGATGATTATACTAGATACACCTGGATCTACCCACTAAAACTTAAATCACAGGCTTTTGAAGTCTTCAAACTGTTCAAAGTACAAGTTGAAAATCAGTTCAATGTCAAGATTAAGGAGTTGCAATCTGACCTGGGTGGAGAGTTTAGGGTGTTTACTGATTTTCTAAGACAAAATGGGATCAACTTTAGACATTCATGTCCTTATACCCATCATCAAAATGGTCTTGTGGAGAGAAAACACAGACACATAATTGAATTAGGATTAACACTCTTAGCTCAAGCCAATTTCCCTTTTCAATTTTGGTGGGAAGCTGTTCATATAGCAGTATATCATATCAATCGGTTACCTACACCTATCATCAAGTTTCTATCTCCTTATGAAAAGCTCTTCAAACACAAACCAGATTACACATTTCTTAAATGCTTTGGTTGTCTTTGTTATCCATATTTGAGAGACTTCAATAAACACAAGTTTGATTTTCATACAACCAAATGCATCTCCATTGGTTACAGTCCTTCTTACAAAGGTTACAAATGTATGACAAGTTCATGAAAAGTTCATATTCTTAGACATGTCATCTTTGATGAAAACATATTTCCTTACTCAACAACTAAAGATTTTCACCTATATGAAAATGATTTATTACCTGAAACATCAATGTCAAAGTTTTCTCAACAACAGGTTTATCATCTCTCAACCATATGCTCAACTGGCAGTAGCTTGGAAGATCTTCAATCAGCAGGTTCATAAAGTAATGAACAAATCCCTTTTGTTTCTGCTCATACAAACAATTTACATCAACAGAATCATCTTCAACCCACAATGACAGAACAATCCTCATCAACCATACCATCACCATCACAAAATACATCACCAATATCACCACAAATTAAATCTCAGCCATCCTTTTTACAGTATACAAATCAAAATCAAAACACAAACATTCCTTCACAACCATCTCATCCAATGATAACTAGATCAAAGTCTAGAATCTTCAAACCAAAGGTTTATACAACCACATTAACCAATAAAGAACCAAACACAGTCCAAGAAGCTCTAAGTGATCAGAATTGGCATTAAGCCATGAGAGATGAATATGAAGCCTTGACAAGGAATGAGACTTGGTCATTAATGCCATTTTCAAATGCTTACAAAGTTGTTGACAGTAAATGGGTGTTTAGAATCAAACAAAACACAGATGGAAGTGTGGCTAAATATAAGGCCAGGTTAGTTGCAAAGGATTTTCAGCAAACTGAGGGTGTTGATTATTTTGAAACTTTCAGCCCTGTGGTAAAGGCTCCTGTGGTAAAGGCTTGCACAGTGAGAATTATTTTGAGTTTGGCTGTTATGAACAAATGGAAAATACGACAAGTAGATGTGAATAATGCATTCCTAAATGGGGAGTTAACAGAAGATGTCTACATGTATCAGCCAGAAGGATTTGTTGATTTAAAAAAACCAGCCATGTATGCAAGCTTAAGAAAGCTTTATATGGTTTAAAACAAGCTTCTAGAGCTTGGTATGACGAGTTG
Source organism: Citropsis articulata (assembly GCA_030449925.1). Lineage (NCBI taxonomy): Eukaryota > Viridiplantae > Streptophyta > Magnoliopsida > Sapindales > Rutaceae > Citropsis > Citropsis articulata. The sequence continues at coordinate 104,819 of JASUUH010000066.1, forward strand.
AAAAATTATATGATAGTTAGTTGGGGATTTCAAAATTCCAGAGCTGATACTTCTCTCTTCTTCAAAGAAGTATAGGGCTCAATGATACTTGTCCTAATATATGTTGATGACATATTGATAACAGGGCGTGACAGTGAAGAATTAGAGAAGTTCATATCAAAGTTTAGTAAGATCTTTGCTTTGAAGGACCTGGGAGTGTTGTCATATTTTCTTGGGATAAAGGTTTCTTATGCTGATGATTGTGTATATCTATCTCAAGAAAAGTACATTAGAGATTTATTATCCAAAGCTGGTATGTTGAACTATAAAGGGTGTGACACTCCTATAGTAACTAGGCAGAAACTTCAGAAAGAAGCTAAGGGTTATTTGGGTCAGTATGTGGAAGATATAACAGGATACAGAAGCTTGGTTGGAGGCTTACAATATCTGGTATTGACCAGGCCAGAAATAGCCTTTGCCGTGTATAAGCTTAGTCAGTATGTAACAACCCCAACATTGCAGCATATAATGGCTTGTAAAAGAGTTCTCAGATACTTGAAGGAAACCTCAGATTATGGTTTGAAATTTTTAGTTGGTAGAGATATGAGAATCACAGGCTTTACAGATGCAGACTGGGCATGTGACATTAATGACAGGAAATCTGTAGGTGCATATTGCATCTACTTTGGAGATAACCTAGTGTCATGGTCATCCAAAAAGCAATCAGTAGTTATAAGATCTAGTGCAAAAAGTGAATACCGAGCTTTGGCTTCTACAAGTGCAGAAATAACATGGATTCAGTCATTACTTGGTGAGCTTAATATCAAATGCACTTCAGTACCTACCATTTGGTGTGACAACATGAGTGCAACAAAGTTAGCCAAAAATCCAGTTTACCATTCACGAACCAAGCATATTGAACTGGATATGCACTTTGTCAGAGATAAAGTTTTGGCAGAAGAGCTGGAAATTAACTACATTCCAAGTGAAGAAAAAATTACTGATATCTTGACAAAGCCCCTCACATTCACTCACTTTAACTATCTCAGAAACAAACTCAATGTGCATTCATGCCCTTTGAGTTTGAGGGGGACTATTAAGGAAGCACATAATGCACACAAGCAAGCTGCTCATGCTTAAGTACGTGTGGATAAATTAGGGATGGCAACATAACCCGGACCCAGACCAAACCCGGATGAACCCGGATAATCCGATCCGGGTTGAACCCGTACCGGAGTTGAATAAAATGCGGATCCGGATGGAATTTTTAAAACCCGGACGAATCTGGGTCCGGATCTGGGTTTAGGTGAACCCGTATATCCGGAACCTGGACCCGGATATCTTTATTTTAATATTAATTTTTTAATATAAATATAAAAGAAAGAGGAGCTTTAGAACAGCCGGCCCTAGTTTGCATTCACATTTTCCTCTGCTCAATTCTCACATCCACGGGCTGCTAACCATATTTCCTCTTCTTTTCATCAAATCAAATCGTCATCGTCATCGCTTCAGCCATTTGCTCTTTTCTAGGTTCATTATCAACATCATCAGCCGTTGTGTTCATCATCATCAGTCGCTTTGTTTCTCTTCTCTGCATTGTCGCGACATTTAACCCTTCTCAATCGTTCAACTGCTGCAAAATTGGGTGAACTAGCTTCCCCCTCTAAGCCCGCCTGTGCTTCTCTCTTGTCATCTCTTCATAAACTTTCTCTCTCTCCAAGGTTCCAGTGGAGCTGGGTGGGGTCTGGCTTGTCCTCTCTTCATAAAGTCTCTTTCTCTTCATGGTTCTTATGGAGATGGTGTGAGGGCTGCCTTTGATGCCATTGCATGGTGGATCTGGGTGGGCCATTGTCTTTGATGCCATTGCATGGTGGATCTGGGTGGGCTACTGTCTTTGATGCCATTACAATAAAAAATAACTGTAATTTTCATGCATCCACTTCCCATACTAATTTAATCTTTTTTTTTTATTACAGTAATTGTAGCATCTCTATATCTCTATAAGCTTCTATCATGTGTACTTGACAAAATATCATCAACGAAGAAAAAAAGGTTTCTCATCGGGTTTTATTTGTGATTAAACTTTGAAGTGTAGTGTCCAAATTCATAAGGAGATGGCAATTTTTTTTTAAAAATCATAATTCACATAGCAATCCGGGTTTGAAACCCGGAATCTGAAAACTCGGATTTTTCCGGGTTGAACCCGTTCCGGACCCGTATGTAAAAAAGCCGGGTTTATATCCGGGTCCGGTACAAGAAAATAGCATCCGGGTCCAGAACTGGAAATGCCAAACCCGGACTTGGACACGGATTTTGCCATCCCTAGGATAAATTAGTCAGCTTAGTTAGTTAAGTGTGTAAGTGCCAGCTCAGCAAGTTAGTTAAGGTGATTAAGGGCCCGTTTGGTACCCTTTTCCAAGCCACGTTTTTGTTTTCATTTTCGTAAAATACACATAAAACATGTTTGGTGGATTTTTTTCACAAAACAGATTACAAAACACAAAATTCGGATTCATTATTATAACTGCACAATTGAAAACAAGTTAAACATGTTCTCTTAATATTACAAACCAAACTCAAAAATAGATTAAGAAACAAAACCCGCAGCAACCCTCTCCCCTTAGATCTGGTGTTCGCGAACTGGTTTCTCCTCCCCTCATTGTTATCGATCTGGTCTCTCCCCTGCCATCATTCTCGATCTGGTCTCTCCCCCCTCTAATCGCTTTTGATTTGCTGTCCTCGATCTGGCCTCTCCCCGTCTCATCGTTTTCGATTTGGTGTTCTCGATCTAGTCTCTCCATCACGGCGTGTTCTTGATCTAGTCTCTCCGTCACGACATCGTTCTCGATCTGTTGCAACATCGTCTCGACCGCGGCATCGTTCTTGATCTGCTGCAACTTCGTCTCCTTTGTGGCCGTTGTTGCTCTGTTTGGGCATAGCCACCGCCGCTCCTACTTGCTGAACTAAACTGCTGCATCTCTCTCAACTTGCTGGTAATTTTTTTTTATTTCAATAAAATTTGTTTATTTCAATAAATGTTTGAATAATCTGGATATATTTTTTTAAAGTATGTTAATTGTGTATTCCCTCTATTCATGAGTAATTATTGGTATGATATTTTTTTTTTGCTACACTGAGATTTTGTTCGCGGAATAGAAAAAAAAGGTTGCAGCTGATTGTATCAATTCTCTGCAAACACCTCTCTTTAGACCATAAACATATTTTGAGCAATGTTGCAGAGAAGGATGTTAAGACACTATGCTCTGATATCTTGAAGTCTTCCGGAAAGAGTTCCAATGATGAGGTGATGAAGTGGATAGAGTTTGCAGAAAGTTTTCCTGCTGATTCTAAGGCATGCTTTGATGTTCTTGTCAAGTTAAATGAAGAGTTGGCTACAAAATCTGTGCTTTTGGGCAATGGATTGAGAACCTCCGAAGCAGATGCTATTGTGTTTTCTGCAGTACATTCTTTTGTGGTGGGCCTTTCAAATTCGAACCAAGGAAAGTTGCCACACGTGATGAGATGGATTGACTACATACAGAGCAAGGAAGCTTTGGGTGATTTATTTGGAAAGATACCGTTAGAGAAGCCTGGATGAAAACCATTGTGAGGACCATAAACAAAAAACTGAAAGCTCCAGCCCCTTTGATGGGATTTTGTTTTGGATTTAAACCATACCAGTCAATGTTACAATCTATAGATAACGAGTCGTGTTTTGTTTTGTTTTTGTATATTTTTGCTAGCTCTTTTTTCCTGGAGCAAGTGTCACTCTACAAGAATAAAATTTTTTGGGAACACTTTCATGATAGAATTGCAGCTTCCATGTGGCATGATTACATCCGGTAATGCATAATGTCTATCATGTAATTTTTTAATAATTATTTTGTTTAAATTATGTGTTGTAATATATATCTTAATTGAAATATAAGTGTGCAACCCAAGAGGGGAGTGAATTGGTATTTTAAAACTTATCTTAATCAAACCACACAACAATCTAATCTAATGTCTTAATAAATTCAAAAACAATAAATAAATTCAATGAAATCACAATAATAAATAAGAATGTATTTGAAGCTCTATGAAGATTGTATAATCGTGTATAAGTTCAATGGTCGTGTTGTGATCAACCCTTGATTTGATCTGAATGAGCTTATTTATAGTTGGAGCTGAAAACTAACCGGTATACACGTTTTTGCCAGAAAACGGATCGCCGTTAACCGTTAACGGTTAACCGTTTGGGCTAAATTTCAAATAAACGGTTGACCATTAGTCACTAACCTTTCGCCGTTAATTTTCAGAGACCTGCAAAATAAATTTGGCTTAACCGTTCTTACTAAACGGTTCAAGGTTAGCAAACTGGAAATAATCGGTTCACCGTTTTCCGTAAACGGTTTACCGTTTTCCGTAAACGGTTTACTGTTTTCTGTAAACGGTTTACCGTTTTCCGTAAACGGTTTACTGTTTTCTGTAAACGGTTTACCGTTAATTTCCAGAGACCTGCCAAACAAATTTAGCTTAACCGTTCTAACTAAACGGTTCAAGGTTAGCAAACTGGAAATAATCGGTTCACCGTTTTCCGTAAACGGTTTACCGTTAATTTCCAGAAACATCATTTTAACAAACCTTTGTAGAACATACTTTCTGGACATTATCGGTTAGCCGTTTGCTACAGTGAACTGTTTTTGAAAAAAGTATTACCAAACGCATATTCTCTGTTTTTATCATTTTCAATTTTATGTACCAAACGCATATTCATCGCTTTTCATTTAAAATACGTATACAAAAATGATACCAAACGCATATTTAAATTCGAAATATAGTAACTGCAAAACACCATTTTCATTTTCATTTTTATTCTCAAAAAATAAAAATCCAGAAACAATACCAAACAGGCCCTAAGATTCTGCTTTTGTAAACTATCTTTCTGTTAGCTAAATAGAGCAAGTATAAAAGGTGTGCTGTAATCATTCGTGAGTTAATGAGAATGAGAATAAGAATTCCAGAATACTCTTAAAATTTTCTCAGTTAACAAATTATTTTTCTTAGCAACCAAACAAGTTCATAAGTGAGATTTTGGTTTTCAAACAATAGGACGTCAGAGGAACTGCTTTCCCACGCTTCGTTAAGCCTTAGTTTTTGCTACCCTCGTTTTCTTATAAAAAAAAAATACCATTTTTTTTTCACCTATTATTTCACAACACAAGTTTGAAATCAAAGCTTTATCTCCACACTTAAGTAGATTTGTCCCATAATATAATCTATAAGCACAACCAAATTACCACTACTGGCTACAGCCTATATATATGTAAACGAGAATAACACGCTGATCCTATTAGGAATTTTCTTTTACCACTTGGTTCGCAGCAAATTTTTATAAAACCTCATTTAATCATTAGTGTTAAAACAGTTATTAAAAAAAGAAAGCACATATTGTTAAAGGATAAATGTGACCACAAACAAGTTAACTAGTTTTAGTTAATATTTGGAGATCTTGAATAATCAATTTGTAAGTGAAAATTTCACGTTGTCCCTTCAGCAATATATATGTTTTAAGGACAAAATTAGATATTAAGAATTTGTCAAAGAGGGAGGAAAGTGTTATCCCTGTTTCTATAAATATTATTGCATCTATTATCGCAGTTGCACTTACAATTCCAAGCTCCAGCAAGAATGTGGTTGATCTTTGAAATGGTGACTGGGAGGATTTATCGTGAGCTCCAGAGTGATCTGCTAAGAATTGATTGCTACATCTCGATTCATCTTTTGCATTTTGCTTGGCTTTGGCCTTCTTCTCTTTTCAAAGCAAACAAGATTTTATCTCTGCATGCCGTGTCGTCCCGAAACAATGACAAAAACGGACTAATGTGCCGAAGAAGAAATCTCTTCCTCACAATAGTTCTCCATTGGTCTTTAATGTCATTCGCTTATCTATGTGGTAACTTTGTAGCCACAGCAGTCCACCTAATTCACATATTTTACAAAAAGAAAACAGTAATAATAATTTGCCTTCCTTTCGTAAAAATGAGATAAAGCATAAGAAAGAAATAATGATGAATGTACGTAACGATCGAGCAGCTAGCTCTCACATAGTGTGTTATTAAATGAGCATAGTTGCCAAAAAAAAAAAAAAATTTTATTTAGATTTGGATATCTATATATGTACTAACTTGTTACCAACTTGCATGCGTATGTTAATTATGATATATATCCTCTTCTTCTTTAGTGGAGTTGACGTGCTTAACAATATTAGGGAGTAGATGGTTGAGCCATCGACCCCGAGTGCTAGGCGAGCTACGCATGGCTCTAGGGATATGATGGCACCGTCAGCTTCGACGTATCTGATAAGACGTTCATCTTCTTCGTTTGTCCATGGTCTCCTGCTGAATATTGGATATCTATTGTACCGGTAAATTAAAATAATATAATCGATTAGGCGGCCTTGCCCCCCTGTCTTGTATGTGAGAGCTATACACTTTGAAATTGTTTCAATTACATGGATTTATAGTAGTTCATTATATAGAGCTGCTGAAGAATAAGGGTGCATGCAATTGTTGGAGGAATATTGCAAGTGGGAAAACATAATGAAGGTTTTGAAGATAAACGCTACCCCATACTTGCACACTACGCGTGCTCTATTCTCTCAACTCATGATTGATCTATTTTGGTTAGCTTCAACGTGTAATAATAGCCATGAATTGTGCTTCTTGTACGAGCGCCTCAATTTCTACAGCATCAGATATTATATTTTGATTTTTGAAGGACGTAATGCTTAAACAACCAGCAGGTGAAATTAAACATTGGATTTGGAAGTTAATCGAACTCATGTTTGTAGGCCATAAGATAAATAATCATCGTTTAATTTATTCATTACTATTAATAATACAGTAATTCTCCAATTAATGTTAATTCGCTCACTGGGTATATATATACATTGTAAAATTTGTAGATTGGAGATCCCAGATCATAATAAATTTATGGAGTGCCCCCTTCAATTGTTCACTAGCAAATGTCTAATGACAGACATTCCAAACTTTTTATTTCAAAATTCATGTGCATCCCTTAATTAATTGATTATTTTTTACAAAATTCAAGTGAATTAATTGTATGGTCTTACCAACAAATTGATCAATACCACATCATTTGAAACTTTTTTTGATAAAAAATTTGAGATGTATAATTCTTAACAAATTATGAACTTGAATTAGAACTTAACAATTTTGCTTTATTAGTAGTATTTAAAATTTTCAAGCACTCATAATGGATATCATCTCCTTTTAGAAAAAAGAAAAGAAAAGAAAAGAATGGAATATCATCTTGATATGCTAATAAATAGCTCATCCCAATCCGAAATCCCCACCATTTCTTCTGATTTGCAGCTCAAACAGAGCTGTTTTGAACAAATTGTCGCCGGATGATTATCTTGCACAGCAACTCACGCGGCACTTAAATAACTTCTAGACTTTGGTTCGCCCGATTTAGCCTCTTTTACTAGAAAAATCGAGCGATCGTGACAAAATGGCCTGCAAGCCTTGTGTGTGTGTTCAGGACAAAGGAAATAAGTACTGCTTTTTGTCTCATATAGTCGAATGCTATGTGCAGACTTCACGGGAAATGCATGTTTCTGATTTGAGTTGACACGGTCTTTAAGATCTATAACAGTATTGTGGTTCGTAAATGTGAAATGTTCTTGCTTTGAAATTAACATGACTTATTTTTTATAGGTATCAATTGCTATGATTATTTTACGACGGTAATCGATCAATATGCAGCACTGTACAAGCTTTCATTGATATATTTTAGAAGAATCTGTCATTTTTTTTTTATTTAACCTAATAGATCGAATTCAATCTCTCCCCACTAATGAGCTGATTTCAAGCTTCAAATCTCCTGCGCTCTCAACATAAAAATTGTACTAAAAACTTGCTAAAAGGATCCCAATAAAATCAAGTAATTTTTTTGGTTTAATACATCACTGATTCTAAATTTATTTCCAGAATAAACCATGACGTCTTACTTTTAATAAATTAGTAATTATAGTTTTATTTATGTCATTTAGATGCGAAAAAAATAAAGCACATTATTGAGATTTATCCGTCATACATTCAAGTTCAGTCAAATTTACACTCCATACATTAACTAGATGTACAAAAGACGTGCAATATTATTATTTCCAGCTTCTACAAAGAGTAATCGGAAATTAAATTGCGCTAGTTATTATTGCCACTAGTGGATTATTGTTACATTACAACTAGGAAAGCTTCACGTATGTCAGCTAATGCATAAGACGGTAATAAAAGTAGATGATTAAATTCAATAAAACAGGAACTGGATAATAATTATCACATGCTGCTGCTGCTATGTACGTTAATTAACGTACCATTGGTGCCTCATATTAACAGTTTCACGACGACTTTTATAGCCACAAGTGTTCGTCCTGGTAAATTTTTTGCTATAGAGTTCTACTTATAATATTTTATTAATTCATTAACACAAAATTAATTCGTCAAATTAGTTACTTCACAGAAATAATATACGTATTAATTAAAACAGTACAAGTACTAATGGACGTAATTGATGAAACCATCTAAAGCGACAACTTTCGCCACAATGTTGAACACCTGTAAGTCTCGGGACATTTATCCATGCCTACACCTTGAGCTAAGGTGTAATTTTCAAATTTCTAATCATCTTCTTCCTTTGTCCAATAAAAATGTGCTTTCCTTTTTGAATCTGAAGAGGAGCTTACCTTTACCGTGGCCAGATGTTTGCTCTTCTTTTCTTGGTATTGTCAACTCTGCTGTTGGTGCTGATGCTATGCTAGCCGGTTAGTCTGTGCCAGCAGCCCCAATGAGAGCTTGACATGCGAGCAGTCATGCAAGGCTGTGCCTGCACGCACCTATCAACCCCCATGTGAATACAAACATGAGAGGGAAAGGCAAGTGGAGTCTTTTCAATCATCAATACATTCACTTACCTTAAGTTCATCATCATAGACTTTGGACTTTGTACAGTGGTGGAACAATTGTTTTTCACTTGTTCTGTTGCTAAATTATTGAAGTATAGCGAGAAATTCTTTTGTCAGAGACGTAATATTGGGTTACTTTCCTTGGTCTTGGTCTAACGCGTAATATGACTACTCTCACCGCATAATGTTTGTGATGATTAGTCTTGTACACTCCGCGATTTCATTGCTTGTGTATAATAACAACTTGTGTCCATAAGGTTTCGTCCAAAGCCCTACTCTGTAATATCTATCTATTGTTTAAAATATCATAACGCATGGCCATTTCTTTTTTAATATTTATTGATCAGCCATAAATTTGGTATGAATTAATATTGTATTATTGTATTAGTTAGATGAAAACACCATATGATTAATATTTTGATTAAAATAATTATGTCACATCAATGTACTGAGAAATAAATTTGTATAAATAATCACTATTTTTTTTTAAGCAAATCTTATTTTTTCGCCTTTGTTGGGAGAATACGCCTCCTGGCTCGAAATGACTTAGTCAGACGGGTTTAAAGATTCCACAATGTGCCTTCCCAAGATATCTCGTGATTAAGACAAAAAAAAAAAAAAAAAAATCTTTGATGGGTTTGAACTTGGACCGAGTCAAAGAAATTTTACTCGATTTGACCCAAAGTTGTGCACTAAATTCAAATTGAAATAAGCAACCTGAAGAAAAAAGAAAAAATAAAAAATAAAATGTTTGGCCAGGGACGCTAGTTGGCGGCACGGACTTGTGGTGGCTAGAAAGGGGAGGTGGGAGAAGGAGATGAAGGATATATCTGTCGTAAATAATAACAACTCAAAATATTCTAAACCTTTTAATTTAATGGGACACAGAGCTTTTGTACCTTTTACTAAAAAAAAAAAAAAACCTATTTACTTGACACCAAAAATTGGATAGTCTGGGTATATTATTTTATCTCACCGAATTACAAGTTCGAGGGCATGGTGGTCATCTTAAACAGATGTTAATAAAGATGACGAAAAGTACTTAAGTGTGATATTAAGAACTTATGTATATTTGTGTTACTGTTAAAACTTAAAATTATCATCTATCTACTTAAACATTAGTCAAAGAGTAAAGAGTAGTGCTAAACTTATCAAATAGTATCTCAATTAGTCAATATGATCCAACAATTAAATGAATGCGACCTTAGTACTTGAAATGAAAATATTGATTAATATTGTAGTATTTATTTTTCAATTAAAAAGAGTGATGCTATATTTATTTCTTTCCATAAACTAAGAGAAAAAAAAGAAAAAGAAAAAGGTAGTGGTTGTTAGAGAAAAGTAATTGGTGTTAATTGGGTGGAATAAATATGGCTGAGAGTTTGAATAATTGCAACTGGCATTCGTGTGTCTTTACTTGGCACTGTGAATTGAGATTTGACCGCAGGGTCTTTGGTTACTAAAGTTAAGAAGAAATACGGTGATATACTTAAAATCTATGTTTGCAACCGGAACGTTCAATTTCGATATAAATTAACAAAACATCAAACCACAACACGTGAGTTAATTCAACGGCTGCTGTCGAATTTGATGAAGGGGTTATTTGCAGTTAGATCAGTTATGATTCTGGTCGTGTTGACGGTGTCACTTTTACTGTTGCCACTGATGCTGCCACCATTGCCGCCGCCGCCTTTGATGCTTCTCCTTGTTCCGGTTTTGATAATGGCTCTCCTCCTTTTACTGGCCTTATCTCGTTGAAAATATTCAATCTTTTTCTTGTTGGGGCCCGATCCCTTTGCTGTCTACTACTGAATGATAAGCAAATTCTTCTTGCTTTTTAATAAACAGCAATCAACTTTAGATTTTATATGTACTGATGTTTCCCCTCCATTTTATGCAATTTTATTTTTAATATTGTATTAGTATGCGTGGATCTCGTAGTTCTTGTTTTATATATTCATCTGATCTAAAAAACATTACAAGAAAGCAGAAACCAATAGTCTTCTTCTTGAAGATTAATTAATATGATGATATTCACCACATAATCAATGAAAAGAACCTAAATCAATTTGGCAAAAATCGATACTTCGATCGAAAATCAAAATCAAAATCAAAATCATTCAGATTTCTTCATTTGGAAACTGTATTCTCAAATTATGACGATTATAAATTGAGTCTTTGTATAACGGGTTAGGATCTCTTGCATTCTTAACAAGATCGCTTCGTTTTCTTCTTCCCTTAGTTGCTATCAAAACGCACTATTTTGGTACTTGCTTTCGAAGTTTGTTTAATGAAAACGCAAGTACGTTCTTCTAGCATGTTTGGTTTGAAGAATTATAAGGATAGGAGAGCAGAGGAAAGGAGGAGAGTGGGGAAAAAGTAATGGGAGAAAAAATGAATTTCTTGTCCATCCAAACAATAAAAATGAAATTGACTTTCCTTTTCACTCATTTTGTCTCCCCTTCTTTCACACAAAGTAAGAGAAGATAATAATCCCAATAATAATCACTTTCCTTTTAATGATTAGTTTCATGAAATTAATTAGTTCTTAATCCTCCTCATCCTTTCTTGTTGAATTTATATCCAAAAAAGTTAAAAAGTCCTTCTAAACATTAAACAAAACATTAAGTAACAAAATTATTCTCCAAAATTTTCATCAAATCATCTTGTAGTCTTTGTTATTCTTGAATTTCATGAATCTCAAGGATATCACAAGAAAGAATGCGTGAGAGACAAATTGAAATAAAAAATTAAAATTTTAGGGAAAAAGGAGTTTCCTTGTATACCAAACTCCCAATTGATCAGTTTGCTATGGTTTACATTTCTAACAGCTGCCTGCCTTATGCTCCCCATTGTCTACCCCATTAACAATTCTCCCCATTATTTTTGGTGTATATTAAACATAATGTCACATGTCATAAGATCCTTAAAAATTAAAAAAAGAAAAAAGAAAGTTACGAGCGAATCCTACAACTTGTACAACGAAAATTAAAATTGTACTTTTTTCTTTATCCTATTTTGTTTGACGTTCTTTCTTATGCAGATATATATAGATAGATAGACAGATAGATAAATATAGATATAGATAAAGATATATTAGACATTGGCCAAATAGAAAACATTTGTTTTGTTTCTTAACATTGATGTTCATGCATCCTTGTTAATAAATATTTTAATACTTATCCTAATTTATATGGATGATATCGGACGATGGGAGTGGAATCTCTTATTTTACACAAATTCCTTTTGTTAGTACAAATGTCTGTTGTTTCTAGAAAAATGTGAATCTCGTTTCCTTACTTAGTAATCACTTATCACTACCTAATTACAAGGCAATAGAAACAAACTCAATGCAATTTCATGCCTATGAAATAACGAGACAGCTACGAAATCTAACCAAAAAAAAAAAAATTCATCCTAGATCAAGTTAGCCACTTGGAGACAAACTTCCATGCGAACAAGGAGTCGACTACAAACTTGAGCTTGCTGGCATATTAAACCTATTTTACGATATAAACATAACTTTTCATGCATATACTAATATACTAATAAATATGAAGTAATGTTAATTTATTTATTTTTTAATATTTTATCACTTATTTAACATTCTAATGTTTGAAATAGTAAATATGTACAAACATTGAAAATAAATAACCTAACACTTGCATTCGAATATTCAAAAGAAAAAAATAAATTTGTCATTTAAATTCAAACATTTAAATTTATTCTGATTTCATATTAATTGAGGTCTATTTAAAATTCAGACGAAAAAACATATACCCCTCAATTAAAAAAAAAAATGATAACCTCACCAACAACAAAACTTTATTAACAATTTCAGCCAATGCATTTATTTAATAATTTCATAAATGAAATACCAAAATTTTCTTGGTTACCTTGAGCAGGGGTTTAAATCCCAAAGTATTTGTACTATTCTCATAAATTTTCTTTATCTGATTGCGTGTATTTATAATTTGGGGAATAATGCGGCCAGTGGATTTTATTTTATTTTTATAAATTTATTGGGGAAACAATATCTTGTGGATGATGGATGTTTAGAATCAGAGATGACGAAAGCTGAGTCGATTTTAATCAATGAAAAGTTGACCGTGGCCCACAAAAATGAGTTGACGCACGTTCACGAGCCACGTTTGTTTTTGTTTGTTTTTCGCGGGGCTTCATTCGGATTCTTTCGCATGCTTCCTGGGAGCCAGCCAGACTTGAAAATAAGAAACAGCCAGCCCTGTCAGCAGAAACTGAATACGTGTTTGGCGTAGACTCCTGGATCGCATTGTAGATCTTATAATATCAACGGCTGAGATTGCATTAAAAAAGTAGAACGACAGAGTGAATAAAATTAATTGGCATTCATGATTCATGTGCCTTCTACGTTGCTGTGCTCATGCAAGCGCCTTTGTTTTCTAGCTACCAGTCTTGGGTTGGTAAATGAGTACGATGACATCACAATCTCCATTTTTTATGTTTTGATATTGAAGCGAGAGTTGAAAAATTGGCCTGCAACCCATGTTGTGTTCAGAAAGAAGGAGCAAATGCCAAAATACAACATCAAGTGCTTTCAGGTTTTTGTCTCACACACTGAAAGGCAGCATAAAAATACTTCACGGGAATAAATATGCATATGCGTGCTTCCGATTTGATGAGATGATACACCCTTTGAATAGTATGAAGAGCATGGTCCCTGTAAAGTTACATAATAGTGTAATATATATATATCAAACCAAAAATTGTGATTATAAACTCAAATCTAATTTGGTAGATTCAACTTGTGAATTATTGGGCACCATTACTATCGAGTTGATGTAAGTTACAGTATATAATGTTATTGGGCACCACTACTATCGAGTTGATATAAGTTACAGTATATAAAGTAACTTATTAACACCCCACCCGGTGGTTGGTCATGCAACATATCACTTCACTTAATTCCTAAGATATATATTAATGAGAGCTTGAACTGATCGATCCATGCACATTGATCATCATTTGAAACTCAGAGTTATTGAAACTTTTGCTTGAGATATAAGAAAGTCTTCAAATACCGATTTCTTAATTCTTGCCCTTAAAATATTGTTCAGTTGGAGTATTTTATGTTGTCTCGTGTTAATTTTAAAAAAAAAAAAAAGATGCATGGAGCAGTTACATGCCGAATGCTTGGAGATTGGGGCATAAAATACGCATTGGCTCCACTTCTTGAGGATATGGTACGTGCACATCTAACGGGTTAAGGCTCATCATGTCATTGAAATGTGTTTTATTTATTTATTTATTTTTTCTCCGTGGCACTAGTTAAGAATATGATCCATTTCGTGCAGATGCGCAGTCGCTGAACAGAAGGTCGGAAGATGGAGGATACATATAATAACCTTTTTATGTAAATTGCTTTAAATATTATTAATTTTTTCAGTTAAAATAATATTTCTTTTATCTTTTTTTCATATACTAGTTGATGGTAATAATCAAATTAAACAATATTGATGGAAATAAAACTATCAATCAAATAACTGATTGTTTTCATCTTAATTAATGATTAAGAAAAATTGATTGTAATAAATATAAAGGTTGATTCACTCAATTTTTACTATCAGTCATTAGTCTAAAGTTATATCAATTGTATTATTTCCTTTCTCATATTTCAAATACTTGTATGATTTGAACTTTTGTGCTCATGAATTAATAAGAATAAAATTTATCTTCTTCATATATTGTTTCTGAGAAGTTTTCAGTTGAAAGTCACTAGAATTTTAGAGAATAATATATATAAAAAATTTTGCCAAAAGTTGAGTAATTGACTACGAATATGATGATAACATTTTTACTTACCTACAACATGTCCAGAGACACGGCGGTCATTTTACATAAATTGGGTACCTAATTTGTAATTTTTCTTGGTTTCGCGAGCTTCCTTTCATTCCCTTTTGCATGCTAGCTACCTCGACGCTTAAAAAAGAATAACTTTTAGAGGGGAAAAAAAAAAAAGAAAAAGAAATGAAAGATGGTTTGTCAGAGAAAAGTATGTGGCATTGAGTGGAACGAAGACGAGTGGAAGTGTGATAATTGCCGTTGTCATCGTTGTGCCTTTAGACCTGTCTTTACATTGTTATGTATGTGACTGCAGGTTTCTTTCTAACTGGGTATGTTTTCAACTTGTTTTTCATTACGCAGGAATCAAGTAACCCTCAATTCGTGAGCAACTATTATTTACCGTCAATTAAGTTTATGGACTTTTATGTAATTTCATAACTAAATTTATAAATAAGTAGACTCATATTAATTATCTTACTAACCAAATTGCATGTGATGAAAATTATTAAGGATATTATCTAATATCGGACGAGAATTAATTAATCTTCAGTTAAATAATAAAACTTAGACACTCACAACTTTGAACTTAACTTTTGAATATAAATTAGACACATGATCTTTTTTAAATTAGAAAAACTATTAAAATGTATGGTCTAATAGTACAATAGAATATATATATATAGAAGAGAGAGAGAATTGTATACACCTCAAACATGTATAACTAACCTAACTATTTTAAATCAAGGTGGGATAATTTCTCTAACACTATTATCCAATCATAAGATTTATGTTCTATATAAAGTTCAAACCCTCACACGTGAGCTAATTAAATCAACGACAAGCTACTTCTTTGCAAATTTGATGGACAAGTATTTTGCCTTTGGGGTGATGTCTATATGCACGTTTTTACTTCTATTGTTGCCGCTGGTAGTGCCGCCATTGCCACCACCGCCTACGATATGTCTCTTTATTCCTGTTTTGGTAATGGCTCTCCTCGTTATGTTGGCCTTATCGCGTTAAGAGATGTAAGATTTCTATCTTTGTAGGATCGATCCCTAGCTTGTACTGCTCACCTTCTGTTTGTGAAGCTAGTTCTTGCTTTTAATAATCCATGTTTGCTTAGATCTTGTACTCATGCTTGTAGGCTCTACGCTTTTTGCTTTTAATAATCGATGTTAGTTTAGATTATGTACTCGTGTTTTCACCCTCGATTTCATGCAAATTTTTTATTTATTTTTAATGTTGTAATAGTATGGATTTTTTCTTTCCCCGAATGGGTAATAGCATGGATCTTTTCCTTATTTTATTCATCTGAAAGATACTTTTTAATTTTAATTTTGTGATAATTTATTGTAACAAAGACATCAAACATCTTAAAAGAAATTCATTGGGTGAATTATTGTCATGTAAACATGCCAATAATCAAGATCTCAAACAAAATTATTTAAATCTCCCTACGGAAACTGTATTCTTTGAAAAAATAAAATTATGACATTATGTGTTTATTTTTTCTTTTTGTCTTCAATTTTCGTAAATTGAAACTTTGTGTAACAAAGTTAAACATCATATACCATTTTATTGATTTTTCTCCCAAACTAATTGGCCTCTCATGTTGATGAAAGTATATCCATCGGATTGTGGCCAAAGTATTTTATTCTTGTGCTTATTATTATTTTTTTCTTAACGACGAAGTCCATGAATCTTTTTTGGATATGTATTTATTCCGATTTATGTGTGTATTTTGTGGGGGGGGGGGGGACAGATCTTAGCTTAATTTTTTTAATTAGTAATTATTTACATACTTTCCAATCTCCAATTTTCATTTATTTAATACAAATATGCTCAATAGATTATTAAGAATTGACCATCTGTTGGTCATAGATATAGTAACCGCGACAACAATAAATCTTTACTAACAAGTTGAATCAATGCATTAAAAAAATTAAAAATAAAAATTGCAAGAATGAAAGCCAAAGTTTCTCCTTGTGCTTATGAAATTGGTTCAAACCCAACATATTTTTGTATCAATTTAAGAAGGCTTGCACATTGAGGCAACCGGCATGCATGAGTCAGAGGCGATGCATCTAGGACTAGTCGGTAATATTCTGCTTTTTGGTTTGGGGGGGAGATGGTGAAAAAAAAAACATTAATATGTTATGAATTAATGTTATTTTTTGGAGGCGAAACGATATTTTACTGTTTATAGTGAGAATGCAAGAAGATAAAATTGGTCATTTTGTGTTATCAGAAAGGAAAATATCACTTATAAACGATTACAGTTGATAAGTAGAATGACAATACTTGTGTATAAAGATAAAATTAATAAAATAGATAAATTTATTTTATAATGATATATATATATATATATATATATATATATATATATATTAAATTTAGTGACTATGTATGATACTTTACTGTGTATAATGTTACGCACTATTTAGTCTACTGAAAAAATGGACCATATATATATAGTGGGTGGACCACAAGAATGACCTTTTCGTGGGGATTCACGACTCAAGAGCCGTGTTTGTTTTTGTTTTGATTAGCTTCGTTCATTCATCATTCCCATTTGCTTGCTTCTTGGAAGCCAACAATATAAGAAATGAAGGATGAGAAGAGGATCAGATTCGGGAATCAGGAGAAAGTGTTTGCCATTGAGTGGAAATCAACCACGCAGGTCCCAGGGGCCAGGGCAATCATTTTACTGAAACTGAGAGTCCGCTTAAAATTAAACCCAAAAACAAAAAATTAATAACAGACGGCTGAGATTTGATTAATTAATTGGCATTCATGTGTCTGTGGTTCAGCTAGGTTGGTAGAGTTAATTGCCATGAGCTTACTTAGAAACCTCAATAAAATGGACGTACAAGCGCTCTTTTACTAACATCTTAATTAAAATTTTTAAAACTTCACACTGATTAATAGTAAATATTTATATATATCTTGAGGGGGAAATATTAAGCTAAAAATCTAACCAAAAGACTTGAGACATATAGAAATTAGTTAATTTGACTCCATGACAAAATTCAGATCCAGATTCGGATGTAGGTGTATTTGAATTTGAATCTATGTTGAAATTTTGATATCTTGATCTACATCAGGATCCACAAAAAATATGTAGATTCTGATACAGATAATATTCACACGGAAGATTTTTTAAATATTTGGATTCGCATAATAATAATTTAAAAATAATTTTAAATTCAACAATTTACCTAATAATATCAAATAAAATCCAATTATAATTCAAAAATCAACAATTCAACATGAATAATATAATACAACTCCATAAATCCACAAATAAAAATTTCATAACATAAATGAAACATAAAAAATTAAAAAAATTCTAAGGTAAACTAATTCATTACAATATTCTATAGTAGTAGTAGTAGTAATAATAATAATAATAATTTTATTATTATTATTATTATTATTATTATTATTATTATTATTATTATTTAGTTTCTTAACATATTGTTCAAGGTCAATGAAAATTTTAGAGTTAATTATGCTTCTACCTATTAATTAAATAATTTAACTTTTATATTTTTCAATTGAAATTTGATTAAATAACAATTTAATTATAAAATAATGAATAATTAACCCTCTACGGATCCAGATTTTTCAAATTCGAATCTTTCATATATTTGTAGAAGTGAACCGGATCCAGATTTTCTTGTCATGCATATGTTTCACTAGTCCATAAGTTTGGTAAGTCGAAGGAGGGCAATAACCTAATCGCCATATGTTTGACAAGTGCCAGACATCGAGGCCTCTTGGGCCACTAACAAGACCTGCCCCCAACTTAAACCCATCTAGTACTTCTTTCTCCATGTGTATGCATTGCAAGTGAGAAAAAAAAATAGTCATATGTTTTTGGTTTTTTTTTTTTTTTTAATCTAAAAGTATTATATGAAGCACAACTAGAGCCACTCCCTCACAAGGGTGAGGGAAATAGTTCGAACCCCCGCAGACGCATTACATGGGTTTAATTTATATTTCTTTCCTCAAGCCTCGTAGAGCTGGTCTTTCTCCCAATACTAAGTTGACGTCCCGAATATTGAGAGGGTTTAAAATCAACTCGATGCATATCAGAATTGATGTAAACGGATCTCAGTATTTGTATAATTGTAAATATTATAAGTAATAGTCTTCTAAAAAAAAAGATATATGATAATCCCACGAGAAATGTACAATAAAGCCCAACATGAAAGTTGAATAATTGGCATTCGCGTGTCTTTAAATTGTTGTGTGACTTCTGTTTTGGTTGCAGTCTTGGAGAGTTAGAAGGAATACGAATACGATTATCTATCTACTTTTAACTTTTGAACAGCGGTTTGCATTTTATTGATGGCGGAATTAAATTGAGACCTTAATAAACCAGCGCTCTTCTATCAAACATCTTAAATTGCCTAATTAAACTTTCTTTTCAAGAGGAAAAAAAAAAAATTGTCGATCTAAACTTTGCTTGAGGGCTTGGGATTAGCCCAAGAGCTGAGATAAAATTAATTTGTTCAGTCCACCAATAGATTATTGACCAAAATGACACACGTAACGTGGATGCACTCTGAGTGCATGTTTAGGATGAATTTGGGTCACCGTGTTCACTGGAGTTGTACTGATTTTTTCTTTATCCTTTTCAAAATCTTACCCCATATGTGGATTAGTGACGCTATTGAATTTAAACTTAACTAATAACTACATATACATTTATTCTTTCATAATAACAATCAATCGCGTCTGATAAAAAAGATAGGCACATAATTAGGGAGAAGAATTGCAAACAAGTCATCAATTGAATACATCATAATCCCAAATATACAGTTTTCTTTTTTTCTTTGAAAGAAAGAAAATCTTTCTAACAGTATAATATTGTAGAAGCAAGACTATAGTTACCTAATCGCCATTTTGACAAGTAGCAGACACCAAGGACTCAACTCTTGGACAATTAAAAGAAAAGGGATGACCGACGATCTAACAATCTGAGCACTAACTTCTGTAAAGCTGCAAATGGAGTCTCCTAGAGAGCATGAGGGCAACTCCATGTTGTCAAGAAACTTTGTTAGGTCACATTTATTATATCATTACTGTTCATATGTTCTAACAGTATCCATGGATGTGGTAGATTTAGCATAGTGCAGAATGGACTTCAAATGTAACTAATATTTTGTTAGTTGGCATGTCTCCTATTATTGAATTGACAAGAAATCGCTTTTATCAGATCTATAGAAGCTATGAAAAATTGACAAAACAATTCGAACACAAGTTTTAGATCAGACAGAAGAAAATAGTATTATCTATTATGTTCATCCGTTATATAACTACAACAGCTCGTTCTGTTCTCATTCACATGTATGTTAGACTAGATTATACCCAAAAGAGAGATAACTACTGAATTACTCATACATATGATAAGACTAATCATTCATGACTAATCTATATGCTCCGGAACTTTCACAAGAAATGAAGCATTACTTGCTGTTAGACTCTGTTTGTTTTATTTAATTGAAAAGACCCTTGTCTCTGCTCCGGTAAATCTCATGGCACATCTCATCTCTCTCATTTATCACAGTTGCATTGCCTGCAGCTGGGTCAACACGTACAGCGGCGTTCGTGCATTCCACAAAATCACTCATTTCATTTGGCCAAGTTATTTATATTTTTGGCTTAAAATACAAAACACCTACTCCTACTCGTCTTTCAGTTTAACAGTTTAATTAAGGCCACTGTTAAAAGTACGGAAACCTCAATAAAATGTACAGCGCTCTTTTACATTTGTAAATGCTCAAAGTGAGGACAAAACTATGTTATTGAATAGTACATATTTGAATATACCTTGCTTGAGCAGGTATGAATATTAATATTTCGCAACTTCAGCTTAAAATCCAGCCAAAAGAACCCTGTTAACAGATTATGGACTCATGGATACCACTCCATAAGTTTGACAAGTATGAGCAGGGCATGCAATAACCAAATCGATCGGCATATGTTTGACGAGTGGCAGATACCAAGGCCTCATAGCAACTAACAAGACGCGCCCCCACTTAATCTTCTAACGCCTCTCCTACTGTGTTTGCAAGTCACAAAAATATTCATAATTTACTGTTTGTATCTAAGGTTCGGCATCAACAAACTAATTGTATGTAGCTTCCTTAGCAATATAATGGAGTATTCATGTATTCATGAGGGCTGCTCATTTAAATAACAATTTATATATATACTGATATTTACAATCAGATAATTATTGACGCCATTAATTTACATTAAATTTTATACAACACTGTCTAGATTTAATCCACTCACATTTTGAAAGTCAGATAATTACCGGCACTAGTAATTTACATTAAATCTTATATAGCACTACCCAAATTTAATTCACTCAAGTTCAAAAGTCAGACAATTACCAGCACTAGTAGTCCACATTAAATATTAAATAGCACTACCCATATTTAATCAACTTACATTCCGAAAGGAAGAAAACTGCCTTCACTTAAATTTGAGCAAGGAAATAAAACCTCCACAATGTTATTGTGGGGGTTCAAATCACTACCCTCACAGTTGGGGAAAAGGACATAGACACCCCTAATGTTTGACAAAGGGACACAAAACTCCTTAATGTTTCAAAAAAGACATTCACACCCTCAAATTTTATAATTTTACCATTATACCCTTTTAGCAATTTGTTGATTATGTAATTTGTCTATATATTGTTAATAAAATTAGGAAAATACCCTCATTACTCAATTCCTCTATTTAAATTTTTGTCAAATTTTTTCTTCAAACTAAATAAATTTAATCCATTACTTAAGAATAAAAATAAATAAAATTAGTTATTAATACCATAAGAATAACAATTGCTTGTGATTATTTAAACATAATTATTTTTTTTTAAATAACAATTGCTTGTGATTATTTAAACATAATTATTTTTTTTAAATAACAATTCTCTACATGTCAATCATTTAAACTTATATAATCAACAAAATAAAAAAAATAATCATGCTTAAATAATCACAAGCAATTTTTATTCTTATGATATTAATAATTAATTTTATTTATTTTTATTTTTAAGTAATTGATTAAATTTATTTAATTTGAAGAAAAAATTTGACAAAAATTTAAATCGAGGAATTGGGTAATGAAGATATTTTCTTAAATTTATTAATAATAACAATATATGGATAAATTACACAATCAACAAATTATTAGAAGGGTATAACGGTAATTACATATTAAAATCAAAAGTTTTGGGGGTGTAGATGTCTTTTTTGAAACATTAGAGGATTTTGTGTCCCTTTATCAAACATTGAGGGTGTCTATGTCCTTTTCCCTCACAGTTGTGAGGGAGTAGTTCTAGCCACTCGACATATATATATATTCCAATCTGAAATTTTAAAATGCGAGAAAGTCCAAAAAAATGAATAAACTATGAGATTTAAACACTAAACCTCTTAAATCTCACAATTTTAAAACTTTTCCAAAATTTTCATACACTTTAAAATCTTGAACTAGAAAACTAGTTTAAATATATACACCTCGCCAGCTTAGCTAGTTAATTAGGTTATTATCTACCTATTTATCTAGCTAGCGACCTAATAGACGATAAAACATTGTAGGGCATGGTTAAATACAACCCGTGAGAGTGACCTAACGACCTGCAAGCCATGTGTGTGTTCAGGATAAAGCAAGCAAATGCCAAAATAGAAGAACGGGTTTTTGTCTCATTGGAAGGTTGCAAGCAATCTTCACGGGACATGCAATGCTTCTGACTTGAGTTGACTCAGCCGTAAATAATGTGTGATTAAATTAAATATCACTTATTTTGCCAATATAAATGTATGTATACTAATGAAAGATTGTAACCGACCATTCCAATTTGATTATTCATCATATACAACTCTGAGTTATTGATGCCTTTGCTTGCGATGGGAAAGTTTTCAAATACCCATAGTTTCTTCTTTCTTGCCCTCATTTTTTTAGTAGCGTTTATGGTGCCTTCTGCTAATTCACAAAAAGATGCTTGGTGCAGTTGAATGCCAACGGGTGTACACTTGAAGATTGTGGCAAAAAGTGTTATCAAAGACACAATGAAATTGGGGGCCGATGCATTCAAAATGCTGCCATGACCAATTATTTTTGCTTTTGCTTCTGGAATTGTGGTTGATCCTTGATTATTGTGTTTAGTTGTAGTTTACTTACTACCTTCTACCTCTAATCTTCAAGAATAATAAAGCAAAAATAAGTTTCAATGTCTCCCCTCTCTCTCCTTTTCTTTTTTTTTTTGGGGGGGGCGGGGGGGGCAGAATCTTTTTCATAGTTTTTAATTTGTTATGTGATAGTCACATTTAATTTTAAGAATATTTTTTCCGTAATTAATTTGTCTATACATACATGCATGCCTGGCAATTAACAAAATGCAAGGCTGATTTGTGTGTCTATCTACTGTATGTATAATTTCATATATACTGGCTCAATCCTAACCACTGAGGTGGGTGATTATAAGTCTCAATATTTATTGCTATACAGTAATGATATATATTTAAACAGAAAATTCTAATATAACACTGACATAAACAATTGTAAAACAGTTTTGTTTATCATGTAAATTGAAAAACATTATTCTATCAGCCTTGATCAGTTAATTTCTTTTACATTTTTTTGTCTGTTAAATGTCTTAAATTTACCTGAAGAAGTACGCTAGAAGAGTATGAATCTCTAAAAAGAAACCTCATCTTAATTAGAAGTCGCAACCTTTATTAATTCATAGATATAGGCAACAAACATGCAATATCATTTTTCCAGCTTCTACAACTAAGAAAATGGAAATGATTTGCAGACTAATAATTAGAATTAATCATTACACGCTAGGTAGAGAAACAGAACCACTGAAGCGTGTTCAATCTCCATTAATATCCAGCTCGCATGCATGTTAATAGAGGCTTCTTCATTACTCTCTAATCTGAAAGGTGCAGATTGCCATTTGGTTAGGAATCTTTAGCGAGAGATGAAGATTCAATTTCCCATTCTTTTCTCCATCCAATTGGTTCTTCTGAATTTTGGACGTAAACTCTTCTTGAATGATCTTTTTCTTTTTAGAAGCAGAAGCAGATGATGAGGCAGTTGATGACTTCCTTCTTGGTCGCTTATTAGCAAAAGGATCTACACCTCGATTACTCATCTTATACCTCATACAACTTGTCTTACAAGTAGAGAGAGAGTGAGTGGGTAGAGAGAGAGAGAGTAAAATTCTCTCGTCTTTCTCAGGCTTCTCTAAAGACTACTCTAATTCATGGAAAATGCTTGGTAAAGGCAGAGAGAAAGACGAGAGAAACAATGAAGAAAATGGTAGAGTGAGAGTGAGTGGGTAGAGAGAGAGAGAGTAAAATTCTCTCGTCTTTCTCTCGTGCTTCTCTCTCTCTAGTACTACTCTAATTCATAGGAAAATGCTTGGTGTAGAGAAGAACGAGAGAAAGACGAGAGAAATAATGAAGAAAATGGTAGAGAGAGAGTGAGTGGGTAGAGAGAGAGAGAGTAAAATTCTCTCGTCTTTCTCTCGTGCTTCTATCTCTCTAGTACTACTCTAATTCATAGGAAAATGCTTGGTGTAGAGAAGAACGAGAGAAAGACGAGAGAAACAATGAAGAAAATGGTAGAGAGAGAGAAAAATTCTCTCGTCTTTCTCTCGTGCTTCTCTCTCTCTAGCACTACTCTAATTCATAGGAAAATGCTTGGTGTAGAGAAGAACGAGATAAAGACGAGAGAAACAATGAAGAAAATGGTAGAGAGTGAGTGAGTGGGTAGAGAGAGAGAGAGTAAAATTCTTTCGTCTTTCTCTCGTGCTTCTCTCTCTCTAGCACTACTCTAATTCATAGGAAAATGCTTGGTGTAGAGAAGAACGAGAGAAAGACGAGAGAAACAATGAAGAAAATGGTAGAGAGAGAGTGAGTGGGTAGAGAGAGAGAGAGTAAAATTCTCTCGTCTTTCTCTCGTGCTTCTCTCTCTCTAGCACTACTCTAATTCATAACGTCTTTATGAGTTCTCCCATACAAAAGTAGGCCCATATTAGTCCACCTAATAAAAAACAAAACACAATATATCTCAAACTCTTATTCTTTCATCACAACTAGATTAGTAGGCTGTCAAATTTTTTTTTTTTTAAATTAATATACAGACTATATATATTAAGAAAAAAAAATAATATTATACTAGCAATTACTTTGAACCAGCCCGGCGAAGATTGATGATAAGCTCATCTTCTTCAAGAGTGAAATCACCACGCCTAATATTAGGGTTTAGATGATTGCACCATCGATCATGGCAACTCTTGCCGCAACGAAGAAGGCCAGCATCTCTTGGGACATCCTTCCAGTTCCAGCCACCCTCCTCACCATTCAGTAAGACAAAACTTTTAAGTCTCTTATCCTCTTCCTCTGTCCAAAATCCTCTCCTGATCATGTGAGCCGCAGGATGGGCACATCTTTTCCATGATATGTTCTGAGTATATCTGCGGTGGAACTGGAATGAGCACTTCCAATCATGAATCTTATCAACAATTGCACATAACCTTAAAGAGGGTTCATTGACATTGATAAGTACTAGTAGTGAAACACTTGTTTTTCACTGCTTGTACGGCGAGAAATTAAAGATTGCTTTGCCCTACTCCCACTGGTCTTACAAGGCTCTCATTAAAATTAAAGATTGCTTTGCTCCAGTGCTGCCACTGATCTTACAAGACTCTTATTAATCTTACGCAATATGATAATATTGCCCACATAATATCCAAGTTGACTCCAGTGGTCTGAATTCATTGGTTGCTCACATGTGTTATGATTTATATATGCACGGTGGTGGGTTTTAGTTCGAAATTGCATAATAATATTTGCGTATATGTTTATGACTGAGGTGTTATGGCTTTTAATTTAGGAGTTAAAAATATTATAGATGTCAAATATAAATCAATGGATGGGCATTTTTTTTTTTCCCCTCCCATATTGATCCTGAAGCGAGGCAAATATCTCACACTCAAAGCGAGGATCATAGCACCAGACCAAAAGGCAAACAGTTATTGATAGATCGGTAATAAATAAATATTAACGGCTAAACAAAAAAATGACGATATTAATTTTTTGCTTTCAATATGTAGCATAAATTAAATTAAATAAAGCAGCTACGTACAGATTGCAGGGTGCAGAAGTAACCACTTCACGTACCCACTTAATTATCTTGGGCAAACTTTTTAGATAAAAGTACTGCTTGAGAACATATAATTTACGTATAATCTTTAATTTATATATAATCACCAGTGTTGCTCGTGAATATATTCTCCTTTCTTCTTCAATTCAAAGGATTCTTACGCAAGACTCACTCTTTATCCTCTGTAAAGATAACAGAGAGGGAGCCAAGAGGCACAAAAATTACAGAGGGATCAAAGAATCATCAAATCATCTTAACATGGAACTGACCCAAACACTGAAAACCCACAGGATTTGAATGATATTCTACCAAAACATAGGCACTCTTTTCACCTGTAGTATACTGTCTTAAACTGCAAATGAGAAACTAAACATGGATGGTGTTTTATGAAGATTTGTTTCACAGCTTCACCGTGTTAAAGTCTTTCATGATATAGTAAGATGACTGTAAATATAACATACTAATATTAATGGCGCAGAATAAAGCCTAGCTAATCCTCAAAATCTAGTAGGAAAATTAAAAAGCACCTCATGCCATCATCCTGTAAAAGACTGAGAAAGTAAAGAGATTATATATATTTTGACGAGGCGATTAGGAATGCAGATTCAATATGTAAGAGGAAAAGGTACAAACTTGCAACAAAGCCATACAATTTGCATTTGGAGTTCTTAATTACATTGGAACTACTTGCTTTATCTTCTTCATAATTTGCGCATTTTCACGGGATCTGCGACCTGATTTGACATGTTATCCTAGGAAAAAAACGGCGTCGTCTAGCTACGTAAACGAGGCCCTTGAGAGTTACTAACAGCCCTGGTGCCCACTTGATTTGGAGTGCATTAATGATGGTGCCACAGATTCATCAGCTTCCCATGTCAAAACTTAAAACCACGTTATTAAAAGGCCAACCCGTCTCCCCAGAAAATAAAAATAATAATAACGAAACAGAACAAAGTTATACAAAATTACAGACTTATTAATAGTTGTAACTAAAACTAATTTTTTTTTTCCCCAAAAGACTATTGAATGTGTCTGGTAAATAATGTTTATAAAAAAAAATTGAAATTCACCTAATCTTAACATATCGTCATTTGAAGAAAATTTAAAAAAAGAAAAGAAAAACAAATGTGTTTTCCAAAATCATTTATAATAAATAAAGATCATAAATTTTGACTTTCTTTAGTATATTGGTTGTTGTTTTTTTGTTAGATGGTACATTTTAAATATTTCTGTATTTTCAATATGGTAACAACTGAATTTGACCACAAAAATATGATTTATTTCAAAAGCCTGTATTTTCTATCTGAGAAGTTAGCAAGGCAATGTTGGTTAAGCCAAAAAAAAGAAAAAATGTCGGTGCCTCTAAGGGCAATTTTAGTTGAAATCTGTACCCCAAATATACATACATACATATACACACACAATATATTTTTAGACAATGTTAATAGATCTTACTCTAATAATTATTATAATGCACGATTATTTGTTTGTTTTTTGAAATTTATGTCTGATTTTCAGACATTTACATCTGAATAGAAAAAGTAAACTTTTGTGACTTTTATTTGAATGGAAAAATGTCTGAATGACAAGTAAATATTATATTCCAAAAATATCTATGTAAAATAACTTATTTACTAAATTATAAAATCTAATCTTCTTTTTTTATTTAATTTACAAGGATGTAAATGTCAAATAACCAAGTTTAAGATGTTTTTTATTGTAAAAAAAAATAAAATGGCACTTATATTCAGATATTTAAAAAAAAAAAAAACAAACATATCATTTAGATTTTCGTATTCAGATCTATTCAGACTTTAAAAAAATTCAAACCCATTTAGATTTCAAACAAAAAAACAAACGTTACATTAACTTAATAACAACTCAAACTCCTGCTCACACCACCCATACATCATGTGATCAAATATTTGACTTTCAAAATATTATCAGTAACTTATATCATTAAAAGGGTATTGGCTTTTGATATATAGTTTTATGACATTTCAAGCATTTTATAGTGGTAAAGATTATTACGGAATTTTTTTGAGTAAAATGAAATTTTAATTACCGACGTATCCTAAGAAAAAAATAGAAAAGAAATGTAAGGCAGAGCGGAGTTTTTTTTTTTTTTGAATTACATGAGACTAATGCTCAGATTACAACTCATATTATATGAGATATTTACAACTACTGAGACTCGTTTACATCAATTCTGATATGGCACTGCTCAGATTTTAAACCCTCTCAAATATTCGAGGGACGTCAAACTCCCATATTGAGAAGATCGCTGCCTCGGCGCCCGAGGAAGGAAATATAATAAACCCCGCAATGCGTTTGTGGCCGAAACCACTCTCACATCATGTAGAATGATTATTCTGGCCAAGTGGTGGCAGAGCGGAGTTATTGGTGTAATTTATGATTTATGAAGAACGTGAACGTCGTATGATGTGATGTTACTGGAAATAATAAATAAAAACTATTTAGTAAATGAACAATTACGCTTAATATCAGGGGTTATTTTGAAACTTCCCGTTATTCGAGCGAGTATATGATTGGAGAGAGTCTATGCCAACGGCTAGTAGGAGAACGGTAACTACAACGGTCGAAAATTCAAAAAGTACCCCTGAAAAACCTCTCTAAATCACAGTCCTCTTCTGCATTCTCTGCCTCTCCTTCTCTTAAATCTCCTTCCACTTCTCTTCTTCATCTTTAGATTAAATTAAATTACCGAAAGATTTGACACAAAGATACACTTCTAGTTTAAAGATGCTGCAAGAGATGTGGAATGCTCCTCCTGGTTTCCGGCCAACCAAATCGGCTCCTTCATCGCCGGCCAAGCCACTTGGTGTTTCGAGAACCCGGTCCGAGTCATTTCATGCCATTCACAAAGTCCCAGTTGGTGACACTCCTTACGTCAGAGCTAAGAATGTGCAGGCAAATTTCTAAAATTGGTTTTAATATGCAATTATTTTTTTGGTCTTTTGGTTTACCTCTGTTGATAGGATTTGTGCTTGGTTGATTTTAGTTGGTGGATAAAGACCCTGAGAAGGCGATACCATTGTTTTGGGCTGCCATTAATGCTGGGGATAGAGTAGATAGTGCATTGAAAGATATGGCAATTGTGATGAAGCAACAGAATCGGGCTGAAGAAGCCATTGAAGCTATCAAATCATTGCGCAGCCGTTGTTCGGATCAAGCCCAGGAGTCTCTTGATAACATCCTTTTGGATCTTTACAAGGTCTGCAGAAATCTCCCCATTTTTATACTATTTGTTCTTATTTGGATTAAGCAAGTACCGAGCTTTGACTGATTGGTTTTATGGACAAATGTTTGCACAGAGATGTGGAAGATTGGATGACCAAATAGCACTTTTGAAGCACAAGCTGTATTTGATTCAACAAGGGCTTGCTTTCAACGGCAAGCGCACTAAGACAGCCAGGTCTCAAGGCAAGAAGTTTCAAGTCTCTGTGGAACAAGAGGCAACGCGATTACTGGTGAGAGACCTTATTGTTTTATTTTAAATGGTTATGAAATGCGTGCTTGAATTTGAGAGAGTTTTCTGTTCCAGGGAAACTTAGGTTGGGCACTAATGCAGCAGAACAACTATATTGAAGCAGAAGATGCATATAGAAGGGCACTCTCAATTGCGCCTGATAACAATAAGATGTGCAATCTTGGCATTTGCTTGATGAAGCAAGGGAGAATTGGAGAGGCTAAAGAAACTCTGCGGCGAGTGAAACCAGCAGTTGCCGACGGTCCCAGAGGAGTTGATTCCCATCTTAAAGCTTATGAAAGAGCACAACAAATGCTCAAAGATCTTGAGTCGGAAATGATGAATAAAGGAGGTGACCGGGTTGAACAAAGCAGGCTTTTTGATGTCTTCCTTGGCTCTTCATCAATCTGGCAGCCTCAGCCATGCAAAGATCACATCTTGCCCACCACCAATGCAATCAAAACTCGAGATGATTTTGCTGATGAGAACATTGATTCCAATGTAGATGTGAATCCAATTGTTCTTTCTAAGCATAGAAGTATCAAACAACTTTTTCCTACAACAAACGCAGTCAAAACTCAGGAAAATTTTGCTGATGAGAACATCAACGCCAATATAGTTGTGAATCAAACTGTTCTTGCTCAGCAAAGAGGTGTCCAACAACTTGCTCCTTTTGGGAACTCATGGAACATTGATGCACCGCCGTTTTATTCGTCCAAATTTGTGAAGGAGCCGATTGTAAAAGACCCAATTGGGAATCAATATCATGAGAGTCTGAAGAGAACAAGGTCTGGTAATGCAACTAACTCTATGAGACTAACCGATGTGGGAGAGGACACCAGGCCTTTTGCCATGGAACCTGAGAAACCAGAAAACAAGACAAGAAGGCTATCTCAATCATCTGAAGAATCTGGGGACAAACTCTCATATCTTTTGCCGGACGATGAAGACTTTGAAGAAGCCATTATAGCGGCAGTTCTAGGTTCAACAAATGAACAACCAGGGAAGAGCTCTGAAGCCAGCAACAACAGTTCGGTGATAATTGAGAAGAAGATTGATAAGAGGCTAAAGGTTTTCCAGGATATTACACTTTCTTTGAGTCCAAGAGCCTGACATGCTTTAATTAATTAAATTGTTGTTACGTTAACTAATAATTGAATTTCATAATTTATATAACGTTTAGGTTGGAGATAAACTTGTTCTCCTTGACTCCAATTCCAGCAGTGGAAGGAATATGTGTAATCTTATGGTAGATGACTTCTTTATGTATCCACTCAACTTATTTATGTAATGCCTAAATTAAGGCACATTTCAATAAAAGATCGATGTCTCATTTTCTTCACTGGTACATGATGAAATTATGAGATAGAATCGACCCACATCTCTGTTTCTGTTTTCCATGAGGGATTCTTTCTCATAAATTGAATTCAATATGTCTAGTTCCCTTTTCTTTCTCATAACTTCTCATATGTTATGAGAAAGAATCTATGAGAAGGCAAAATAGCAGTCTAAATGCCAAGTGCGAGGAAACATACTGGAGGACCAAAATGCTCAGACCTGATTCTAGACGTGCATAGGCATATTAAATGAGAAAATTCATATAAAAGCGATCATTTATTATCGAATCAGAATGGAAGTTCCTCAAACATGAAAATTGAATAATTTCCAATAAGGTTGTTTTGAATGAGAGTTGATTTCTATTATGGATTTTCATCCTCTTTACTTGGTTCTTCTGTGAACTTCATAAAAGTAACTGAAAATCACTACAGCTGCAGCAACAGCAACTCCTACGGCACTTTGTGCCAACAATACACGGCTCTTCACAGCATCCTTAAAACCCAATGAAGGTGGATTGAAGCCTAGCTCTGAAAGTTTCTTGTGTGAAGCAGCATAATCTGTGAAGAATGCATCCTCATCCTGCCATATAAATTTAAAAAGATTGAAAACCACCCAAAGTTTAGAAAGATCACAAGGCGCAAGGTAATTTCCAGAATTTCATCACCTTTGCATATAGCTCCACGTAATAGCGGAACTTAGGATCCTCCAGTAGAGCCTTGTCCGTGGGAAGCTTTAACAACCCCTCTGATTCCCCTTTCAGAAGCTCCCTGATCACCGTATTAGTAGGTCAATGATGCTTATATAACATGTATACAAGTGTATCTGAACTGCTTTATTACAAATAAACGTCAAGGAATTTAACATACACAAAGTAGGAGTTGTCGAATTTTAAAGGCTCCTTCGTCCAGGGTCCCTCATAACCAGACCTTTCCAGATGTGCTCTTCCCTGCAAAAAAATGAATGAAGAAATTTCTTTTTAAAAAAATTGTACAATTAGTAATCATAGCAGAGAATGAACCAAACAGTTGAATTAGGGATAAGAGTTACCAATGTGTGGCCTCCAGACAAGGCCACAATGTCCTTATCAGATAGACCCATCCGATAAAAGATGTCCCTCAGATGGGATACACCTGGAAAATAGTTTTATATAAAGAGATTATAGTCTATTAACCATTGCATGTGCAACTGGAACTATTGTCAGCAGTAATAGAAACTATTACGTATTCTTAAGTCTACTGCTTACAGGGCTTGTCATACTCAAAATTTCCAACACCAAGAACATGTTAAATTTTGAGGGAAACTTGCATCTGATATCAGATAAGCAGAAGTATCAAAGGCTGAGTGTTCATGCAGAATGATTTTCAGGACTTGAAAGCACCCCAGTTAATGATGATTGAAAATTTAAAAGACTGGTTTGAGGACACATAACAGAAAACAGAGAAAAGGATCTATCTAGTCTAACCCAGTTCACTCTTATCTAAACTTGACACATGCAAGTGGTATCCATGAAATTCAAAAGGAAAGCTAAACATGAAAGTTTTGAGAAATTTAATTTACAGAAATAAGTGCAAAATAATTAAATAATCTGAATGACAAACCTTGAGCGGCATCAGGAAGACGCCCTTCTTCAGGAGATTCTGACGAATCCTGAACATATAAACAGGAT
This sequence comes from Citropsis articulata, assembly GCA_030449925.1. Lineage (NCBI taxonomy): Eukaryota > Viridiplantae > Streptophyta > Magnoliopsida > Sapindales > Rutaceae > Citropsis > Citropsis articulata. The sequence goes on from JASUUH010000066.1 coordinate 137,276, forward strand.
TAGTAATGAGAAAGAACAATGTAATCAATAAGTAATTAAATATCTCTCTCCTCTAAAATTACCTTTCTTCCAGGAGTGAAGTCAATAGCAGGTCCTCCAGTGACCTCAACCGCAACAACTCCTGCTAGCTAAGAATCCAAAAAGAATACAGTTCAAAAGTAAAGGATTTCATGAAGTACTAAATGATTTCTTTGTGTTACAAGCTAGCCAATAGTATTCAGTTAGTAATAGTTATTTACATCAACCAGTTACCTTAGCTACTAGTATATATATATATATATTTGTTTAAAAAATAATAATAATACCTGGTAAAGATCAGCATACGTAATCCTTGGATGCTTGGCCTTCACCCCCTCTGTTACCAAAACAAAGCCCAGAAACATAAAATTATAAAACATGTTGAACAAACTTATTAGCAAAAACTTGTTACCAGCTATAATAGTTAAAAGCTCACCACATAAATCAATAGCAATCTTCAAACCATCGTTAGCTTTATGAGTGTACTCCTGCTCGAGCCTGATCGAGCCATCAGGTCCACCCGTATTTGTCTTCGCATCATAAGTTCCAGCATCGTGCCACCTGTACGGTACCATTCATCCATGAAACATGCAACAAACTCGACGCTTAGTTTAAGAAATGTGCACGTTAATATTACTCTCAAGTCAACCAAAGAAAGTGCCAGAAAGGAAGCAAGAATATTACGTACGCCAAGCGAAGCATGATAGGAGCGCAGCTTCTGCTGGAGATGAGAGCGCGAAGGTCTCGACGAGCCTTCTCGATTTCCTTCAAGTACTCTGCATCAATTGCGATGCTTCCCACCATTTTCACTGTCTTAATTTTGAGAAAAATAAAAATGACCGATTCAATCGACTTTCTTAACGGCTTTATTATATATATATACATGTATAGAAGAAAGATGAAATGCAAGAATGCAAGGGAAGGGATTGATTGAAGAATGAGAAGAAGATAAAAGGAAGAGAGAAAGCAAAGAATTTTTTTGCTGTTGACGGAGGGAATGGGAATGGATAGGATGCTAAACGTGTTTTATTTTTGTATTGGCAAATATCATTGGATTTTGTCTTATTTTAATATTAAAAATAAAAAATATTATGTTTGCACAATTAATAAATCTTAAAATGTACTTTTTCACCTACTGCTTTCTACTAGGGTATAAGTTTCGAGTTTTTCATTTTGTTTTCCTCGCGTGCGTTGTCTGTTTTTTAAAATACAATAATATAGCAAAAAAGAAAAAAATTGAAACTCATGAATGTAAATGAAATGAATTGAACGAAATTTTCTGGCTAGTGGCTACTGGCTACTCCATTTGGTATTAGCGTTTTAGAAGAAATTTAACGAGGGGGGATTGGGATGGTTTTCACTTTTACGGCTTTAGGGGGTGCGTGGATGGTACGTGCGTGATGAAGGTGCGCATTGTGGTCCTTTCAGCCATCATACGAACTATGTGTCAGTTTACAGATTGTCGTGACAGCGCGCGTGATTGGGAGATGGGTCGTCCTCTTTTATTGAACTGCGGACCTCAACGAATCCTCGGATGACCTTCCCACGTTATCTGCACCAACTAACTATCGTTACTTTGGGCCCACAATTTCTTCACACTTTTCGGACCCAAACTGGGGCTTTCAGATTTGAACCCCGTGAGATTATCCGTCCAGCCCAATTATAATCAAAATCCTTGTGCCATCGAATGATGCTTCTCAAATTCAAAAATTCCTATTTTGAAGGTAAAATATAAGTATCATACATCAATTTTTAGTTTATTATTAATGTCCCATCAAGATCCTCTCCTGATCTAATTTTTTTAGCAAATTTTATGAATGTAAATAGTGGTTAATAAATTAAAAAGTAAAAATAGTTAAATCATAATCATACATTAACAATAATATATGGATCGTATTAGATTTGTAAAAGATCAAGAGAGCTCATATTAGTAAAAGATCCTACTCCCTCGATTTAGACCCCTTCCGTTTCCAAATTAAACATTTGTGCTCTCTTTCATAGTTTCATTAGTATTTTCTTTAATTATTTATAGGCACGTGGACTTTATATTTTGAAATTTGCCTCAACATGAAATCGATTTTACTCAAGAAAAAAAGAGATTAATGAATAAATAGTATGAACAACGTCTATGTATTCATTCTTAAATAATTAAGGGTCTACTTGTGTATTGATATCAACTTTTGAGATTTTAGGTGTTTTTTTCTTTATTTTTAATATATTTTAAGTGTATCGAGATAATTTAATCACGTCATAATATGAAATCTTTTGAAGCATACACTCATTTATAAATATTTAAAGAAGTTTTAAAAAAAAATCATACTACAAGTTTACAGCATTAATTTTTTTTTTTTTTAATTTTACTCCCGTTGAATGAAATCATCGGTGCTTATTTGTGAGTTCGAATAGCCTTTTCCCTAATTAGACATGAGAGTGAAGTGGCATCCGATCACATGTAACCAACCCACTATGCGTCTTACATTACCTAGAATATGATTTCTATCTAGCCAGTGCGGACCACGATGCATTGCAATCGGTGATCTTACAGTCCCATGTGATAATTTGTGTTTTATATTACAATTTTCTAGCTATGCGTGATTTTTAAAGTTAAAGATATCTAGATTCGATCTATTTGATTTTTAGCTGTGTTGTAAGTAAAGGACAATTCCTTCATCCCATGAATTTCCAAACCAATTCTCTGTGTTCTGTTGGTGAAAAAAAAAAAAAAAAAGAGTCTCTTCTAAGTAATATGCGGTTAGCAGCAATTAGATATAATTCAGCGCTAAAATTTCAAGCCACAGTAGTCACTTTTCATGTCAAGGTTACTGTTCTCTGCACGCATCGCGATTTAATTTATATTTTCTTCCCCACTTCTGTTCGAGTCAACGAGATTAACGCTATATTTCATGTAGCAGACTCCATGAGTAGCATGATTGCAGACCAGCCTCTCTTCCCTGTTCTTTGTTCGTACTGTCGGGAACAGTTAGCTTTTTTATACTCTTCCTCGGTTCTCAGAGCCCTAGCCTCGAGCATGAAGTGGTTTTCTCCCACATATCTGTAGTTCGATGCCCCTATTTGAGCCTTCCAGATGTAAGAATCAGAATATCTCTATAACATGCAGTCAGAATCTCGGAAAGATACCATTGTACCTACGTAATTAATATATATATATATATATATATATATATATAACCATGTACGTAATTTTAAAGTGAGTTTTTAAACACGTGAAGTTAAGCTTTAAATAAGTTCCATCAGGAATAGAATAATCTCCACAAACTTCGAATTATAGTATCAATAAAATTGTATTATAATCTATATAAAAAAAAAATAAACCTCTTTTGTAAAATTGAGAAATGAAGGTGACCACCATGGCACCATCTAACCAATGGTGGTCCTTTTGATTTACACTACATTGAAATTTAGTTGATTTTATTAATACATTTAGCAATTTTCTAACTCAATATATTAAAAACTAAACAATTCATAAATATGGAGAAAGGAAGGCTGCGCGATGGCACATGGTTTAGTGATTAATTAATCAAGCTAAGCGCCGGGGTTGGTTGCTTTAGCTAATATAAGAACCAATATTAACTGGATCTTTGGGTCAAGCGGTGGGCCATTACTTTCACAATTGTGATACTAACGGTTCATAGACTTAGAATGTGCTTCATAAACTTGAGCTAAAGACAACGTCGTTCATTGTGGGGGTTAAAATATTCAAAAATCTTTTTTTCTTGTAAAATATAAGTGGGGTAGGGACATCTTTCGCCTGTGAGTGTTTATTTGTATTGAACATATACTTCATAAAATCTAATGTAATAATGTAAGTCTCAGGTATATATATCTGATTGTAAATATCAAAATATGTAATGTCTGTTTTAATAGCCGTTGTTATAAATAACTGTGTAATATAATAATATGATACTTAATCAATGTTTTAAAAAAAAAAAAACAACCCTATTGTAATAATATACAGTAGTATTATTAAAAAAAAAAAAAAAAAAGAGCACGATTTTGACAATAAAATAAATTGTAAAATAAAAGTAACTACTAACTGGTTACTTGTTGCCTGTTACCCTAACCGCTCTGTCTCTTCCCTGGTTAGATTCCGCTGTAACAGGTACCTATAAAATCAAACAATTAAAATATAAGATTTATTTTATTTCCCAATGCATCCCAGCTTTTGCAACGCGTTGTTTTCTGTGAACGGGCAAGGAGGGGTTACATAGCCCGTATTATTTCAATGGAATGTTTGGTTTGACCAAATGAAAGAAAAGGGAAAAGGGAGGAAAGGAAAAATTGTGGAAAAAAGAGTTTTTAAAGGAAGAAATAATTTTATATCAAATTAAAAGAATAGACAAGGAAAAAATAAAAATAAAAAAAGAAAGAAAGAATTCCAATCATGTTTCTTAAAGTCGTTCCTCACATACTATTGGACTTGTGTGGTCATATCAAAGTCATACTTGGAACGCTGATCAATTGAAAAAAAACGGCTGCATTATTGTCATTTTATTTTGTTTATATAATTATTTTCAGAAGGCATTAAGTAAATCCAATAATAACTACATTTCAAAATTAAAAAAAAATGAAATGGAAGCGTTTTTATCACCATAACACAATACCATTTACACATCCTCCAGAAGATCACCGATTAAATTGGCAGTAACCGCAGCGCTGGCAACACAACAAATAACATTCACTTCAAAATTAAAAATTTAAAACCCGGCTAAATTTGAAACAAATTTCCATATATGTGTGTGTGTATGGCTACTGGCTGTTAAAAAATTAAAATATGAAATGAGAATAAATTACAATTAACACCCTCAAAATTATCCAAATAAAACCACAGAGACCGTACGGCGTATGACAGAAAACACTCCATCTGACGTCATCGATTCAACATCATAGATTTTGGGATGGCTGAGCTGTCCTAGTTTTGAATCTTGGACATTCAAATCACCAAGGGCTTGCAAGGGGCAAAATCGTCTCTAAAATTCAAATATAAATATTTGGGCATCTCGTTACTCTGGCTCTCTGTCCAAGGCTCACTGTCTCTGCTGCCACCTCTCCACTCCTATTCTCTCTTTCTTTTCTTCCACCACCGTCACCAGTCACCCAGTCACCACCATTGATAAAAATAAAAGGTTTTCTGATAACATACAAAAATGGCAACAAAGTAATTTTCTTTTTTCCTTTTTTTCTTTTTTGTTGGTTCATGATACAGGCATGCACAGTCATTACTCTGCTTTTGTAAATGTACGAGTGAAACAAACACTGTTATTAGCGGTAGTAAAGATAGACGCTTTGCCAGCAATATTTGCATAGATTCAGTATGCTCAGTGATTTAAGTGATTCGTACTAAAAATCGGGAAAAGAAGAAAGAGAGCTGCTTTAGTGTTTCGATTAAATCCAATGCTTTGACGCATTTAGTATAGGCTCTGCACACACGAGGATGGTGAATTCTTGTTCAGAGGCCGAGGCAGCAACTCGCGATCTTAATCAGGTACGTTCATATTAATTATTAAACAAACAGAGAAACCAAAAACTTCATTTTTTAAAAAAATTTTTTAATAGATTTTGGTATATATTTTGGCAATAATTTTTTGAGAAAGGCTTAGACACTTGGGTTAGTGGGGCTTTGCTTATTTATTTATTTATTTTTTGTTTAAGTTTTAAAAGCACATTAAAAAAAAAAAAAGGAAAGGAAAGGGAACAAGAAGAAGAGAAAGATGGGGTGCTGGTATTCAAGAATAGAGAAAGAAGAGACAGTGACAAGATGCAAGGGGAGGAAGAGATACATGAAGCAGCTTGTGAATGCAAGACAAGCTTTGTCAGCTTCACATGCAATGTATCTTCGGTCTCTTCGCAGCACTGGTTCAGCTCTTCTTCAGTTCTCAACCAACGAAACCTCTCTTCACAAGCAACATTATAATTACCAACCAACAACACCGCCGCCGCCACTGCCACCTCCACGCCCAGTGCCGTTCAGTCCCTGCTCTGATACCTGGACATCGTCCACAATGGCATCTCCTCTGCCGCCGCCTCCACCGCCGCCACCTCCGTCCTCTTCAAATTGGGATTTCTGGGACCCATTTGTCCCCGCGGCTTCCCCATTGTCTGCGACTGAGGAAGAGTACTGGGAGGAGGATGAAGAGGCTGCAGCCATACTGTCCGACGCCGCAATGAGCAGGGTAGAGTGTGTGACGGCTCCCCCCTCTTCTTCTGTTGTCAGTGGGAGTACTGAACTTGCTATTGTGCCAAGAAATAGAAAGGATCTTGGAGAGATTGCTAAGGAAGTTGATGATTACTTCCTCAAAGCTGCTGATGCTGGCGCTGAGCTTTCTGCAATTTTAGAAGTTCCAAGCTGTGGCTTTTCTACTGAAACTAAAGGAGGTATCTTGCTTTTTTCTTTGATTTTTCTTGTTACATGTTATCCTTAATTTACATATGTTTAGTTTCTTAATTAGAGTGATTTGCATGTAGTGCTGTTGTAAAATATATTTTAATTTATATATTGCAGTTAATAAGGTTTACAATTACGGGTGCACTTTGAATCCAACGTCTTGGACATGGGGTGTGACTCCAAGAATGAACACACATCGAGTAAGGGTGGGTGAGGTTGACGGCGGTGCCGGGGCCGCTATCAATGTCAGCCATCATTGCACTGTGGAGAGGCTTTATGCATGGGAAAAGAAACTATTCATGGAGGTTAAGGTAAAGATCTATCTGCATTTTTTTTTTCTTGAACAGTTTCTTTTGTTAGTAGAGTTCTTGTCCTAGTTTCAATTACGTATAATTTTGTGCTTATAATGAGCAAATAGAAATCTAAGCTTTTGACTATTTTCTTTTCTTTTGGGGCCTAAGCATGGGTACCAGATTTGGATTATGAGTCAAAAAGAGGGTTGGTGGGAAATGAGTATTATCCATTATTATTATTATTATTATTTAATGTCGGAAGAGTTTTATCCATATTACATAAGACTGATTTGGTGTTTTCTGTGCCTGTTTTAGAACTGTGAGACTTCTAAGAAAGAGCATGAGAAGAAGGTGGGGCAGCTTAGAAGAATGGAGGCTAGGAGGGCTGACTATTTGAAGACTGTGAAGACCAGTAAGGAGGTTGAAAAGCTTGAGTCCCAAATGCTAGTTTCTTCACAGGCCATTGAAACTATTTCAGCAGAAATCATCAAAGTTAGAGAAACAGTTCTCTATCCTCAGCTCCTTGATCTTGTAAAAGGGTTAGTCTTCTTGTAACTTCTTATGCCACTGATTTAAAAAAAAAAAAAAAAAAAAAACTTCACACGCACACGCACACACACACACACATATGTATTTTGTTCATCTACTTAACCATTTCATGAAAATTGGCATTTGTGAGCTAGGGTCAATGCTTATGAGATCATTTGAGTTTGTTCCATCAATTTCCCTTCTTGGGGAAATTCTAATGAGTAGTACTGGATGATTAGGTAGCATGTAACCCTTTGAGTCATCCGAGTTTATTGCCTCGGCAGAAGAATTTATTGTTTTGTGTAGCTACTCTTGCATTTGAAACTAGTGAAGAGAATAGCTACCCTTAGTCCATTCATAAAGTACCATTATTATTGTTGAGCAGGCATCCTTTTGCTGACTGCTTTCACTTTGATCTTTTTCTTTTTCTTGCGTTGAATTTTCTTTCTTTTTTTTTGTTCAATGTATATTGTACTGTTGCCAGTAACATTGACAAATGAGAACTTGGGACTTTTCTTCTGGAAGTCCATCCTCATATTTAATTACTTCATAAGATTTGCCTATTTTACAGCACAAAAAATCCTTTTCTAACCGCTTCTCCTGGCCCCTCAGTAGCTTTTGTTTGTAAAGATGACCTCACACGATCTTCGTTATAGGTCTGTTTCACACTGATGTGCCGTAGTAAAAAAAAAAAAAAAAGAAACAAGAAACTCTAGTTGTAAAATAAAAGTTGATTCTTCTATATAAGATTTATTTGAAGGCTAGTAAAAAGGTGTTATAAGTTTTATACTGAAGAACTGTTAGACAAAATAAATCTATGACCCCAAACTTATAAGGTGTTATAAGGTGTTATTGTCTTTTGAACTGTTATTCTTTACAGCAGTAGCGAAAGACAATATAGTGAAGAGCTATGACCCCAAACTTCAATCTCTTTGATTGAGTGGGTCTCAGTTTTTCTTGAAAATCAAGAGTGGGTCTCAGTTTGTCTTCAAAATCAAGCTTATTCTTCTAATCATTCCTTTTGCCTTTCCTGTCCTCCTAAGACATAACTTTTGTGGCCCAAGTGCAATATATCTTGGAGTGTATGCATACCAAATTTATGGGTGCCTAATTGAGCAGAACTTTTACTGCTCTGCAATATTGATGTCTTTGAAATCCTGCTAATCTGGCTTTATCGTTGTGGTTTAGCTAAAATATTTGTACTTTTTGAAAGATTTTAGTTATCCAAAATGCCATCTTGAAATTTGACATCCAAATGTACAAATGTAGAATTCCTTAGGATTATCTTGTGTTGATATTCTTATTCATTTTTTAGGTGGACTGTGTAAATCTGCAGACGGACAAGTAGACATGCATGAACAATGCAACAAATAACACTTACTCTAATTTTCTTGAATTGTAGGATGATGTGCATGTGGAGAAGCATGTATGAGAGCCACCAGGTTCAGACACACATAGTTCAGCAGCTCAAATACATCAACATTATGCCATCTAGTGAACCCACATCTGAGATTCACAGGCAAGCAACTCTCCAGCTTGAGCTCCAAGTTCAGCAGTGGCTCCAGTCCTTCAGCAGTCTAGTTAAGGCTCAACAGGACTATGTCCAGTCTCTCACAGGCTGGCTCCGCCTTAGCCTGTTTCAGTTCAGCACAAGCCCTCTTTCAAGAGCTACTCAGGAATCTGGAATTTACTCACTTTGTGAAGAATGGCAGCAAGCAGTTGAGAGGATTCCAGACAAAGTGGCATCTGAAGGAATCAAGAGCTTCTTAGCTGTGGTTCACACCATTGTTGTTCAACAAAGTGAAGAACATAAGCAAAAGAAGAAAGCAGAGTCTTCATTTAAGGAGTATGAGAAGAAGGCAGCTGAGCTTAGATCCCTGGAGAGCAAGTACGGTCCATTTTCAATGCCTGAATCCTTTGGAAAGGACCCGGTTGGAGAGAAACGAGTGAAAGTGGAGATGCTGCGAACAAAGGCTGAAGAGGAGAAGACCAAGCATGAGAAGTCAGTGAGTGTGACCAGGGCAATGACCTTGAATAACCTGCAGATGGGGTTCCCTCATGTCTTTCAAGCAATGGTGGGATTTTCAAGTGTGTGTATGCAAGCATTTGAATCTGTTTACAACGATGCCAAGCACATCAGTCAGGAGCGTGAAGTGAAGAGGATACTACCTTGAAAATGGATGCTAGAGTTAGGATAAGCAGTGGCATTTATATATTATAGATATTTATGGTGTTATATGTATAGATGATGCATACCTGACTCAGTTGTCAGATTGAAGCGGAGAGATGTCCTACAGCACCTGTCTCTTTGCAAATTTTGTGCAGAATATGGTAAATGCACTGGCATAGAGGGGGAATGGGGTGAGTCACTTGGGCAAAGGATGTGGTGGAAACTTCCTTGCAGCTCTTTCTGAGTTGTATGTTATATACCCGTTATTCTCTGTAGTAGGAAAGCGTTTCCATGCACTGAATCTTCTCCTTTGAGGATTTATATATTTATGATTATGTGTGTTTCTAAAAGGTGAATTGTTTGCCACTGTTTGATTCGTATTTGTCATGAGGTGATTTCCCGGAAGGTTCTTATGGCATGACTTTTATGTTCAATGGCAAGAAATACAGCCCTCCCAGATGAGGTGAAGCGAACCCTAAGTGAGCTACCTGTTACAGGTGCATAAAATTGAGATTTAATTCCCTGGAATCTATAATTTCTCGAAAACAAAATATCATTTAAGACTGGCTAAAAACGTACACTAGTTTAGGACAGTTCAATACACAAGTAGACGATTTACCAGTTACGTGTACAGTGTAACTGCATACGCAAGAGATACAGGACTAACTAAAGTTAAAAGCCAGTTCAATATGCATGAAGTAGACTGACTGGTAAAGTGCATTTATGCATAAAATACAGGACTAACTAATTAAGTTATAAGTTCAGTTCAATAGTGCTGCTCCAAGTGGAAGACTGCTCTATAAGGTTCCTTAAAACTTAAGGCACTGTATGGATTAGCACACTTCATGTGCAACCAAATCAATCTTTTGTCAATCACTTGGGCTACTTGGGCTTAGCCAAGTGGCTAGAGCCACTCCCTCACGAGTGTGAGGGAAGTGGTTCGAGTCCCCGCACGCGGATGGTGCACTAGTGCAATTGTTTTGCTTATAAATAGATACACTTCTTCCATTATAATCATCCCAAAATTTGAGAGCTTAAGAGAAATTACAAGTGAAATAATTTCTGAAAGTGTGAGTAATTGGAGAATGTGTGTGAGTGCTTTGGGTATATTTAGATTTTGGGAAATAAAGTTTTCATACTCAAATATTGTATTTCAATAATTGTTAGTAATATAATTGTTTTTCTTTTGCTCCCGTGAATGTAGGCATATTGTCGAACCACATAAAATTCTGTGTTTTTATTTTTCTATGATTATTTAGTGCGCTTGATTATACATTCCGCGCACAACAAAATTGAGGTTTTGCCACGTAAAATTATGAGTGCCCAGTTCTTCCACATATCCTCCGCAAATTTAAAAAAATAAAAAACAAAAAACAAAGTATTTTCAACAGAAAGAATAAATCTACCGTATGCGAGAAAAGTATCACACAAATAAGTTGGGAAAGATTTCTTAAGCTCATAGCCCTAGACTTCTAGTACTTTTTTTCTAAATTAATATCATTGCTATTTCCTATATTTTCATCGAAGAGGTGTTTCAAAAACCCTTGTCCATGGATTTCCGATCAATAATCAGAAAAATCTTTTTCTCACACTCTTTTTTTTTTCAATTTTTTTTACAAAATAATGGAAAACGGTAGGGAAGCACCTTAACGCCATCCTTATAAACTAAGTATCTCTTATGTACTTTGCCGATGTGGGATTCTACTAGAATGTTACATACAAGCCCCCCTTAGGGACTTAACATCCTCAGCATTTCACGGAAGTTTGGTCCACCATCGTTCAAGAGGACATATGGAGCCGCTGTAGGATTCACCTAAAGTGTTACAAGAATATTTGTTCTCAAGCTGCTCGTTGTCCCACTTTAGACCATTTATACTAAAGAAACCATCAAAAATAAAACTTCATGGTTGTGAAGAACAAAAATTTAAATAATGTCGCCTTTAATTTGGCTTTATGAGTTTTGGGACAAAAGGGATCAATTAGAGGTGTTCGCGGATCGGATTTCGTGGATTGGGCATCAATCCACATCTGATCCACAATTTTGTGGATTATAAATTTTTAATCCAATCTAATTCATGGATGGATTGGTGAAATTCAATCAAAATCTAATCTATACGTCTGTGGATCGAATACAGATTTAACCCAATCCATATCCAATAATATTAAAATAATATTAAAATGCATTAATTATTTAAATAAAGCTATAAAATACATTCAAAGTTTGAAAATATAACACATCAAAAAGAAAAAAATCTCATTTATTTATATCAGTTAATGAAAATTAACTGCTTAAGAAGCTATTTTTTTATTTAATTATTTTTATTATCGGATAAGATATAATATGGTGTTAATGTAATTATATTTAAACTTATTTATTTATTAGTAAGTACAATGCCATATTTACAAGTTTAATTTTTTTATTACATAAATAATTTTTATTTTTTCTCAAATTCGCAGATTTTTACAAATTTACATAAGTAAACTCATATCTAATCCACCAACTACGGATTTTTAAAATTTCAATTCAATCAAATCCATCAATCCACGGATTAGATTTTTCTAGATCGAATTTATACAGATTAATATTGCATTTATTTTCTAGAGTGAAAATGAGAAGTGTGGATTTCTCCTAGCAGTAGGAGTGAGAAGTGTGGATTTTTCTCACTCCAGTGTTTAATTCACCATATTAAAGGAGGATTGAGAATCCCACTTAGTGGGATTTACTCATTTTTGGAGTGGTGAGTGGGACACTCATAGGGAGAGGTGGGCTCTCCATTTTCTACCATCTTTTTATTAAATTTAATATAATTATATATTAATAAAATAAAAATAAAAATATTATATTTATTTAATAATATTATTATATTTAACTAAATAATAATTTGTATAGATTCTAAGTTAAAATTACTTAAAAATAATATTATTATATTAATGGAGAATTAATAATATTACTATATACTATGTTTATTTGAAAATGTAATATTATTATGTTTATTTAAAAATAATAGTATTATATTTATTTAATATTAATAATCAATAGTTTATTATAAGAAAATATTAATTTTTTACTAAATAATATTGTATTATTTTTTTATATAATAATAAATTTAATATAATTATATTATATTTTTAATTGTATTATATTTATCTATAATTATATTTATTTAATATAATTATATTAAATAAATTTAATATAATTATCTAAAATAAAATAATTTTTCATTTTATATAATTAGAATTAATAAAATAAAATAAATAATATTATATTTATTTAAATAATATTATTATATTTAAATAATATTATTATATTTAAATAAATAATAATTTAGTTTGATTCTAAGTTAAAATTATTTAAAAATAATATTATTATATTAATAGAGAATTAGTAATATTAACGTATACTATCTTTATTTGAAAATATAATATTATTATATTTAGTTAAAAATAGTCTTATATTTATTTAATATTAATAATTAATAATAACAAATAGTTTATTCTAAGAAAATATTAATTTGGTACTATGTTAATAGTGAAAATGTTTCATTTATATTGCCCTTATCAATAATTTTTAATTTACATAATTAAAATTAATAAAAAATATAATGTGCATAATTAAGAATATTAATAATTATTATAAATTTACAAATTACATAAAATAAATGTTTGTTCATCAAATATATTTTTTATTAACTTTGGAATTAAAAACTATAATTCTTTAAATAAGGATAAAATTATAATTTAAAACTATTTACTTAAAATTCAAGATAAAATAAACACACGAATTAAATTTTTATCTAAATTCTATATTTTCATTCCAGTATAAGTAAACAACCTACTCCTACTTTCACTCCACGCTCCCAATCATAAGATTCCCACACTTCTAAATTCTCACTCCAATCAAAATTATAAACTCTACCTATATGGATCGGGCGAATCAGATTGAATTCCGAACACCCCTAGGATCAATTGCGACAATGCTCCACTATTCTCGTTTATTTATATTTCGCCCTAGTCGACAACCAAAATTTACGCCCCAACGGTCCATTTCAAACTTTCCCCAATAAACACCCGCAATTTCATGATAAGTCACATTTTAAATTCAAAATGTCTTCCTCTTTCACCCGTTACTCTGCTCTTATCATAATTTATTTTCTCCCTACTTATACCTACTTTTTTTCTCCCTTCTGTGCACAAAGACTTTTGAAACTTGACGGAAATTTTGAGAAAAAAAACGAAGGGCTGATCAAAATGGAAGAAAAGGTCACGACTTATTAGTTGTCTCCTTTACGAAACAAGCTCTCCAAAGCTCATCTGGATGCCGAAAGAATAAATACTACAGCCGATAGATGCTGAAAAAACAGAAGACAGAGACAAGGATCATTAATAGTATGTAACTAATTCATCCTCACTCAACGGTACTTTCTGTTAATTCTGAGGATTAGTATAGCTGGATACTTCCAGATATCCAGTAGAGAAATATTTACATCGCTTTGCATTCCCAAGTGGTCAAGTGTCCGCGACCAACACATATTTACAAATGGACTATCAATCTTGAGACAGAGGGTTTCTTCAAACACTCTACATCTCACTCATCCAGTCATCCTCTGATTCATAACTAGAAATCTCACTTTCATGCTCATCCAAACTCATGCCCTCAAAAATGTCAACATCTTGCGTTTTGTTATCAGGAATTGGCACCTCACGAGCTTCAAGACCAACTGATGTTCTGTTCCCAAGCCATTTCAATGTAGGTGCATACTCAGTCGCAAGAACTGACACATCAGATGAGTTAGATCCATTGTAAACATCAGCTGAGATTGATCCATCGCAAGCCATAAACTTCTTCTTTAGCAACTCCTTCTGCAAAGGAAGTGAAAGGAAAAAGGATGTCCGTAAAAATTGAAATTAGTGAGAAAAGATGCCATTACTGCTACCAAATTAAATTAGCAACTATGCTGGTGATTGTGGAACTAGTTGACAGTTAAGACTGTTAAGTACAGAACTCCAGTTCCAAATGCATGCCAGTGCAACTCTATTTATGTACTTCACAGATGTGCTAACATCAGAGCTCTATGTGATACACCTGCAAAAAGGTCAGTGTTCTATTTCATTACAAAGAGAACAAATCCATCTCCCTCTATCTCTCTGCCCCCTCCCCTTATTTTGCAGAACAGTAGCCAAAAATGATTTGCCAGTAGATGAAATTATAAATAAAACAACCTAATTTCCTCTCAAGAGCAAAATTAGTCCCCTGTTGACAATTGCACTTTACTACTACATAATGGAAAATGCAGTTTCAGTGACCAAAGTTGAATGCAAATGAACTTTGAAATCCACCTTTTTTTGCAGAGAAGATTGCTCCACTTGCCAGAGCTTTGGCTTACGGATAGCATGCCACCTGCATGTTCAAAGAACTTGCTGATATAAGTCACCATATGAATACCACTGCTCATAATTAAATAATTAAAATGTATAAATAGAAAACCTAGGAGGCACTGGATGAGAATTTCCAAATAGTACTCCACGAGCAGCAACTGAAGCCGCGGCAGATTGTAGAACATTGTCTGCCTCATTATATCTAACCAGCCTTCCATGGAATGAAGCAAGAAGTAAGTCAGCATCACTTAAATATGAAGCCACAGCCCAAGCATCATCGATTGCATCCTCACTGATAAAATCTAGAACTACATGAAAAATGATAGAACAGTTGGGAAAAGCAGTAACATCAGGTAAAAAAGCACTTACAAATTACATGCTCGCATGCATGCATCTCTTGAGTGACGTACTTAAAGAAAGGAACAAAGCTAAAATAATACCAGAGCAATTTGTAGATAAAAGAACTTACAATTTTCATGTAAAAAATCAAGAACAGGTCTTGCTTGCCCATGCGCTTGAGAGAGAACCTTTTCTGGAGCATCCATTTTCAATGGTAATCTAGAGAACTTCTCCTTCACAACAAATGCATCTTGGTCTACAATACGAACATAAGGTCAGAAGTGAAAACTCTTGCGGTCATATGGGAACAGTATCATAATTGTCCAAAAGATTAGAAAGCCACAAGATCTCCATCTTCATATACTACTAGATTTTGTAGTTATGAAATCCCGTCCCATTTTTAAATTTTTTAAAACCCCTTAAAGCAGCTTAATGACAGCATACCTGTTTTCACTAAGTTATCAGTCTCTCTTTTGTTGTGTAGAAATTTTCCCAGAGCATGAAATAGGGAAAGTGTCTCATCTCTGCCAAATTGGATAGAAAATCCACTGTGCTCATCTGCTTTCTCTTCTGGGAAATTGGGTTTAGAGATTGATAACGATAAATTAAGCATTGGATCTTGTTTGAGAGAGGAGAACTGCAAAGATGTAATTGCCTGTCTGATGTCCCCTCCACTGGATTGTGCTACCAGATCAATCTGTTCTGCACTCAGACTATACTGCTCTTGTCTGCATATTTTTGAAAGAGTCCTCTTAATGGAACCATTAGTGATAGGATTAAAAGCCACCTGCAATTACCAAAAGCAGCATTAAATGAGCATTTGTTAAAAAAATAATTGTATATCCAAGAATACACCTGCTCAAGAAGTAACCTTGCGAGCCCCAGCATCCACAAGAATTGACTGAAGCTCTTCAAAACTCCGTGCAGTGCTATCAACTGAATCTGCTTTACCACATTCAGTTAGCACTACAGCTGTTGGTATATGAGTTGATCTCACAAGAAGTAGCAAGCACTGTCGAAGTCTTTCAAAAGCAGTTCTTCCATTTGTCACAGGAAGGTCATCAATTAGAAGTATAACTGATGATTTTGATTCTCCAGGAATGGACGGTGAGGTTGAACCGTACCTCCTGATTCTCTCAACAAAATTCTCAAACTCATCCAACTTAGATGTGTACTCGACCCCTAGCATTAGACCAATAAACAAAGAACCACATAGAACACCATCAGATATTAACTAATTTAATGATGTTAATAAAATTAAAATTAAAAAAAGAAACAAAAATAACACCTAGTCTCAAAGGGACCACCCATTCCACTCAACTTTACTCTTCATGAACAATATTTACTTGAGATACCTGTTTTACAATTATGCATATATTCTTGCCAAATTGTGGGAGTCGGAGTGTCCCATTCATATAATCTGGCTCCAAGGTGAGATGCAATCTGACGGACGGTTGCCTACAAGAGAAGCGGCATTGTTTCTTGAATAACATTACTGAATGTTACGCAAATTGTTGCTCATCTCTCAATAAGTTTCTTTTTGTCACTTAGATTTCCTAGTAATCAGTAAGGAGCTGGATTAAGTTGCAGGCTATGAAGTCCAAGTCCCACTTTTATGCACAATACATATTCATAAAGTAGGAAAGGGAAACAACGCAACCACAGGCCTACTGGTTCATTTTTAAGTAACACAATGGTTATGTTCACACATAATCAAGAACAATCCTCTATCCTAATAGATGATATTTTCAAATAAAATGCCAGAAAATGAGAGACAACATACAGTTTTTCCAACTCCAGCTTGCCCAGTGATGACAAGAACGTTAGTGCTAAATTTGTCCTGTAAATCACAAATTAAAGACCACAAAGTTTCGCAATGTAAATGAAATATTATGAAGTCCAAAGCTAAAATAAAAGGAAACAACAAGATGTAAACTTATTAGCTTCCTACACTCTATCCTCCACTCAAACTTAAAGTATCATAATTGTGCCTTTTATTTTCTTTTTTGTTTATGAGGATAAGGTACTTGAATGTAAAAGGAATAGTTCATAACAATAAACTACCTTTGAATCTCCCAACTTTTCCTCAAACCATGCCCTAACTTCTTCGATCTGCAGCAAGAAAGAAGAAAGATAAATGATAGTCATAAGCAATATAAACTTGAAAAAGATATAAAAATAAATTGACTAAACCTTCTAATTTTGGGGGAGTTAAAAAAAATCAACCTTCTTTCTCTGAACGGCAAGTTCTTCCAAGGATCGAGGTTTATATTTGTCAGCCCACAGTTGCTGTGTGCTGCTACTTGCTGATGCTGAATCATGGTCTGGAATGACTAAACTTTCAAATCTTGAGGGAGTTAAAAAATGCTCAACATTCTCTTTCTGAACAGCATGCTCTTCCAAGGAACAAGGTTTGTTTTTATTGGTCCATAGTTGCTGTCTGCTGCTACTTCCCAATGCTAAATCACGTTTCGGATTGACCAAACCTTCAAATCTTGAGGGAGTTAAAAAATGTTCAACATTCTTTTTCTGAACATCAGGTTCTTCCGATGAACAAAGTTTGTATTTGTCGGTCCATAATTGCCGTGTGCTGCTACTTCCCAATGCCGAATCATTTTCCTGATTCCATATAACTTTGACATGCCAAATATAAAAAAGATTAAAGAAAATAAATGAGATATAGCAAGGCAAAATTCAAATTTGAATCAATAATTACAATACTAATCACTATAAATGCTACTCACGATCACCCCAAACAACTAGAAAATTAAGGTTATCACTTAAAATCTCTACTAAAATCGTAATAAGTAAAAGAAGAAATGACAAAAAATGCATACCATTGGATACCTTGGACCCATTAAGAACTTCATCAAACTTTTCAAAAGATAAACTGATCTGCATTTCATAAACTCAAATTTCAGCCTCCCATCACAAAGCTACTTATAATTATCTAAAAACGCAGCAAATTCAATGGTCAGAACTCGTATGCAATTACTTCAAAGTCACTAAAAAGTTGAAACTTTCAACCACTCAAATAATCTTTCTTTGACAATCATCCCCACGAAGTGCAGTTCATTTACATATTAGAGTTCAATTTTTTAATTTTCGAAAAAAACATGAGTAAATAAAGTTAAGGAAAAGCAGTAATCTGTGAACAGTTAAAGCATACTTCATTTATATCACTTCTCAGACAAGGCTTCTTCGCGGACCTAGGGTTTGTAAGAGTAACTAACGACGTCGTTTTTGACTTCCCCCAGCCTCGATTCAAACTCAGTGAAAGATCAAACTCTTCATCGTCGGACGAAATTACAATCACTTCGTTTCCCTCCCCCATCGTAACCAGTATTCAAAGGAGATCCTAACTTTAGGATTTTGTACGGACAAACAAAAAAGGGACATTCAAGGCGGACCGTTTAGGAGGGAGAATAACAGAGAGCTTGTAAACGGACAAAAGGTATTTATGGAGGGAAAATTCGCGGGAAAATGCTGGGGTTTTTGTTAAGTGATTTCATGAGAACGCGCACAGGAGAAGCGTCGGGGAAGAATAAAGTTATGATGTACCCACAGAACATCATCGATTTATTGAATCAACAATCTCCACCGTACGATTTATTTCTGCATGGATTCCGAATTGATGGGCACGTGCATCTTATCCAAAGAACTATTAAGCCCTATGTGCTTCCAGGCCCAATAACCTTAGCTGACCTTTTGCTGCCATGATTGAGTTGTGAGGCTGCTCGGCCCATTAGCCCTCTCAATGGTATTTACACCCCTTTACAACGAAACCCCTAATTCTCATGTTTACAACTCGACGCCAAGCAGTTCCGCTCGTTCGGTCCGAGAAGTGCATTGTTGGAACTGGGTTGGAACGTCAAGTGGCTCTAGATTCAGGGGTTCCCGCTATAGCCGAACACGAGGGAAAGATTATTTATACCGATATTGACAAGATTGTTTTCTCGGGCAACGGTAATACATATAGTATCCCATTAATTCTGTATCAACGTTCAAACAAAAATACTTGTATGCATCAAAAACCCCAGGTTGGGCGGGGTAAATGCATTAAAAAGGGCCAAGTTTTAGCGGATGGTGCCGCTACAGTTGGCGGCGAACTCGCTTTAGGGAAAAACATATTAGTAGCTTATATGCCATGGGAAGGCTACAATTTTGAGGATGCAGAGTTTAAAAAAAATGAATAAAGTTTTAATTTAATTAGATTATAGTATTTTTCAAAAGATATTAATTAAATTAAAAACATTATTTTTCATAATAATATTCTTACTATTAGGTATTTATTCCTTTATGGTTTAAAAATTATTTTAAGTTTATAAAAGATTAATTATATCATAAATTAAGATTTAAAGATATTAGGATTCATGATCTATAAGCGAATTACTATAATTAACTTTATATTACGACTTTTATGTCATTTGCTCTAATAATAATAGGATTATTATTAAGGGTGTGAAAAGCATTATTTTAACAAGTCGCATTTTTCATTCTCGCAAATATTTAACGGCAAATCCGCAACTCTCACGTTGAACAAATGATAAGAGTAAAAGTATAAAACCAGGTAGGCTCGAAGAAAGCGTTTTCCCAAAGAGAACAGCTATTTTCACAAATTCTCGCATTAACAGAACCCATTAGTCCGTCAATTAACGGCGCACACCAGTCGCGCCATTCCTCACCTACCCCGACACATCTCCGATTCTCATCCCTTTCTTTCTCAACAAAACCTCACAACTCAAACACAACGTTAAATTCAAATCCACTCACCAAACACAAAATCCCCGAACCAATACCCGGACTCGACCCGTTCCATGGCATTATCCACGGCCAACTCATTCTCTCCTTCTCTGTCATCCAAACACGCGTCCAAACAGGCCGAATTATATACCAGGTTTCGCAGCCCTAACGCGATTGCGCTGAAGTCTCCGCCCTTGGCACCGGCTTCTATTGAGTTGAAACGGAACGGCGGTTTCGTCCTGGGCGAGTATAAGGTGAACCGCAGGATATACGCGAGTAGTGCGGCTCCCATGATGGATCAAACGGTTAGTAAAGCTCCTACGATTGTTGAGGTGGATTTGGGAAATCGGAGCTACCCGATTTATATCGGATCCGGACTTCTGGATCATCCCGACCTGCTCCAAAAGTATTGTTTCTAAACATTTCATTGTTTAAAATTTGACCATTTCGATTTAGGTTCGTTGAAGTTTTTGAAATTTTGATTTGACTTCTGATACGAGGTAGCAATTTAACTACAACGAGCTAGATTACACATTAGATATGCTATAAAAATCTAAATTTTATGGTTTCCGTGCTTGACTGTGTCTGGAAATTTAACATGAAATTAATGACGCACCTGTAAGTGCTGTGTAATCGTGTTTTTTTTTTTTTTTTTTTGAGCAATGTGTCTCTTCCATCAACATTTGAAGATCATTTCCAATTCAGACATTGCTTTTACAAAAGCATATATCAAGTGTTCCTCAACTTCAAAATTGATTTTGTCAGCTAACTAGAATAAATATTAAAAAAAAAAAAAAAGAACGTTTTGGCTAGTATATCATTTTGGCCAAACTGCTTTGTAAAAGAAACAGATAGTAAGTAGTTCTTCAAAGAAAGAACTGACCGTAGTAACCAATTTACAGAATATTTTTTGTCCTTCCAGTCAAAATCACAAAAACAAAACAAATTAGATTTTTTGAGGACACCGAAAGCACTATTGTATAAAGATAGGTTTTTGGGAATTCAGATACTCTCTTTCTTATATCAAATAACTGTTTGTATTATAGGCATGTTCAAGGAAAGAAAGTTCTTGTGGTTACTAACAACACAGTTGCACCATTGTACCTGGATAAAGTTACTGATGCTTTGACAAGAGGGAATCCAAATGTTTCAGTTGAGAATGTGATTCTGCCAGATGGTGAGAATTACAAGAACATGGTAGGTTCTCCTTTAAGGTTTTGGTTATCATTTCATTTTTGCATTACTTTGTCTAGTTGCCATGAACTAACCAAATTACTTTGTACCTATAGGATACTCTGATGAAAGTCTTTGACAAGGCCATTGAGTCACGGCTGGACCGGCGATGTACATTTGTTGCACTTGGAGGTGGTGTTATTGGTGACATGTGTGGTTATGCGGCAGCCTCTTATCTTCGAGGTGTTAATTTCATTCAAATTCCTACGACTGTTATGGCACAGGTATTTTACTACCCAAGACCTTTTTATTATATTTTTGCGGCTTGGCGCCCTCAATCATGCTTTTTTGCTCAATGGTCTCAATTGTCTTCGACTATTTCTTTTGCTTTTCCTTTTCTTTAACATTTTCTTCTCTTGCTATTTCAAAAATTCTTAATAGGTAGATTCTTCTGTTGGAGGCAAAACTGGCATAAACCACCGCCTTGGCAAGAATTTGATTGGTGCTTTCTACCAACCTCAGTGCGTTCTTGTCGACACTGACACTTTAAATACATTGCCAGACAGGGAACTGGCATCAGGACTTGCAGAGGTTATCAAGTATGGGCTTATCAGGGATGCAGAATTTTTTGAATGGCAGGAGCAAAATATGCATAAATTGATGGCAAGGTTTAAGTTTGACGATGAAAATTCTTAACACGTTCTTATACACTAAGAATGGGCATGTTGGTTGTTAACTTAACTGATAAAATTTGAAAGACGAGGAACAAGAGGATGCCATGTTTGAATTTATTTCAAATTAAAGATTCTTATTTTCCATGCTTTAGGAATATGATATTGCACAACCCCTTCCTAATCTCTTCCAATTGACTGAGCTTTCTTATATTTTGAATGGTTTTATTGATTATTGAATAGTTTGGGACTGGCCCCCTGCAGGGATCCAAGTGCATTTGCTTATGCTATAAAGCGATCTTGTGAAAATAAGGCTGAGGTTGTGTCCTTGGATGAGAAGGAGAGTGGATTAAGAGCAACACTCAACTTGGGTCATACGTTTGGTCATGTAAGTTGTTCTTTTTTTTTTTTTTTTTGGGTTAGAAAACTATGAGTATTTATATTAATATGTAGTTGACGTATCACACTTTAGTAGTGGACCAGGTATCCACCCAAAATCAATCGAAGCTATATAAAACAGTATCAATCCCCAAAGTCTGATTTAATCGAAAAGAGACTGCCCAACCCTATACAAGTTGCATGACATTTGGTCGTGTAAGTTTTATATTAGATTAACCTATTGTATTAGATTGCCATTTTGTGTAGGCTAGTACTAATGCACGTATATGTTACTATGACATCAAAGCTAGCTTGTCAGCTGGTTAATATACTGGAACTGTAATATATGAAATTTTCTATTTCTTTCTACTTGATTAAAAACTAGAATGGCCTTTGACTTTGTGGTATTCTTTTCTAGCTAAAAGATCCTTGATCAACTTCTTCTCATCCTGTGGCATGTCTTACCAGGCCATTGAAACTGGGTTTGGATATGGGCAGTGGCTTCATGGAGAAGCTGTTGCAGCTGGCACGGTTAGCATATTCTTCATTTTTGTTTCATCATGTTATATCTGTTCCCTGTTTTACGCTGTTACTTAACTGTATGTTGCTTCTTAGGTCATGGCTGTTGACATGTCTTACCGGCTTGGTTGGATTGATGATTCTATCGTTAAACGTGTGCATAGCATCCTACAACTGGCTAAGTTACCTACCGCACCACCAGACACCATGACTGTAGAAATGTTCAAGTCTATAATGGCCGTAAGACATTTAGTTTGCCGCGTTCTTTAAAGCACAAACTCCCTTGTCTCATCCTTCAACATATTTGTACCCTTTTGATATTGCAGGTCGATAAGAAGGTAGCTGATGGACTATTAAGGCTTATCCTTTTGAAAGGTCCTTTAGGCAATTGTGTCTTTACAGGCGATTATGATAGGAAGGCCCTGGACGAAACACTCCATGCATTTTGCAAGTCCTGATTTCAGATCTGTGATTGAGCTCTTGTTCACAGCTACTCCCCAATTTGTATTCGGTAATTGTGCATTGTATTTTGATGGTCAGCCCACCATCCTTAACAGTGCTACAATGTCTTTGTAATCTGAGTTCATAAGTTTTATGGTGAAAAGTAGATACCAAGCTGTAATTTATATGGGTTGATTTTAGAAATTATGGTACACGGTCAAAAAAACCTCTCTTTTTTCTTTTCCCGATTCAACTTCATTGTTTATTCCATTGTACTGTGGCTTCAATTCTATTAGAAAGGCCTTAGGTTTGTGTTTTCATAGTTTCATGGTAAAATCTGGTGCTTAAATGAGCCAATCTGTACAGTTTTCTAACATCATTTTCCAATTCAGTTGCTGAAGCAATGCAGCAGTATTTATCTTTCGGCTTAACGGACAAGTAATCGAATTGACAAAATTTGAGACACTTCCAGAGACGGACTAAATGCTAAGTAACTGAGGCCCAACCAGATCAATAGTCGAAACTCTGCTTAGATCATTGGGTCCATGAATTCTGTCTGGAGCAAATAGTTAGGAACCTTTTTCGTTAAAATTTCGACCATATTCCAAAATGTGATTAGATTTGCTTGCTTGTTTCTTTAGTTTAATGTTCTAAGTAGTTTGAAATAAACTAAAATGTGAAAAACAAGAACCTCACATGATGTTTGCAATTCAATTGTACAAACCAATAATATCTCTTGTTAAACCGCTAGAAGGAAACCAAATATGGTAAATGAAGCTTTTGGACACCCAGTATGACTTGGCACATGCAGATGACCTGAAGGAAGGTTGGTTTTATTAGGTAAGTTTAAAACCTACAGGTCGCCACAAAATCTCACTTCTACAGTCTGTCTGAAACTACTAAGGATTCTTACTGGGGACTCTATTTATTCTCACCACACTCTACCTGGATAGCCAGATTTTTAGGAACATTCGGACAAAGCTTTCTCTCCCTGTCGAAAATATTCTTGTCAAATGGTACTGCACATCTGTTTTTTCCCAAGCAGTACTGCATGCTCGATAATGAGAAAAACCAATTAGCTCAAAAGCAGTAAACGAAAGTGTCTATGTGCACAGATTAGAGAGATGGTAAACCTGTTCGATAATTCTCATGCTAGATGGTGCGCTACAGTTTCCAAGAATGTAATTACCACAAGCACCAAACGGATTACCATAGCTTGCAAACTCAACACGGAGAATCTTTCTGTTGTCGGGACATATCAAGGTAGCTGATCTTCTGGCATCATCAAAAACTTTTTGTATAACACCGTCTTCTCTTTTCCAATTATTGACAAGTGGTGGATCACTTTCTTTTATGTAGCTGCAGATTGTATTCCTGTTGACAGTTACGATTTGAACACCATCTATGTTTCCCCCTATTTCCTCAAAGATAGCCAGGAGATTATCTTTTGGCTTCAAGAAAGCTCTTGGTATATGGTACCTGAAATTTACAAGTGTAAGACCATATTTCTTTATGTACAAAATTGATGTAAATATGATGTAATGCTTACACAGACTGCGAAGGCTTTCCTATAGGACAGAGGAAAGATACCCAATAGCGACCGATGCTTTTACCATTGACCCATACCATGCCTTTAGACATGGTAGCTACCTCAATTGCAAGAGGATCATTTCCTTCAGGGGCATCAAAATAGGTCTGAAATGGAAAATAAAATGATTAGGGAATCCAGATTACATTCACTTGCACTTTTTTCCATTCTGAGCTTAGTTTTATATTTGCATTTAATTGCTTCGAAGAGGTTGCTTAAGGCAGTACCTTGTACCATGTAAGTGGTCCTCCTAATCCCTTGGTTTTATTCCATTTTACCCTATCACAACCTTCCTGTGTGTAAACCTGAAATTTTTCGCCATCCAAGCCTACCTGTAGTTGGCACAAAGCTGATAATTTAATCCTTGTTTCAAAATGCAGCCTTGCTTGAAAAATGAATTACAGCTGGTTACCTTTTGACCCCATTCACTGTAGGTAACATCAAGGGTTCCAGTATTAAGACCTTGGATTGCTACAGTTCGAGTTCCAGCATACCTACGCTCTAAGTAGACTCCACTATCCTAATGATTGCAAAGAAGATTATTACTAGTTCCCACTTATTTCATTGGGGATAAAAATGAAAATCAAGAACTGAAAGGCGGGCGCTGGAAATTACAATTATTACCGGGAGACCAATTGTGACACCCATAAGTGAGATGTGGTTAATTCCAGGCTTCAAGATTATTGGTTTCTGAAAGACAAAGCTATTCTCTATGTTGGTTCCATGTCCAGATCCTGTCAACCAGCGCATGGTGAGTAGATAATGAACAAAACTATTGGAGGCCGTATCAGTTGCAGCTTCTACTCAGACTACTTATACAATGTTCTTTATGACAAGTTTAAACAAATAAATCCCCTTGAAAAATTCAAGATACAACTAAAACAATTCTTTGGAATTTGTATTACAAGAATCAGAATCTGTTGACCCTTATTACCCGACAAAATGCAAAAGCAACTTTTTTGGGTTCTTCTCTTGTGAAATTGATATTTCTACTACAAATCCTGAAATTCATTAGACATTGCAGGAGTTCACAGAAAAGAATACCAATATAGTGCCCATTTACGAATCCATGCATCATATGGCCAAGACTTGCAATTTGAAGGACTGGGAGAATGTTTTGCCGCAAAGGTAAGTGAAAGCGATCCAATGAAATGCTGAGAACAAAATGTCAATTACAGTTGTGAGAGCAAATGAAAGCATATCTCCGGAAATATCAGTTAAAATTTGCATACCTAGTAGTGTGCCACAAATAGTCTGTAGTGTCCTTTGTCACACTCCACTGTTCCAGAGGGGATGCTGATTTGATCAAAGTCTCATTAAGAGTGGGAATGTCTTCTATGAACATTTCCCACCGAAGATCTTTGTTGGCTGCTTTTGATTTCTGGTAGTGTCTTGAGGTATGTTGTGCAACAATCTATTTTATAACATAAAAAAAGGTTTTATCTTAGAGGACTTGGGAAATTAAATTTCCAACATTGTACTTGAAAAGGATGGGGTGTTACCATTCGAGTATTGTAGACAACAGTTTTGCAATCAGGGAGGATGCTTATAGAATAGTGAGGAAGGTAATATTTGGAGCCCCTGAAAGTTAATGTTGCGGGTGTCCGAGAGTCGTTGTTGCTCAAGAATGCAACACAAGCTTTAGTTTTAGGCTGTTCATAAATGTGAGCCTGCAAGAAGTAATTGCTTAGTTCATCTTAGAAGCACAACTTTTACTTTCTCTATGGAGGGGAATACCTCTAGGTTCGGACCAAAATTCTCAACAGAAGGTTTCCCCGAAAGCAGAGCTTTCTTACACAACCTCAAAGCAGAATGCAAGTCTCGCAGGTGACCCCATTTTGGTTCCCTCAGCATGCCTGGACTCACAATATAAAAATCTCTAATTTGTCAGCAAAAATTTGTGTGAATGCACTTAAAAGTGTAAATTCAACTTCCAAATTGGTGATCACAAATTGCATAGCTTATAACGTTGACAAGGGTTCAATTGGCCTAACCATATTCATCAATGGGCGCTTCATCGTAGTATCGTGTGGTTACAAAAGATGAACCCAATCTTCCGTAATTTGTTCCACCATAATACTGTCAAGAAAAATATAAGAGGAATTGTAGGAAGGGTGGAAACATTTTGACTTGATTGACTACTCTTACAATATGACACTTGTTGAAATGGTCTCGAAGTTGAATACCATATAATAGTTTGCAAGAGTACCATTCTTCGAGAAGAAACGAGCAACTGAGAACGCAAGATTTTCAGCCGACCTTTGAGATGGTGGACCGCCAAATACTCTGTACCTGTAATACCAATCAATCCCCTTTGAATAAAGCATCTCTCTGGGCAACTCAAAGGAAATAAAACACCAGTTGACTCTTGAAAATTTTTCCATTGCAAGAAAATTGAGTCCCAACACTTTCTGCTACATTTTTCCTTTCATATTGTTTTGTGAGTGGGTACAATCGAACAGGATGAAAAATGAACAAGAAACGACACTCAGTTAGCATATGGGTGCTTTTTCGAGGAATGTAGCTAGTTACTTACCGAGCAGTCCAATTCTCCGTCCATAACACAGGCTTGCTTGGTTTATTTGGACCGGTGAAAGTATCTCCACAGTTTCTCCCATTGCATGTGTTGATCTGCACTTAAACCATCATATATTTTGCCCGTCAAATTTTCCAGTAAACTTGAGTGCATAGAGGGATCATGAGTACTAAGTCATCTGGAGGCTTACCACTGGATCTGGGGCATCCTTTTGCTTGCACATCACCCAGGGAACTCCAGTGTTTAGTCCCACGGCCATAGTTCCTGCCCAATGGACATACCGAGTTCCTAGTTCCCTGAATGCAAGTTGAATAGTGTTGTATTCATTTTCAACCTGCAAAAAGAAATGAAGAAACTATTATACCATAGGTTCAAGGTATCAATAATCTTCGTGCATAGTTTTTCTCGTTTCCATTTTAGTGAAACGTAACCTGTGATAAAATGATAGGACCTCCTTGAGATGCATATAACTGGGCATCCTTCATCATGTCTATAATCATTTTCGTGAACTTTTTCATGTGGTACTGCATAAGAAAAACATCCAATTATGGAGACATCCGTTCAATCTAAATCAAACTATGCAACCAGCTTGATGATTACCTTGAACGGTGGATTATCAGATCGAAACGTAATATTTGGAACTTCTCTCAACCAAAATGGAAATCCACTGCAAAGATTTACATTTTATCAACCCGACTGAGTGCATGTGTGCTCATTGTAGGTAAATCACTGCAAAATTGGATTGTTAATTAGAATTTAGAAAACTTTAGCCAGGGCCATACCCATAGTTCCATTCCGCCTCAACGAATGGCCCGACCCTAAGTGTTGCGTACATACCTAGATCACCAATCATCTTGATAAAATTGGTCAAATTATAGTTTCCCTCAAAATTGAACTGCAAACACCGGAAAAAGAAAATGTAAAAACGCAGTGGCTTATAACGAACAGTACCAGTTGCAAAGACACGTATTAGCTTCCCAATTCAGAAAATATCACTAACATGTTACCTGGCCCTTCTCTGGTTCATGAATGTTCCAGAAAACATAAGTCTGAATCACATTCAATCCTCCAGCTTTAGCCTTTTTCAGTATGTCCCACCACATCTAATTACAAAATCAATCAAGCAAGCAACCACATTAGCATACCAAAACACACACATAAAATGAGGCATATGATGTCCATGATTCTGAAATAAAATTAAATACCTCAGGTGGCATCCTGGGGTAATGAATTGAACCTGAGAAGAAAAGCTCTCTTTTACCATTGATGATCAAAGATCGACCATCGTATGTCACGCTCCTTTTAAACTTCTCTCCTTGAACAACCGTTGAAATCATCAACAAAAGAAACAAGTGCCGCCAGCAGTACTGGACTTGGTACTGACATAGTGGTACTGTCAGTGTGTTACTACTTAACAGAAGCTGACCAGACTGTGATGTTTAATCAAAACTTTGGGTGTGGGTTTCAGTCAGAATCTGAATCAATGAAGTTGGTTTGCAGCATTCATGGAGCTACAATGTGCTGAATTGTAGTGACAGTGTCAGAGACAGTGGAGTGAAAATCTTTTCAGCTTGAGATTATATTTCCGAGAAATTGTTTGCGTTGAGTGCAATAAAATGTTTGCTGTTAAATTGATTTCATAGTTTGGTTCAGGTTTCTTCTTTCATTTCAGCACTGCTCATTCAAGGTGCTTCATTTGGATGCTGACCAAGTCCAATCATCTAACAGAAACTCGATATTGGCGGGTAACGATTTGTATTTGCAGTGTATTAACACGTGGCATCAGAATTTCCTCTATTTACGGATCAAAAATTGATAACATAAATCAGATTTTTTAAAAAAAAAATAAAAAATACAGTTTCTCGTAAGATATTCGTATGATTCTTGTATAAGATTTGTTTTGCCTATAAAACAATGCACGAATTCTAGTTGGTGTTATTCATGATCATGAAAGAGACCAAGCTATTTGGCTGACAATTGTTGGCCTTATCTCAAACAAACTGCATTGATCATACAAAGAAAAACTTCTGTTTGGCGAAAAAGAATGATTAACTAGGGGCTATCTTCTGTATAATACATATCATTTACAATAGTTAAGGCATTTATAAAAAGTTTATCATAATATAAATTAGAGAGAATGAAAGGGCGGTTGCCAACGTCCACGCGTGCAAGAAAAAAATGAATACAATATATAGTTATATATTAAAAACTACTCAAACCGAATCTTAAAAATAAATACGTAGATATCTTATAACCCAAAAATATATTGGATTAGACTGTGAACCCATTAAAAACGCATTAATTAACAACATTGCTTCATTAACACCATGACATGACCACAAAATTATCCAAATCCACTACTACGTTAGTGGGTCACCTTAACCCATCATATGATTTAATCTAACCAACGTTTCAACAAAGCATAACATCCCATGATTATGGATAATTACCTAATGGTGCCCGTAATTTACAACAATAGTAAATATGTCCACAAATTTAATGTTGATTTCGAGTTCGTTCCTAACCCACCAAGCGCAAGCAAAAATTAAAAAAAAAAGAAAAAGAAAAAAGAAAAACTAAGGAGTATTTGGCTATTTAAAAAAAAAAATTATAGGGACATTATTATATAGAGTATAGACAATGACTGTTTACTAAAACGTAAGAAAAGTGAAAGAAAAAGCAAACCGGAATTGAATCGGATCGGATGGGATCGGGAGTAAGACGTGGCCTAATCTCCGGAAAGGTCGTTTAAAGAAGGGGAAAAAAAAAAGGCAAAAAACAATAAAAGGCAGAGTAAAAGAAAGGAAACGAGTTTGTTGGCGAAGATTGGTTCGCTCAACGAACGCTTCAACGGCATAATTTCCCGGCCGAATACAAGGTTCCTTTTCTACCATTTTCTCTCAATCTTCACCTCCTCCCTCTTCATTTCCAAAAATTTTACTTTCCCTTCTTTTTTTCTTTTTTCCTTTTTGATCGATTGTCGCACTCTGGCGGTTCCCCCCCCCCCCCCCGACGTCGTTTCGTCGCTCCCGCTCTCTTTGTATTTTCTTTATTTTTTCTTTTTGGTGAAATTTTCTGGGGTTTCGTTGAAATTTCCCTTTGTTTTTCTTACTCAGCAGATGATGGCTAATTGAAGTTACGTTTGCGATCGCGGTTCTCCTCAGGTGTTGGGATCTGAGGGCTGTTTGTTCTTTTCTCTGAGACTTTATATTTTGGCAACTAAAAAGCCACTGTCTTGAAAAAAAAAAAAAAATGAGCGCATCAAGGTTTATTAAGTGCGTGACGGTAGGCGATGGAGCTGTGGGTAAAACTTGTTTGCTGATTTCTTACACAAGCAACACTTTCCCTACGGTAAAATTTCTCCCTTTATTTTCAAAAAAGGAAAATTATTTTTTTCTCGTTAACTGTGTATTTAAATGTTGGCGTTTCGGAAGAGTGTCAAAGATGGAAACTTTTTGAAATTTGGCAACAGAGGGTTTTATCTAAATCAGGCATACTTTGAAAACTTTCATCTTTTTGGGTCATTTTGTGAAGGATTTGGGGAATATGTGTGGATTTTTTAATGAAAGATGGTTGCTTTGATGTTATTTTTGATATTTGGTTTGGAATTTATCTCCAATGTTGTGGTATCTAATGCAGTTGGTAGATTAGGAATGAATGATGATGAGTTATGAAGATTCTGGATTTTTCTCTTTCTTTTTATTGAACACGGCAATGAGAAACAAATGCTAGGATATTGTGCTTTCTCATGCTGTAATATTGTTTTGGAATAGGATTTTTGGAAATATGTGAGCATAATGTGGTTAATTTTTTGTTTTGGTGGGAAGCAGGATTATGTGCCAACCGTGTTTGATAATTTCAGTGCAAATGTGGTTGTCAATGGGAGCACTGTTAATCTTGGATTATGGGATACTGCTGGTAACATTAAATCTACCCCCCTTTCCATTTGCAAATGTTGTTTAGAGTTCTGTTTCTGGGGCTAAATCCCTTTTCTTCCCCGCACTTTTTGTGAACAGGACAAGAGGATTATAACAGATTAAGACCTTTAAGTTACCGTGGTGCAGATGTTTTCATTCTTGCATTCTCTCTTATTAGCAAAGCAAGTTATGAAAATGTATCCAAGAAGGTGAGTATTTGTTCTGTTTACTCAATTCTATTTTGTTTTCTTACTCCAACTTGAGAGATACAATCTGTGGATGACATTTTGATGAATTTCTTTTTGGCTTTGTCTCCAGTGGATTCCAGAGTTGAAACATTATGCACCTGGTGTGCCAATAATTCTTGTTGGAACAAAGCTTGGTGAGGTTTTCTTATATTCAAATTGTCACTACTCATTTGGTATCTGTTAGCCTTTGTACATGGAGCATTTCATAAAGAATCTAAATAACCAATTTTTTTATACTTTTGTAATACAATCTTATCTTTTTTTGTTGTTCTAGACCACTGTTTCTGTTATACAATTTGAATTTATGATGATCGTATTTAAGTTAAATTAGCTTAGCATCCTCTGAAGCTTTGATGGCTAGTTGTACATCAATTGTTTCTAATCTATGCTTGATGTTGTTCTTGAAGTTTCATCATCACGCAGTCTGCATATATTTTTTGTCTTTTTTTATGTGAGGGAATTGATACAGATCTTTGATGGTAATTGCTTTTGGTTTTAATTATGGGCAAAATGCATTTTATGCATGTTTACTAAGGAACATGTTGTCGGGTTTATCCCCTTCTATGTTTGCTGGATTTTTTAGTGTCCATGGACATTTTTATATCGTGTGGATCATGGCCAAAATAACTGGTACCTACCCATTGTACACAATTTTTAATGGATATTGATGCTTATTTTGTCACATTCACTTTTGTGACAAATCTTTCAAATGTCTATATAATCTCCTTCTCTAAAATTATGCCTTCAAATATCAGTAATCAATTGATTGTGTCTGTATAGAGGGGTATAGAGAATTAGTTGTAGAGGAGGTATATCCTAACGAGCTCATTAATTACCCCTCCCTTAGAAATCTTTTGTAAGTGTATGTACCAAATGATTTTAAGTAATCCTAATTGTTTTATGATGTCCAATTAACCAGATCTTCGGGATGATAAGCAGTTCTTTATTGATCATCCAGGTGCCGTGCCCATTAGTACAGCTCAGGTAAAGATTTTCAGCTTCGCATTATTTTCATTTACCCTTTGAGAAATTGCACAAAAAAATTGTTAGCTTCAATTTACTGATTTTATAACTCGTAATAGGGGGAGGAGCTGAGGAAGCTGATTGGTGCACCTGCTTACATTGAATGCAGTTCAAAAACGCAGCAGGTAACCTTTGAATATTG
Organism: Citropsis articulata; assembly: GCA_030449925.1. Classification (NCBI taxonomy): domain Eukaryota; kingdom Viridiplantae; phylum Streptophyta; class Magnoliopsida; order Sapindales; family Rutaceae; genus Citropsis; species Citropsis articulata. The sequence continues at coordinate 169,782 of JASUUH010000066.1, forward strand.
AACATTTTCACGCTTCATGTATGTTGTTATAGATTTCTCATTAAAGGATTCAATGGTTTTTGTTGCTGTTGCTGCAGAACGTGAAGGCAGTATTTGATGCAGCCATCAGAGTTGTCCTCCAACCACCAAAGACAAAGAAGAAAAAGAATAAAGCACAAAAGGCCTGCTCTATCTTGTGATTGAAATTAGGTGTAAAGAGATTATGACCCTCTGTCCTTTCTCAAATTCTCCCTCATCTTTCTTCCTTTGCTCTTGAAGAAATCTCAATTGACAAACTGTGAGGATCTCTCTGTGAATCGTCGGGTGGTTTTGTATTGTTTTCTTGGAATTGTTGTGATCGGCTCTAATTGTTGAAATGCATTACATTGTTGCACACATTTTGTCGACTCCCGAATTCAATATGCATTATGTATTAAAAAGATTGGAATTTCCCAGTTCCCACCGAGAAGACCAACAACGTTTCCTTGCATGGACGTACTAAATATAACTTTGTATTGTTTTAAAGGCTTGGCCATGTCTTCTGCAGTGCATTTTATGCATACTTTCGAAAAGACCTAGCTTGGTTTTCTAATTAAGGTCCATATATCTTCATGATCTGTCCTTTTCCTTTTTGTTATCGGCGTCTCTTATCGTGTGAAAGAAAATGGGTATGGTATGAAATTCGACGAGACATGGGAAATAAGCATAACGTTATAAATCAGAAATGCTTACAGCGGAGAGCCATCATTTTGTACACAAGTGAACCGCCATGAGGAGTTTTCTGTTCTTGGCATTTATTTTTTGCAAAGCAGGTTTTTGATAAATTTATGCTATCAACAGCGGTGATTTGGTATGCATGTTTGACAATTTTTTTGGCTATGCACGAATATTATCATGATATGGAACGGTGGCTGATTGCAGTGCACCCGTCAGATTGTTTGATATTTGCGGGATTTTCACATGCCGCTGGATTTTGGATACCCAGCTCGACCATTGTGGAAAAAGCAACTTTAATTCGATTTGCCAATGAATTTTATGATTTGTGGGAATGGAATTTATGATGTGGCTATTATGCATTCCATGTCATTGACGGCACGTTTGTGCTTTACTTTCATTACCATCAATAGAAACCAGTTTAAGCTGAAACCTTAGAAGACAATTTACCTACCAAATGAGAGCGGTTGCTTTGCCCAGGTGAGTGATTAAGATTTAAGATTTACATCGCAAGTCGCTTTCCCTTCGCAATCGCAACTTAAGAGGTAGTTATCGATGAAAAGCGGGAGGTATTGGTGAATATCATTGGGACCCTAGAGTTAATAAGAATTAAGAACCAAAAAAGAGCTAAAAGATTGTTTGGGGGGAATGTCAGAAAAGAAGAGAAAACGTTCAAATAGAATAATACTGTGGAGACATGTAAGAGGTTTGAATCAATAATTATCAAGAATCAAGCACAATGAAATAGGTGCTTTTGCAGCAGAAGCACTTCTTAAGAAGCAAAATCAAACGAACTCTAGACCCATCATTACGTAATGTGAAGCAAAATGAATCCGGAGTCCATTATCCTGCAAGTAGTGGTGTTGATGTCTTATCAGTTGCATAATGCATATTTACAAAGACAGCCAACAACGGTTCCCATTGCTAATCCATTCATGTCATCTACATAACCATCATGTTACAAAACCTGCATGTTCTTAACCAGTGACAATTTTCTTTGATGGAGTACTGGAATTGCAAAAGAGATCATCTTTCAAATTAGAAAAAAGAAAGTTAAAAGAGGAAACTAAATTTAAACAGGAAATTGCGGAGTCTTTTCATATTGCTATCAAAGAATTTATACCATCGACACAGGTTGTATGTATCCACTTGCAATATAATCCTTAAAGAACCTTTGATTGGACCACCCCAATATCTCGCTCACTCGCTATATAAACCATGAAATCCCCCTTTTACCAAGTATATCCAGGGCTATATTCAATCCTCTCTACCTAGAAGACGAAAATATTTCACAGTTCTTTTGGGGGAAAAAATTAAAAAAAAAAAAAGAAGGTATTTTTCTTCATAAATTCGCCTGATGGCTTCAAAAAGAATTATCAAGGAGCTTAGGGATTTGCAGAGCGAGCCTCCAAGTTCATGCAGCGCAGGTATATATGATGAACATAAACTGCAGCAAATCGTTTTTATAATTGCTTCAATTATTTCTCTGTAACATATAATTTTTGTTTCGACGAAGTTTAGGACCTATAGCAGCAGATTTGTTCCGCTGGCAAGCAACCATCATTGGTCCAACTGACAGTCCATATGCTGGTGGTATTTTTCATGTTGCCGTCAATTTCCCTCCTGATTACCCTTTTAAACCTCCAAAGGTAATATACGTACATGCAGTATGCAAAGTAATATTGAAACTTGATAAGTTGATATTGATCATCTGGGTTCTTGATGTGATATATGAATTTGTATTATAATTGTCTCAAATTGCAGGTTGCTTTTAAGACCAAAGTTTTCCATCCAAATATCAATAACAATGGGAGTATCTGTTTAGATATTCTCAAGGATCAATGGAGCCCTGCACTCACCATATCAAAGGTGGTATCTCATTTTAAAAAAAAAAAAAAAATCATAATCAATAGAACACCATGATGTTATTAATGATAATTAATTAATATGTAACGAATGCAGGTTTTGCTTTCAATATGTTCCCTGCTAACCGATCCCAACCCAGATGATCCGCTTGTTCCAGAGATTGCTCATTTGTGCAAGACTGATAAGCTCAAGTATGAGAATCTTGCACGAAACTGGACTCAGAAATATGCCATGGGTTAGTACCCGAAAAACTCTCCATAAGCAAATTAAGCCTATCTTGCCTATCGGCCCACCCCCAACAACAACAACCCCCCCCCCCCCCCAACACCACCCCCCCAAAAAAAAAAAAAAATTTGGAATAACTTTTGCGTGTAAATGATTGTTACTGTTTGAGACGCTCAATATAAATGATTGCTACTGTTTCGTCATGGAGGACTGTCAAAAAATGTGTTTAGAATGTTGAGATGCTGCAATTCATTCAGCAGCCAGAATTTGTATATGAATCAAGCGAGTCCGCTTAGCTTAAAACGATTTTGAGTTTGGCTTCTCTTCATCGACCCTTCTCTTTTGACAGTCATTAGGGATCAGTAAAAACAAAATGAGTAGTGAAAAACATTTTCCCGAGGTCAATTGATTGAAAATTCTCTCCCCCACCCGACGTGCCGAATATATTAACATACAAAGAAAACAAGCACTCTTGACCACATCGATTGATTCCTTGGAGAAAATGCTTGCCCAATAGCAAAAGATTCCACACCACCCAAGCCTCCCCCGGCATCCGCAGCGGCAACACGACACGAAACCGTTAATATACGTTGGCATATTTAGCAGTTAGTATTGGTAGTGTTAACTCTCTCATTTTTATAATTCTGGTTTTTCTAAAAGATTTCTTAAACATGTTCCAAGACCGTAGAAAAGAACATCCATAAACACGCGGCGCAAGAAGACCCCTCAACAAGCAAGGATTTGACAGTCCACGTCCAATAAAGATCATAACACGAGTAAAGAAGACCTATTGTTAATTTATATCATCCTTCACTGCTGTAATTACTTGGAGCACATGGTCGCAAAAACAACGGGATCCTAAATACCTCACAAAAATATCAAACACCATAATGGTAAGAATACAGATCTTCAACAACATTGCTTCCAAATTGCTCAAATCTAACCTCTGGCACCGATTATCAAACCTCTCAATAGAATAAGTCAAATCACTGTTATCGGCAGAAGCCTGAATCAAACTCGTCAGTCTCCAGAATATTGCAAAAACTAAATTGACTTCTTGGCATCCAATGAGTCACACCTTGATAGGCTCATACTTTTCGCCCACTGCACCACCTTTCTGTTTCTGGAACTGTATGTATCGCAATGTGCTTGCAAAGAAAGCATCTGCAGCTGGATCTGGCGTATTCGAGTCGCTTTGCATCTCTGCTGTAATCAGCTCGATCAGGCTCTGGATTGCAGCAGCATTGATCTGTGTGTTACCCTTCTCAAAGAAATAAAGGTACCTGCGCATAGTATTAAGGGTCTCTAGCCCGTTAAAACTAATTCTTAGTTCACGTACAAAACCAGAGGTGCAGATCTTACTTGTTCAGTATCTCGACAAAAAGCGTGACTGATCCAGTGCTACCTCGTGTGGCATTAGACATTTGTTGAGCAGCATTTGCTATTCTCAGTGCACGCTTGAGACAGAGCAGGACCCTAGTTTAAAGAACAATAAATGGAAGTTTGAATAATGTTAATTATCCATGACCTTATGAGAGTGATAAATAACAAATTAATGTTGCCCAGCATTGTCTCCCACATAAAAAATAAATAAATACAGCAAACCATTTGCATTTCAGTAAGATATATCATCCATATGCGTGAGAAGACCCAACCTAGAATACTAATTGATTGCACGGGCCAAGAGTTACCACACACAATGCATAGTTTCCAGAAATACTATTATTCCAACCTCGAAGTTCACTTAATAGGCTCACATTTACTGCAAATGCATGTGTCATAAGATAAAAAATAACAGCTGAAGCTACTGTCTTCACAGTAAACATGAACTGTTAAATAATAAATAAATATACAATAACAAACCTCTCTCCATCTTTCATGTTATCCTGATCATCAACCCAGAAGAGATGTGAGCATGCATAGACAGCTCTGCACTGATCAGGCTTCTTTAAGAGCTTTGCAGAATACTGCCAAGAATAAAGCTTCTTTAGAATCAGGCTCACTCAACCTTAGAAATAATTGAAATGCTACAATCATTACCCCTGTAGCCTTGTGTGTTAATGTATCCCTGTTTTCTACACCAAATACGTGCATCCTCTGGAGAGTCCCTATTATTAGATGTATTGCTGTCACTTGTGCTCTGGAATCCTACAAAGAAAGAACATTTTAAAGTGAATATTAGTCTATTTGATAACAGACTAAGGATTCCCCAACACCATCAGCCCCCTTTCCCGGAAGACGACGACGACGATGATAAAAAGAAACAAGATTACTCATCAGAGGCACGATCAACTTACTGAAATTTCTTCTTCATACAGGATATATGCTTGAGTGAAAAATTCATAAGCCACAGGTTCTAGATCAGAGTCATTTGCAGCCTGATAAAATAACAAATAATGAGAAACTACAGATCAGAATATCATATGCTTCACCAATAGATTCCCTGTATATCAGAAGATCAAAGATCAAAACGCACCTCAGCACACTGAAGGTACAACCGCAACGCCAATTCAGGTGCTGGGACACCATATAGGGTCTCAATAGTCTAAAACAAGCAGCAATACACATTATCAATACGTAAAATAAGTGAAATGCACTGATTAAACATGCAAAAGAAAAAACAAATTTAAGACAAGTTGAGCCAATCCCTGCAATGTAAACAACGTAGACAATGCAAGAACAAATGCATGAACATCCTAGTTCCAGAAAGTTCCTTTTTAAGTGTGATTCCATAATAGCTCATGTATGCTAACATGTAAGGAAAAAACAAGTTCCTTTCAAGGAGAATATGACAATGATCATGTCCTGAAAATACCTTATTTTACTAGATCGTCCAACCAAAGATATTTGGCTAGATCCTGGAATGAGGATATTAATGTCAAAATGCCCATTTAAATCCCACTTTTCCTTAAATCACTTAGAATACACCACCCATTCTCACAAAGTTTCTCAGTTCTCTCTCAAATTCCTACAACGATTATACAATCCCAACAGAATCCACCACATGCTAGTGAATTCTAATAATGCCCAATTGTCAGCAACCATTGTTCACGGAAATATTTCTTTAAATTGAGCATGTCTTTGGTTTTCTTCACTTTGGTAAGTGCCTGATTTTCACATAATGGAATAGATTTGATAGATAATAACAATAACAAGCTACCTGATTTAAAAGCTGAAAAACTTTCTTAGGTGTAGTTGATCCCTCTTCTCCAAAAGGATTTTCTTCTGGTCCTTGGAGCTGCCGAACCAACTGCATATCACACACAATGTACTGTTAATAAAAATTATGGGAAGTTTTTGAGGAACCACTGGCCCCACAAACGTAAGCTAACTAGGCTTAAACTATATCAATTTTCCTGATCATAATCACGAAAGGCAGTATAATAGTATATACCAATGACCATGTAATGATTTTCACAGGAATTACAAAAATCCTATAAAATTGAGAAAATTATTAGCATTCACTTAAGCTGAACAGATAGCGACATACCTTCAGAGAAGAAAACACAAGGGGAGGAACAGTAAATGGCAGACGTTTGGGTCCTCCAGTAAGAATATGTTTCCTTACTGTACATATGATCTGCAACATATTAAGCGTATTAAGATGTTTCCACAATAGAGGGCATAATATACTAAGCTTGCAAGAAAAGGGAAAAATAAATAGAGAAAGTTAACCAAAGAGTATGTCATACTAAATTAGACAAGGTTAATTTGGGGTGGCTCGGGTGCAGTACAAGTTGACCTAAAGAAAAATGTCACGCTACAAATAGAGAAGTTTAACAAAGTTATTTACGGTTCATGTAAAATTAAATTGCTGAATAATATAGAATTATAAATCTAAAACACCACTTCATCTATTCTGCACTCTTTGGTTAATCAACTCAAAGTTCACCAGATTCATATGACGTGGACTAAAGAATCTTCCTTTAATTCCAAATCAAAAACACCAGTGAGACATGCATAATTGAAGAAGAAACATTGTACACACAAAAAGACTTTAATCATTCAACGCTTAAAGAAATTAGATAATCATATAGGGAGAATATCACCCTTTCAGATACCTTAAACATTTCCTCTGGATCATCATTTTGAATCATCTGGATAAGACGTGCAACAGAATTCTGCTCTTCCTTGAAATCATCTTCATCAACCTAAAATGACAAAAAAAAAAACATATATAAACCATTTCAATAGAAAAATGGTTAAGCGAAATGGCTCAATTAGAGAAGAAATCTTGGACGAATTAGCAATTTGTTCGGTGAAAAGAATTACAAAGAAAATGTAACATATATAATTGATGGATTATAAGAGAAAACAGAGTTCTATAATCATCAAATAACAGAAATTATTTCGACAGAGAAATAAACTTCAAGTAACCTGATCATGAGCAGCCCCATCCAAGTCCCTAATAAGCCCTTTAATTAATTCAAACAATGCCTCAACCTACAAAATGGAAACCAAAATATTTAGTAGATTAAATATTTAAAATTAAAAATAAAATAAATATGTGAATAGAAACAAATTACCAGGAAGCATGCCTCCTTAAAATAATGCATAACTATATATATATATATATATTATGCACAGAAACCTACCTTGTCAGCAGTCGAAATCTGAGTATTGTTTTTCATAATGCTCTGAATAATAACCATTGCCATGACTTTGTTGGTTTCACTGTCAACGTATTCCATCACACTGGGATAGTTTGAAAGTTTTAGTACAGTAACAATGTCATTGTATTTGTCCAGTGGAGCACTTAAAAGCGCAACAATCTGTTTTGTTGCTCTGTTGTCTTCAAGTTTTCCTTCGCCCAAAAGTTTTTTAACACAAGCTCCCTGAAGAATAGTTCAGACAAAAATTAACTTTGCTCGGAGAAAGAAGATTTTATACCTAAAGAATGCAACATATCCTTCATACTGAAAAAATGATAAACAAAAATAGAATATGATATTGAATCATTCAGACAAGCATAAAAATGGCAAGTCAGTTCTCTCTTTATATGGATATCCAGCACATTTAATTTTCAGTTTGAAAACTATGCTACTTCATACATCTATTTCCTCACGATGATGGTAACATATATACACACACACACACACACAGAGAGATACCTGTAAACTTAAAAAGCTGATAATAGTGATTCATTACAAGGCATACACAATACATATTCAAAAGGAATTTCAGTAGATACATACCAGCACTTGATCTGCATAATCAAGCCGATCAGGGTGTACGTGGAGAGTAAATGTAAGAAGAGATGAATATAAAGTTACAGCTCCAAGGATTGGCATGTCAGCCTGAGCTTCTATCACCTGCATCATCACATAGATTACAATCCCATTTCCAGCCACCAAAATAAGAATGTAAACAATACTTTGTGATAAAAGTGGAAAGTAGAAGTTTTAAAAAAAAAAAAAAAATTCAGAAGGAAACATGTAAGTCACCAAAATATGCAAATAGGTGGGACAGTGTAACATACATTCAAAGTTCGAATGCTGCAGATTATATTCCTTAAAACATATGAAAACAATTTACCTTCCCAATGGCATTGTTCAACTTGGAAAAAGCTTCTACTTGCAAGAACTCAGGTAAAACTTCTGTGCTTGAAGCAGCATAGTTTGAAAGTCTTTCCATCAAACGAGATAGGACTGTCTTGATATCAACACATGGCTGAGAAGCACAAATACCAAAAAGTGTGTGAAGGTTTAAAAGAAAAATTACTACTCTGGACTTCATCACATTATTAGCTTTATATCATTGAATTAGGTCAACAAACATAAATTAGACATAAAGGGCCAAGTAAGCTCATTTTTTATGTTTCTATAAACATTAACATTTAAAAGGTTACATAGAAGGGGATTCAAAAACTGATAACGCAGACGAAATTACATACTTGAAGCTGCGGGAAAGCCCCCAACAATATTTCAAGAGTTTGCAAGTGGTGCTCATCAGGAAAGACCTGGATGATGCAGTCCATCAAGTAGCACTGTGCAATCTCATCTTTACAATTGACAACCTGTCAAAATAATTTAGAAGCAGAATCCAGTGCCCAAAGTGTAACAAGCAAAAGTCACCTACTGTAGTGATAAATTCGACTACAAAAGGAATAAAAGTCTAACATACCTGCTCGAGAACTCTGGGAAGCACAGTTTCTTTGTACATATCAAGGTCAACACCCTCTATCTGACTGAGGACATGCAGGTTCTTCCCAACCTAGTTAGAAAAATGGAGGCAAAACGAAGCTTTCCATAAGCGTAACTGGGTGCACAAAATTATAGCAGCAAAATTAACCATATATGGGTTATCGGTATTACAAGATCACGTAGCTCGCTCCTTTCTTTCTCCCGTTTGTCCTTCTCCCGGGCAGGTCCCTGCAGACCAGAAAGCCCGACAGCAAGCCTCAACTCAGGGTCAGCTAAGAGTATGAATGATTCACAAGCAGTATAACACCTGCATGACCAGAAATCATGCCCTCATGACACAAATTTACCTCCATGACATGCAAGAGATTGTGGTACATGCATGCCAAACATGAGAGCAGGTAACAGTCCAGAGATGTTTCAACCAACCTGATGTTGCATCCGCACCCATAATTTGTTCATCTCTGTGAAGTTTTGAAGTACAAACTCCATAGCATCATTTACAGTGTCAGCATCCCTGCAGAGTCCAGTAAAGCTATCAAAAAATAAGTTTCCGCTTAATCAATTGTTAACTTAAATATACACAAGGTTAATTGACCAACAAGAAATCAACAAAGCAACCAAACTAATTTTTTCATTGATATCATAAAATAAATTCATTACGATTTACCAACAACTAGGCATAAGATAAATACATTAATAGTTACCAACAACTAACATCAAAATTCTTGGCCCCTCAAATTCCAGTGGTCTTGAAACAAACAAAAACATTTCTAGAGAGAGGGAAAAAAAAAGGATGAATTTTCCCTTCGACTTGGACCACACCAGCTGCAATCGACAATATTTGGTCACCCACCAGATCAAATCATTTTAATGATTTCAAACACTCATCCAATAGGGCCAATACTGCTTAAAAGTCTCAAACCACCAAATGATCCCCAAAAAACCACACAGAATTAAATGATCTTCACACTAGTCTAGAAATGGAAGACTTGACAACCATCTAACATCCTTACCCTTCATACTCTGAACCAATATCAGGTAATTTATCCCTGCTAATTTGCGAGAGGTAACTCCTCAGGAAGAGTCCACGTACAGGATGCTGAATGCCACGGCACATTTCAACAAGATCTTTTAGAACATCCTTAGGGGGTGCTTCCTTAGATTTAATATATACTGATCCCACCGTGCAGAGAAGATACCTGAAAAAATATCACAATTAACTCATAAAACAATGCAAAAAGGAAAACCTACAACTAATACAAATAAAGCTGCTTTTTTCACACTTTATTTAGTAACGCTTAATGGAAATTTCATTCACTCACAATCTAGGCAATATATTGCCAGCATGCTGCACGAGCTCATACAGATCAATAATAGAGCAACCACGGCGAGCCTCTTCCTTAAAGAACATCTCCAGCTTCCTTAGCTCGTCAAATGCTCGCATGTCTGTTGCAGTCAATCAGAAATCATAGTTCGTATGTAAGTTATTCTGGAAAAAAAAATCTTAAATCCAACACTATTGGAAAGTGGATCACAGAATTAAAGCCTTACAGAGTTGATAGTACTTTTGAGGAGAAAGCTTCGAAGTCCTAAGCTCAGATAACATCTGAGCAGAATATTTTAAAGCATCTCTCAGATTGTTCGAGTCCTGAGAAATTCAAATTAACCGCCACCATAATTAGGGTTTCGACCATGCAAATTCATCATATTAGGGTTAATCTTTGATTTTCCGCTCGTTTTCTTCCCGAGAAACAAATAGATGTTACTTACCAGAGCACGATGCATGTAGAACGCGTTCTGTTGGAGGCCAGCGATTCCGGCGGCAAGCCATTTCTCCTCATCTTCGACTCCTTCGACCATCATTCTCTCTCTCTCTCTCGTTAACGAGGTTGCGTTTTGACTTGATACGTAGTAAGATCCTCAATTGCCTGTCATAGACTCTATGGATCGGCGCTATCTTGTGCGCTTGACGTGTAAGCTATGAATAAATCTTAGACCGTTGATTCTGGGTCGTGTACTTTACGCAAAAATTGTACTTTATAACAATTTCTTATTAAGTTGTTAAATTCTACCTTTTCAAGGTATTCGGTAAACTGAGAGCATGGAATATTGGGACTCATTTTTCCCCCCAATTTATCTATATAAAAGTAAATTTGTAACTTCTCTATTAATGTGGGCAACAAAAATTATTCAAAAGCTAATTAAATAATGCATAAGCCTGAGAAATCTGTGGCAATATGTCAGTATTCTCTTTGCACGGTAGTAAAAATGAAAGAAAATAGCAGGCCATTGAATACCTTCGGCATTCTGGACATTCAATTGTCTACGTTTAAGGAAAATATATTGACAATATTTATTTGCTCTCTTCAAAGTTAATTTTTAAATACAAATCTCCTTCTCCATTGAACAAACATGCATGAGCACCACCAATGAGTCTTTGGTCCAATGAAAGAATCCTTGCACTTACAATATTGAGTGCAAGAATTCGAGCCTACATAAGAATATTATAAGAGTTAATTTTAATACTCTCTCAATTATCAATTAATTGAGTGGAGACATTCTCTCTCTTACAAAATGTGAGTGGAGTAGACACATCTCGAATATTTATGAGAGTTTAAAAAATCTTAACAAGTACATCAGTGTGTTAATGTATGACGGTAGTCACAGTTTATAATATAATTGTAAATATTAATTATCAGTTGTATAATATAATTATAAATATTAATTATAATGTCTGATACAATGTCAGTAACAACCTGTGTATAACAAAATTAAAAAAAAAAAAACAAAACATGCATGAGCACCGTTTCACCAATTTATTAAACAAAAACTGGAGCATCACACGCATGATTCTTCTACACACATGGTTACTCCTCTCCTGCTACCAGACCAGACCATTCCTATCTCTTCATTTTAAGAGCCAGGCACCTTCTTTGCTTAGCCCTGGTTCAGAGGCAGTCTTACAAGAACGTCCAAGCCTTCTGCAAAAAATCGCAACCTTACACATTACCTAAATTTCTGAAATGCTATAAGATTCTTATTATTATTTTTTTTTCAAATAAGAAAAAATGAAGTGTGGTACACGATTTTTCGTTCCCTCCATGAAAAAAGTTGTATCATCAATTTCTAACAACTTTCACTACAACTATCTTCCCGCACAAGATATTACCCCAAGCTGGAAACGAAACAAACTTTTCTCACTTTCTGGCACTGGAATAAACAATGCAGTGCAGCTTTACCAGCCACCTTATCTTGCCTCCCAGCTTATCTTCTTTTCAGAGAAGAATTTCAGAACGGCACGGTGAATGGCAATGCATATACATCAGCCTCAGGCAAGTAACAAACGCGTGGCCAAGTAGTTGTGTTTGCATGACTTGTGGGTGCACCTACACTATCCAAATCACACATTTTATCCCTGCTTCTCTGTTTTGTCTCAAATAGCCATTCCTGATCACCAAAATCGTTACCATCACTTGGCATTGGAGGTGGAACCCAGTTCTCAATGACATCTAGGAACTTTGATGCTAACCGAGGAGAACAACTGCCACAGAATTTAGATGGCACCGATGTCTCAGCCATTTGAGAATAACACTCAGAAGCCCCAGTAGACAGGCAGGGTTTTTTGGAACTTTCAGACACTGCAGTGGGGAGGCGGGGCTTTTCTTTGCATAGCCTTACAGCATGCTCCGGGCACATCTTTCTGGAAGTGGAACAACGATTTTCTACTACTTCTCCACCTGATCTAGGAACAGGTTCATGCATCAGTTGAATATAGGCATCCTCAGTCCTTCCAGGAATAAGGCAGGGGTTTTCTTTGCTTAGCCTCGTAGCAAATTCTGGACACATCCTTCCGGAAGCAGAACAAGGATTTTCTACCCCTTCTCTGCTTGGTATAGGAGCAGGTTCATGCATCACTTGAACTGAGGCATCATCAGACCATCCCGGAGCAAGGCAAGGCTGTTCCCTGAGGGGTAGCACTTCTGGATCTCTGTGCCTTTGAGTAGGCAACCGGATCCGAATAATGCTTCCTTCACATTAATAATTAGAATTTGAAGAAAGTACATAAGTGCCGATGTGTATCAAACAAACCCAACAAGTAAACAGCCTTGCCCAGGAAAGGGAAAAGCACAAAAACACTCACCAGCATTATGCCTACCATCGGGGGGCGAGCTCAACTTCTGTCTTTTGTTACTGTTAAGAGTGCTGTCAGAGGAGGTCTGGGATCCAACCGGATGCCCACGTTCTTCAGTAAGACTACTCTTCTCAATCTGTTCTGTTTCATTTTCTGTTCTCTTCTGAAGTTCTCCTTTCTGATCTTCTTTGCTCCTTTCATCCTTGTGCCTTTTCTTATGACTGTGCTTCTTACTTTCAATATCTCCACTTCCCCGGGTCTTCCCCTTTTCTCTTTTCTCTCGTTTATTCTCTTTCTTTTTTTCTTTCTTGGCCTTATCTCCTTTTCTTTGGAGCTTCAAATCACAAGAACAGCCATCAATTTGGGAACTACTGAGATATGAATATTCAAAACAAGCAAGCAAAAGCATGTAACAGAAAAGAGAGATGCCAGTACAAAACAAGCAAGCAAGTGCTACGTCAAAGTCTGCAAGCATATCCAAGCAAAAAGAGAGGAGAAATAACCTTCAAAGATCTTGGTAACAAGGGCATAGGAATAACAATACGTACAATATTAGTGTTCACAGATAATTAGCGGTGGAGATAGCTCTCCAAAAGTTCCAATTAGTGTAAACTTGTTAAAAGTTACTCCAGCGGATACGTATATACCATTAGCGTGTTTTTTGGCCAACAATAGATGGACCCTTTTCTAGCTCTTCCTTGGGAATTTACATGGTCAAGTGAGATAATCAAAGTTGATATCGGTGCCAGCATTTGAATAATAATTTGGCTAGCTAGTAGAACTCAGTTAGCCAAAACACTCAAGCTCATGCTCTTATATGTGGTTGGTAATTGCAGTCAAGAAATGGATTGCTACCATTATTTGCTATATTCAACAGGTTTAAGCAATACTGGAGCTCCAGGAGCTCCATTCTACACAAAAATGACAGATAAAAATATAAAAAAGAATAAAATGCAATTAGTACTCTCAACATTATGCCTTGAAGAGGACTTGAACCTCCACGCTCTTCAGCACGAGATTTCAGATCTCGCGTGTCTACCATTTCACCACCAAGGCAGCTTCAACAGGATTATGTTCCATGCAAAGAATGTCACACTCAAAGAACAAAAAAGAGCACATAGCTAATATGAAATACTTTCACCCACCACTCATGGCATACAACAAGTAATCAGGCATCTAATAGCTTTGAACCATCAAAAGCATCAGTGACATAGAACCCAATTAAGGGATATACATGTGTAGGTAACATGTTAATATTGGTTTGCACTGAAACCTGGTGAACCAGGAACAGAGCTCAAACTCCCAAGGAACCCCTGACAGAGAAATGGAATCAAGACACCCCACAGTTAGCCCTTCCCAAGTTCTTACCATGCAACAATACCCAAAGAACAAAATCAATGCCAAGCACATGACTGTGCTCAGCTTCTAATGGTTGATCAATACTAGTCTACAAGAAACAACAAAGAATCAATCACAAAACAATAATCAAAATTCCTGATAAAATTTTGTATCATCCCAAAGATTGCAACACTGCAGTCCAGCCAGCAAGGGATTTTTCCAATAGGAGGTTCACTGAAAAAGTTTAAGCTCTATTATTTGAGTAAAGAGAGTACGCCTTGTTGTCAAAATTGGTCCAAAGAAATATACATTGAAAAATTGGGTTTTAAATATGTCCATTTTAATAAAGATGTGTAAACAAAATGTCATTTTCTTCTTCGTTCGGCTGTTTGAGCCATATCAAACAGAAACCCGGAAAACATTGGATGAGTGGGAATCAAATCGTATGCTGGAAAAGAAAGATAAAAGTAACAACCCCTGCCAGATTGGGCAAAGTTCTAACAAAAATATCTAATCCCGAGTTCTGGAACAAAAGAAATGTGGTCCCTTTTCTTTTTCTTCTATTTTTAAGAGGAAGTTTTAAACAAAAATTCAACACATTCAAATCAGCATCACAATCAGAAGACTCGTAACCGAACACATCACTTGATCACAACGCCAAGCACCCAATACAGCATCGAATCCACGAATGCTGAATCAAACAAACCTTAATAGATTCGATCAAAGCCTCATCGCGAATACCATTCCTTACGTATCCAGGAGGAGGATACGGGAAACAGCGAGACATAGCTCTATTCGTAAAACAGGATCTGATAAAAAAGAATAGAATCAAACCCTAGCTTAAACCGTAAATTTAAACGTCCAAAAGATGTAGCTAGGGTTTGACGTTCGGTTTAGTAAAGAACCATACGATATTCCCGCCAAATTTGATTGTGGCAGTAGAAATAAAGATGAGAAAATTCGTGTTAGGGTTAGGGTTTGACAAGGTGAGAAACAATATCACCAGTTGAAAGGGAAACTTCGATCGGAAGAGACGGCTTAATTAGAGCTTGTAGAGGGGTATTTATAGACGGACTGCGGCAGCCCACCGTTGGGTAATTGGTAACAAGAATGTGCTACACGTGGAAGATTCTTTTGCATTCGTCCACCCCACAAATTTTGCTTTAGTTGGGGTCTGTTTGGTAACGCGAGGGACTGCGCTCCTGTCATGGTCTTTACTATTTATCATTGCCCCGACAATTTAACGGCGCGTTTGTCAGTACAGTATTTATAACGCTAATTTTTAGTAACCTCCCTTGCGGTTAACGTATTAACACTTAGATATAAAGTATAAGCATATTATTAGATACTTCCCCTGCAGTTTGTATTTCATTTAGTATCTTGTCAATGTATAAGGGTAATTTCATAAAAAAACTCTCTAAAATTTTGAAAAAATCAAAAGCAATTGAGTTGACCGTTGTGCACTTCATTAACTACTAGTTCCAAGAACACATTTGACAGATCTTCTCTTTTATCTTTCAAACCCAAGATAAGTAGCAATCCATTCATCCATCCAAAGTTCTAAACACAACCAGATTCTTCTCTTTATGCTTCTAACCTCGCCAAATAATGCTCAATTCAAAGGAACTCAAATCTAAAAGAAGAGTGATGAACAACAAAGTGATGGCAACGGGAAAATGCTGTCGTCGAGTGACCATTGCTGGTGACAAGCGAAGAACGAATGAGTTATTAAACCTTATAAAAGGTGAAAATTCTAAATAACTCGATACATGTTAAAGTTAGAGCCTTTTGGTTGATTGATGTTGCGTTTGAAATTATATTTCAGGCTGTGTTTGAGTTGTTGAAGAAGTTGTTGCATGTTTTTGAGTTGTTGAAGAAGCTGCTGGATGTTTTTAGTGTGAGTCACCCTAATGATGAGTCAAACAAACAATTGCGTATTAGAAATTAATTATTTTCATGTGATTTCTATGTTAAACAAAAATGGGTTTTAACATTGTAATCGTAAATATAATTCCTAATTTTCATAATAATTTTTTTTAATTACATGAGACTAATGCTCAGATTACAACTCATATTATATGAGATTTACAACTGATATTTACAATCAGACAATTACTGAGGCTAATTTATATTAATTCTTATACAGCACTGCCCATATTTTACCCTCTCAAATATTCGAGGAGTATCTACTTCACTCACATTTTGAAAGGGAGAAAATTGTTTTCACTTAATTATATATTATAATTAAGGAAAGAAATAAGTCTCAACATGTGTTGCGGGAGTTCAAACCACTGCGCTCACAATTATGATTACAATTTAAAACAAATATGATTTTCTTAATTGAAGTTCAAAAATTGTTAAATTCTTCACCAATATTTTATCCTTTTTTTCTAGTTAATGAGTATACAATGTCAAGTATTTGGTTATTCCTTTTTTTTTTTTAATTTGTGTATTGAGAGTGAAACATATTTTATTTTACTAACAAACAGCACCCTAATGGTTGCTATAAGGGTGTTTTCATCTTTAGGAATATTTTTGTCATTTTATTAATCTACTAACAATCATATGATGGAAATGCAAACGTCGGGGGAGTTCTTTATAATTACTTTCATACTTTCTATGTAGGTGTTAATACACCAAACCTCAAGGGAGGTCTCTAAAAATTATTCATATTTATTATGGGACGATTTATTTAATGAAATTGATATACATCATTTAATTGCTATCCATAATATTTAAAAAATTTTATGATAAATGAGTGATTTAATTGATAATTTATCTATAAAATATAAAATATATTTATTATAAAAAATTTAAAAAATAACAAAAAAAATATAAGAAAAATATCTTATCATTAATTTTTATTTACATCAAAATATAACATTTCTTATTTTTAGTACTAAAATTTTTTCTTTAATTTTTATTTATCCGATTTTTAATTTATAATAAATACAAATAATATATATTTAAAATAAGAATAATAACAATATAAAATTATACTGTTAGGAATTATTGACTATTATTAAAATAAATAAATGATATGTAAGATTTCATTAAAAAAGGGGGGCGATTTCCTTTATTATTTTCTCTTTAGCGTTTTCTCAATAATATTGGAGTATTCTCTTTGTCTCTCTTTATTTAATGAGTCTCTTACTAAACTTAAATCTTACATTTATTTTTCATATTTATTTTTTCATTTTATGAAGGATTGTTATTCCTCTCTTTACGATTTCTTTCTTTACTATTTCTTTCTTTCATAACATTAAATATAAGTTTAATATAATTTATCTAATGGTTATAAATGTTTATTTAATCCCATGAGCAAATCATAATTTTTGTTATTATTTGGTTGTTATTTTAGTAGAACTTTTGAAGATTAAACAAGTAATTTTGCTTGTGTTAATAAAAACTCAAATTTTATACTTTTAGGAGTAGCACCGTAGAGGTTACAAATATATATTTTTTTAAATGTTAATAAAAATTCACATTGACAACCAAACAACTAAAATTTTTAAATAAAACATTTCTTTAAATAAAATTATATTTAAAAATTGATGGTATCTCACTTTAACTAATATCACAACGACCATATGCAAAATGTATATATGCAGCCGTCCAAAAGAAATTAAAGGGGTAAAATCTTTACGTAAATGAATAATTGTTAAAGTGAGATACCATCAATTTTTATTTGTGAAAGACCACGGACAATTTAATAAAGCAACTTGGATTTTTAAAAAGGCTAGAATCCATGATATTTGATTGATATTCCACAGCCAATAGTTACAAGCAAGAACTCTACTTTTCGTACCGAGAAGGATGTATGTAGTACTAGTACGGACGTAATAATACATACGATGTGATTGCAACAACACATGTAAGAGGAAAGCACTGAGCAGTATTTATAACACAATCTATCACATTACAGCACAGGCATTCGGGTTCTCATCACTGAAAGCGGTGGTGTACTTGACCTCGAACGAACTGGCACGCGCGAGAGGGGCGGCCGCCGGGTCGTTCAACACGTTTCGCACGTACCCAGGTGGGGCCTTCTTATCATACGCTTCCGGCGCATACGGATGAGGCACGACGTCGTAGGGCACATAAGGCCAGAACTCGGCCTTCTTTCCCGTTCGATGTCTGACACGTTCCAAAACTTTATCCGGGTCCACGTAGCCGATCACCGTCAACTTGCTCTGCTTGGGGTCCACTTTCACTTGCGTCACACCTTTCATCCCTTCCACTGACTTCTTGACTCTTCTCTGGCAGCCCTCGCAGTCCATTTTGATCTTTATCTCTACTGTCTGACGTATAATTTATATCTCACACAAGTTAAAACAACGTTCTACGTTCGTCCGAGTGATTGAAGCAACATTTTTCTTTAATAAAGAAATAAGTAAATTAACTCGGCTGCTGCATGCATATTTTCCAGCACTTACTTGTAATTAAAACATTCTACGTGCGTACACCTAGCTAGCTAAAGCTAAGTAATTAAACTAATGCTTAATTTCTTTGAAGGGATGGGAGTTCTTACTTCTTAATCAGTGATGTGCGCTAGAAACATAAACTGCCGTAACTGCTTATTTTACTTGAAAAAGAATGCATGCTTGGTGCAGCATTTATTTGTTTTACCTGTAATTGCTTGCGCTTTTTGAGCTTGCGATGAGAATGCCAGCGGGACTCAAAGTCACAGAGTTCGGAAACGTATTCCAAGAAACCCATTATTGCAGCAAACAAGGAGTACCGGGAAGTGATTATAAGAAAGGCGATTTTCGACGACTTCGCCAATGCTAGGACATCATTAATCATTTAAAGGAGATATATACTAATGAATTAAAAGATGAAAGATGAGAGTGTAAGTTGCGTCGTATACTGACACTTGTGACTAGGAGTGCGTGGAAGAATCTGGAAGGCACACGTCGTCCCTCGTGGGGGAACACTGGTGGACCCTTGCTTTGAGCAGCACGCGGTGAGAACTGCCCAGTCGGATCGATTAAGGAAATGTTTGGTTTTAAGAAAGGGAAGGGGAGGAGAGTAGAGGAAAGTAGAAGAAATGAAAGGAGAGTATATTAAAATTATTTTTTAGTGTTTGATTTGTTCTAAAATTATACAAAGACAAGAAATGTCTTAATTTTTATTTGGACACTTTCACCTTTTAGTGTTAAACTTTTAATAGTTAGCATAAATATAATTCAAAAATTAAATAATAAATTTATATTTAATATATTGTATAAATAACTAATAAAAATTTATTTTAGATAATATCATTATATTTATAATTAAACTCCATTTAAAAAGTTTATTAACATAATTTTATTTTAAAATTAGTTTAATTTATTTTATTTTTAAATAAATTATGACATAATACAAATAATTTCTTAATTAATATATTATAATTTAAAAATTTTATTTGAACAACAACAAAAATTGAGTTGCTGCCGCCGCCGACCGTCGCCATACGAACCGTCGCGACTGCCGGCGTCGCGACTGCTGCCACCACGGCAGTCGTGTCATTTCAACTAAATAATTATATAAAAATACTCAGAACTTGACGATCTATGAATTGAAACAACTTATTTGACCAAAATACTTGATGTTTGTCCGGATCTGAGATAGTTAGAAAGTTTTCTAATTTCTTTTAACCGGATTTGAGGAAGATAGATTCATTTTTTCACTTGTGTTATAGTATAACGGGGTTGATCGTCGGCCAGACGCCAATAGACGACGTGTCGTATTTTATTTTTTAAAAGTTAAATAAATAAATAAAGTGATTTTATTAAATTATTTAAACCATTACTTTAACTTTTACTAATATAAAATTAATTATCTATAATATTAAATTGATAAAATAAAATTATAAATAATAATTATTTGATAATATTAAACAAGTTAATAAAAATTGAAAGGGTAATTTTGGATGTTTTGGCTTCCAATAGAGGTGGAATCTAAATTCCACATTATGATGTATATTAAATTCTTCTAGAAATTAAATTCCTATAAATTATGGTAAATCAAACAAAGAAAATAAATAAAAAATTTAAATTACTTCCTTTTCTCCCTTCCTCTCCTTCCAACCAAACACCTCTAAGTATAACAAGGTATAGAAGCTGCTTCCCGACTCCTTGAGTATTCTGGGAAATTTACGTAAATAACCCAAATAATTTTAGCGTTTTTACAACTAACCCCCTCAATTTTATTCTATCAACATTAGCCAAACATGAAGGATGTTACCGAAACTACCCTTCTTTACAAATCAAACGCAGCTTATCTTCTTCGTGTTTGGCTGACAAACCAAAGGCAGCTTTACACTTTTAATCAATCTGCGGCGTGACAACAACAACGGCAAACAATAAAGTGTATTCCGGATCAAATCTGAGGCTAATCTGTCAGATTAAAAAATCAATCTACTTTATTTTGTCATCACCGAGATATTTTTTGGTTTACTCGCAAAAAATACAGCAATGCATCTTCGTGCGACAGGTGCCTGTCGCCCAGTTTTGGTGCGACAGGCTGCCTGTCGCACCAACCTCAAACGGACTGCTCGTGCGACAGGCTGCCTGTCGCCCAAAATCGGGCGACAGGCAACCTGTCGCACTAAGAGGCAAAAGCATTGAATCTGCCTCTTAGTGCGACAGGCTGCATGTCGCCCGATTTTTGGCGACAGGCAGCATGTCGCCCGATTTTTGGCGACAGGCAGCATGTCGCACTAATAGGCAAAAGCATTGAATCTGCAAAATTTGCTGTCTGGTTGTCGCGTCATTTTGGACGCATTACTGTCGCATATAAGCCGCATAAAATTTTTTAATATTAAGTAATTGCATTGTGAATCTTCAGATTTCTCCATGTATCTACAAAAAAATTTTAACATTATTACATTACATTCATAAAAATATAGAAGTGAATTCATAAAAATTTAGAAGTGAAACTAACTTTAAAAAAACAAAAACAAAGCATCAGTGCGACAGTCGCACCGTACCAAATCAAGCGGGCGCGCGATGAACAGATGCAAGTGGCGCATGATGTCGTGCTACAGGCGCGCGTCTGGCGTGCCGCGCGGGCGCAATGTCGCGTGCCTTGGCGTGCGACGCGATCGACGCCGATGCGCTCGCGCACAACGCGCGTCAGAGCGCGATGCGCAAGTCTCGGCATGCGCGCGACTGCGCCTCATAACATTACAAACTCCTCAATCTTCACTCCCCATCACCAATACAACAACAAAATAACAACATAAAACTAGAATAAAAAATAATCTTGGTTCAAAGTCTAGGGTTTTTACTTAGGTTTTGATATCCAATCTTCACTGCTAGTTTGATGTTATTGGCTGCCGAAAAATGATTCCGGGAACAAGCCGGCTATGATCAAGCTTGTTGGAATGAAAATTTTGGTGAAAAGAGGGATAGAGGAAGGAGAGAGGGAGGAGAGGGAGAGAGCACGCGAAAATTTTTTGGGGTGATTATGGGAGGGGCAGTTTCGGCATTTGGATGGTTCTTTGGCTAATGATGATAGAATAAAATTGAGGGGGTTAGTTGCAAAAAAGTGAAAATTATTTGGGTTATTTACGTAAATTTCCCGAGTATTCTCGACACTTTATTAACTATTTCGAAAGCAAATGCAAAACTTTTGACAAGATAGGGACTAAGGAATGAAAGTAAATGGGCCGGATTGGGATATAAACATTATTAAAAAAAAAAGAACTCATTTGGACCCAAATGTAGGTCCAGAATCCATAAAAACGGATGGAGGATTGAATAACAATCTACATGGGCCCTTCAATCAGAATAAAATAATCCAAAATAGCCTAGTATGAAGGATTGGCAAAAAGCAGTAGGGCCAGGCATGAGCTTTAAACTGACAGTGGCTTTAAATCTTTGGATGAGTCTTTACGCATGGGCATGTTCATTAGAATGACGAAACGAATAAAAATAATATATATATTTTTTTTGTTAATGAAAAATCGTAATAGAGAAAGTTTTAATGAAAAATCGTAATAATATATATCTTTATATTCAACATAGTTTTATAGAACCCTAATCAAATTTTCATTAAACCCTAATCAATTAAGCGGTGTGATTCATATAGATGAAAATCGATTTGATACGATTTAAAGTTTTAAACCCTAATCAATCGATTTGATACGAAAAGAAAGGATGAAAATGATGGATTTTTGAAGTGATATCAAGAAAGGGAGGAAACAGTTTGAAGAGAGGAAGAGCAGAACCGGTTTGCCGAAAGCTCGAAAGAAAAAGAAGATGAACAGCATTTATCTTTCACGAATTCGGTCATCCGGCTGGAGCTAACCATTATAAGGTTGAAAGCGATGCTAGCATTTGTGAATTAAACACGGTTTGATTCTGGGTTAACCGGTTTTTGGACAACAACCAAAAACATGCATTCGACTTGATTTTCATAAGTTCTCGGTTTTGGGCGAGAACTATGTAATGACTCCTCTTGAATTGCTTTCCGGATTTACTAGTTATCCGGTTCTTGGCGACACGAATATTGAATTCGGTTTTCGGATAAATGAGCCATTTGTCCGGTTAAGGCGATGAAGCACAATTGAGCAACCGGTTTTCGGTTCTCACAATCGGTTTCCGATTTAGACTTAAAATCTTTTTTCTTTTGCCTCTGGTGAAACAACGGTCAGCGGAAGAAAGGCAATCGGTGATTGCCTCAGTCAACTTTGTACGGGGGTAGAACATTGAGTCCACATCGGGCGGACTACATCCGGATCGTTAGAAGCAATCATGTGCTCTCGGCATTGGTTATGGGCTACTAGCGGTCGAGGTATAAAATATTCTTTATAAAATTAATTACTAATTATTTTTATTTTATTATTTATTTTAACACTTTTTACTAGGTGGAGTTCACGAAGAAGAAATTTTTCTTGGCGAGGAATTGAAGGATGTGGGCGAAGATGGACCACAAATATTGGATTAGTTTATTTTTCTATTAGCGGTCGTTTTTATGTTATGTCTTGTGATATTAGTATTTTCATATTTGTGTGTTGTCTAATCGTATATTGGAAAATTAACTTTTATAAGTTTTTAGCCTGTATTGTAGTATTATATATTGAATAATTATGTTTTTCGTTATAATTTTATTAAAAAAAATTATTTAAAATTTAGATTCAATACATTTCGGCTACATTACATGTCAGTCCAGGGAGCCGTCACGGGCAGATGAACGACTTGGGCTCACGTAATATAAAACGCACGGAGAAGCAGCTAAGCCATGAAATTATGACCCTACTAGTATGTTCTTCTATAAATGAGGATGGGAATGGTCCCTTGGCCCTTGCAATAAATTTTCTTCTACAATCCCACTACCCAACCACAATACGTGTGATAGCCATTCATTGACACTTCTCACTTTGCATTATTGGAATATTACCTTGCCTGCAACCTACCGCTACAGTATTTTGGCACTTTTACGGTGTTGCATTTCTCTGTATATAATAATGATGAAAGTACAATACAATGATGAAAGTGCTCGTTTTCACTTGGTCACTAATACTTATCAACCACCAACTCATCCAAATTTAAATGTCATTGCTAGCTAATGGTCGTTTGTGTGATTATTTGAACGAAACCAGTCGCGATGGACAAGCTACGCTGCTATGCAGGAACCCTAATTGCATAAAATATCTCATGTTGAGTAACACTGTAACATTAAAGCCTACACGTGTAATTTTTGTACAAATTTCCAGCGATCTTCAAATAAAACCAATAAGGGAAAGCGAAAAAAAAAAATTCCAAATCATTACCTATGGGACCTCAAAATCACTATGGATCTCTTATTGAATTCTCGACTGAGCATACTCGGGGACCAATGACATAATACAATAATTTACAAAGGATGAGACAAGATCATTGATAACAAGCTATAAATTAATAAAGATCTGAAAATTCATTTCTAGATAAGGTGAATGTAGTTGGAAGTGTTATTAGATATTCTATGTTTTATAAATGATAGAATATCTATCAATATAAAATTTTGATTTATTGCCAGTACATCTATAGATATAATAATTAAAAAAAGTAAAAGAAAAAGTTGTTGGAGGTTCGTGTTTTTAATATTATCAAATATTAATTATGTGTCAAAAAAACGACTTAGAGCAAAACTCATCAGATTTCATCATAAAGAAAAACACCTTTTACAATTCAAATCCATTCACTTGTTGACACGATTTTCACTTGGGAATGCTGATGAGAAGATTCATGGTTTTTTGGGTTGCTGTGATAATTGGGGGCAGTCACACGTATGCGCAGAAAATAATGATCCATTAGTCCATTACAAGTGAACTGCTTAATTTCCGAAGGACAGCGCAAAATTGTTTATCTCCTGCATTGGACTATTTATTGAAGTAAGAGACCGAAGTATGATATGATACTTTTTTTAGTTCAGGATTGAGAAAAAAAGGGGGGGGGGGGGGGGGTTGTTTGGCGGTTGTATTGTAATTAAAACAAAATACAAATAAGCATAAGCTATAGTTAAGTTGCAATCAGCAGTTAAATTATTTATGATCGTATATAGACAAGTTATGAATGTATTATGTGAAATTAATAAGCCTCTAACATAAATTAGGCCGTGTATTCTTCTCGAGATTCAAAAAGAATTTTATTCTACTTACAACAATATTATATTTTATGGATCCTTCTATCTTACATTTATTATAAGATACACCTCACACATTAATAGTGCATGGGCCCCACACATATACTATTTATGTGTGAGGATTGTATCTTATATTAAATGTAAAATAAATATTTCTTATGTTTATTTAGTTGAAATACTTAATTTGTATCACCATTGATACAAATTACAATTATTTATTGTCATTTGTATGACATTAATTAATTTTATTACTAATTATTGACAAACACCCAATCATTGATGACTTAGTTTTGTGTTCATACTTTTTCAAATTGAAAATATTTTATATCTCAAGTACCTAATGTTATTTGTTACTGCTTCAGCATGTAGATAATTTGTTGGAAGTTTCATCATTCTTTAGTTTAAAAGAATTGTTTTTTTTTGTTTATTATTTAACCTAATAATAAAAGTTTAGTTTATAATTAGACCGGTGTCATCTTGATCTTTTATTAATAGATATCATTTCGTTTATCAAAACGAAAAACTTTTTTTTTTTTATACATTTTAATTTTTTTGATACACAAAACGAAAAACTTAGAAACATGGCGGGATGGAGAATAAGAAGCTTACTAAAATACAAACACAGTAATTAGTAAATAAGCGGATATGAAGTCATACCCGCGGCCGACCACCCCATTAAATGATTGCTAAAAGATGAGGATATACGTGGGCTTGCTTTTGCGTCTCAAAAAGACGAATGTGATCCTTAAAAATTATTTCCTGGAAATTAACTAAAATTGTTGTTCACTGTCTTCGCATTTTAAATCGTGCATATATGATATATAACGATTATATAAAATAGGAACTCTTACATTTTAATTTTCTTGCTTGGTATATAAGAACAATCAGTTGCTTATCCCAAATTAATTGAAAAATTAATGTACCAACCTGCCAGCTACCTTCTACCACCGCAGTGTATCCAACAAGTGCAACCTTTTTTAGTCCAATAAATAATCGATCTTCACTCCCCCTATGTTGCATACTGAATCCATTTTATCAACTTTGCTTCTAAATTTGCTTGCTAACATTCATTGAAAAAAAAAAAAAAACGATGAAGCTTCTTTCTCAAAACCCTGCTTCTTTGTACACCGCTTCTTTTTCAAGTATAGCTTTCTTTTTACTTCTAGTCATATATTTATCTGAAAATGGAGATGCAGCAACCCTAAACAAAAATGAATCGGTGCCGGCAGTTTTTGTGTTCGGAGATTCAATAGCGGATCCGGGCAACAACAATAATATCAAAACTATTATCAAGTGCAATTTTCCCCCGTATGGAAGAGATTTTAAAGGAAAAATTCCAACAGGAAGATTTTCCAATGGACTTGTTCCATCAGACTTTATAGGTATTTAACAAGTAAATATATAATTAATTCAATTTTCTTTAGGACCAGAGTCTGAACATTCCTCTTCCACTGGTCTAAACTCATTGAAGGGAAGCTTTTTTTAATTCAGCAAGGTATATATATAAGCATGGCATGCATTCGGTCTCTTCTTTTTTCTCTCTTTCTTTTTTTTTTTTTTTTGACCTTTTTCTAAGCAAGCCTCAGCAACACGGAGGAAATTTTTATTGAACATAAAAAATAAAATGACAACTAAAAGGGGACTGAATCAGCCTTGTCCCAATCATTGCATGTATTTACTTAATTAATCTAAACGTTCCATTTAGAAGATTTTTAATTAACCAAAAATAACTTTACATTTCACTCTCTTGACTAATTAAATTTCAGTTCAAGAATTTGGTATTAAAGAGCTTTTGCCTGCATATCTTGATCCAAATCTAAAGCCTCAAGACCTTGTTACTGGCGTAAGTTTTGCCTCAGGTGGAG
Source organism: Citropsis articulata (assembly GCA_030449925.1). Classification (NCBI taxonomy): domain Eukaryota; kingdom Viridiplantae; phylum Streptophyta; class Magnoliopsida; order Sapindales; family Rutaceae; genus Citropsis; species Citropsis articulata. The sequence continues at coordinate 196,655 of JASUUH010000066.1, forward strand.
CTGGATATGATCCTCTTACATCAAAAATAGCGGTATGTATATTCATATTATATAATTCTCTAACCCTAGATCTTCTAATATTTTGATCAAATTTATTTACATTTATTTGGTTTTAGTTATTCTAATAGTTAACGTTCATTAATTTTGTTTAATGATATATATCTATTAGTCTGTGTTATCATTGTCGGATCAATTGGACTTGTTCAAGAAAGCATTAGAGACAATAAAAGCTACAGCGGGAGAAGAAGCAACTGCAAATATACTATCAAAAGGCATATTCCTGGTGGTCTCCGGAAGTGATGATATTGCAAATACTTATTTATCAACTCCATTCAGGCGAGCCCAATATGATATCAATTCTTATACTGATTTAACAGCTAGTTCAGCTTTAAGTTTCTTACAGGTGTGTTATTTTTAATATTATATACATCCTTTTCACTAAAATCACTTAATGCATGGCAGAAAATTTTATCATAGATTTATAAATATGGCTAATGAGTACGTACTCTAGCTAGCACAGTAGCATACATTTTTTTTAAAAAAAAAAAATTGGTGCAATAATGATACTTTTCTTATTCTATATATTTTTAGTTTTGCCCATTTATCGTAGTCTTTTCATAATATTTCATTAACTCTTTTACGTTAAAACTTTCACGAGAGGTAGTGCTTGTTTGGTATAGTACATCTAATGGCTTCCACAAATTCTTTCTAAATTTTTTGTTGTTGTTTACTTGTTTTTTGAATAGATGTCTCAAATTTTGGGTTTTTTGATAGTACAAGTTGAATATTTTTTTTAAAATATTAAAATATGGAAAATGTCATTTAATTTATTTGATAATTTTATTTTATTCTTTTCATGATATAACTTTAAAAAGTTTACCTATTAAAGTGATTGCATAATTTTTAATAAAAACTCTTACTAAAAATCAAACAACAACTTATAAAAACTTTACTAATAAAATCTCTACTTAAATAAGCTTCATTTGAAAAATTATACCAAAAAAGCCCTATTTTGTAATATATTGATTTAGGCTTATTTTTTCATTATTTTCTTTTATTAACTTTTTGGCAGTTTATTCGCTTTTCGACAGCGTGCTTGGTAGCACGAGCAACTACCTACTAAAAAAAATCTCTAAAATGATTTAAAAAAAAAAAACTTATATTTAATATCTAGTAATGTCTACTAAATACTCATGCGTGCGAAATAATGTAAACTTACTCTAGCGGGACAAAACATAGATAAATGAATGAAGATATATAGAACATAAAATTAAGCTCCAATATACACATGGGGAATTAGTGGAGATGCATGGAAGTACGTGTTTAAACAGTGAGTCAGTGACAATGAAATTGCGTAGTAATTGTAGGCAGTTGGGGCGTTGGTCGATAGGATATGATATGGTATGATAAAGACTTAAGTCATAATTGTTGTTTGTTTTGTGCGGATGAAAACGACATCGTGCAGGAACTGTACGGAGTAGGAGCAAGGAGAATAGGAGTACTTAGTTTACCACCAATTGGGTGTGTGCCAATACAGAGAACACTCAATGGGGGCATCGCTAGAGGCTGTTCAGATTTTGCCAATCAAGCTGCTCAAATCTATAACTCGAAACTCCAATCTGTAGTTGATTCTCTCAGTGAAGAGTTTCCAGATTCAAGATTTGCCTACTTTGATATCTACAATCCACTGAATTCTCTTATCCAAAACCCTGCTCAATATGGTAAATATATAGAAACTAGAACTACCATCATAATCTTTTAACTTTTTTTTTGGAAGAAGCTTATTTTATTTGGTTTTACGCATTTAATTTATTTATTTATTATGAATTTATTTATTTTTGAAAAGAGTTGACATCGAGATAATATATATATATATATATATGTGTGTGTATATAGTTTGGAGGAAAAAAATAATATATAAATAAAATGTGAAAATGGTTAAAGAAAATTGGATCCACTTCTTTCTTGTTGTCCAGGCGACTACTTTCAAATGCTTTAGACTAATTCAGTAATAATAATTATACTACTTTCAAATGCTTTAGACTAATTCAGTAATAATAATTATTGGATGAGTAGATAAACAAATTATGAAATCTTTTTTATACAGATACTTAAGCGTTTTTATTTGAAAGTACTTTTTGTAGGAGCTTTTTTAAACCTAATTTTAAACCATATATAAAGCAGACGACGAAAGAATAATAATATGGACAATGAAACATGCATACAAGAAAGCCAATCTGTTTCGACCTGTTGCTAAACGCTTATGATTTCAGGGTTTGAAGTGGCAGATAAAGGGTGCTGCGGCACTGGAAATTTAGAGGTTAGCATACTGTGCAATCGTTTGGAGGATGCAGTGACATGCCCGGATGCATCCAAATACATATTCTGGGATAGTTACCATCCCACGGAAAAGGCTTACAAGATCCTTAGCCCGAAAATTTTCAATCAAAATAAGGACAAACTTTTCTAAGATTGCTGTCTTGTCAGTTGTCACCATCCTCGTGCACTTCCATCAGTCGTATTAAAAGTGATTTATGTCCTAATTATGCTCTTTCTTCCAACGACCAAATAAATATAATCAACTATTTGCTCTTGTCGTGGATGCTTTTGATGAGTTATGGCTCCTATCAAACTCCTTTTAGCAGGAAAATGCTATTAAATATAAATTACTAGAAGTCTGGTAATGCTTGATCCTGGAGAATAAAACTAGACATTCTTTAACTTATGTGAAAAATATACAGATAAGCAGTTTCGAATACATTATTCCCACATGCATTATCCAAATTGATCAAACTCCTATTGCAAATCTGGAGTTTCTTATGACCTAGCACTCCCAGCACTGCTACAAAATTGCATGCTCCCTATTCTAACTAACTAAAAACATAATACTATAAGAACCAAACTATACACATAAAGTCAAGGCACTGAGACGGTTGCCACAGGATGAAATCAACGTAGCTTGTTCTGAGCAACAGCCTGGCATAACTCGTCCTCGTAGAATAGAACTCGATTAGAGGCCAAAGATTTGCAAAGGGGCTTTGGCAGAACAGATGGTACCATACACCTCGAAGGGAATGCGGAATCTTGGAAAAGGACTGCAGCAATTTGTCGCATCTCAGTGATTTTCATGCGAGAAGGTGGCCGGGGACCATGCTTTGGGGCTTTTGGAGTATGGCGACTTGGCATCAATACACCCCTTCCTTCACCCTTGCTGCCAAAAAAAAAAAAAAAAGAGAATAAATGAGTTAAGATAAATTAAAACAATGACCATGATGACAAAGTTTTAGATAACTACCTCACAAAAGGCCAACGCTCAGTTGGCCGTGGGGTCATACTTTGCAACATCTCCTGGCGAGAGCGATCTGGAGTGGTGTAATTGAAGTAAAATTGTCTAGCAATCACAACCTGTCATCAACAACAGCACCAGGTTCATCCATGTCAACTTGATAATCATCTCTTACAAACAAAGAGAGAGGAGACAGAGACTTACAGCACTTCTAATCTTTCGAGAAACATGAAAAACAGGCCTCAGCTGGTCATGATGCAAGTGACAGAGTATTTTAACCTCAAGCATCACAGAACAAACAGCAATCAGTGTCAATGGGTAAAATTTAGTTCTGTAAATAACAATAATTAATAGACTATAAAATTAATGACCATAATAAGTTGCAGTTTGTTGTTTCATTCATTTTCTCGGCCCTTTTGATCTGGTGTGTGCATTCCTTTTACCCCACTTTCACCTTGTATTGCTCTACTTAAATACACAATACCATGTGGTGATAGTTGCAAAAAAGGAACACCTAGAGATAGACATATTCTGGCTCTCAATGGTGCAAAATTGCATGTGTGATCCTCTACTCACATGCAGAAGACTATTAAAGTTTGTACGCCATATACCAATGTTTCCTAAGCACAAACCATGAATTCCAGGAGCAATTGGATTCTATCAACTAAATTCTTCAAAAACTATTGAAAATTATTCCGTAGAGGTTTAGACAGATACAAATAACATACAAAATGGTCATTCAGTGAAAACAGAGGAATTGGACAAAATTAATAACTGTACAATTGAATGTTCATATAAAATAGTAACAAAAGATATGTTTCAGTGTAGAATCTATGGAAGCTAATTGCAATCCAAAGAAGAGGTACAAAACATGCTCATATTGAGTAATAAAATATGCCCATGAATAACGTTTAATATCAAACATAAACAATCAAACTTAACAAAACAACCAAGTAAGAACACTACCAGCAAATCCATAGGAAGAGCCTCAAGCCTCGACTCCGATTCACAGTCTTCCTCTCTTGGTGTCTTAGGAGTCCTCACTAGAAAATTTTGCTTAAGCACGTCCACAGGAGACAACATCAAAGGGGTTTCATCAACACCTTTGCTCTCAGTCACAAGTTCATCAACCTCCAGCTTCTTTGCATCCAACACAGCAACTCTTTTTTTCCCCAAATCAGTACATGACTTGGCAGCAGAAACCTTATTGTACCGAAGCTGCTGAGCAAGAGCACCTGGTTTCAAATACCTACTGCTTGAGTTTCGCAATCGCCTCTTCTGTTTGGGAGTTTTTGCTCCCCCTTCTTTTGGAGATACTTTCCCCATACCTTTGCTATTATTGGTACACTATTTTTTTTACTCTTTTCTAAAATTATTCAGTCTAGCAAATCACAAATTGAATCCTGAAACATGCAATGTCAAATAGCTGTTTCAAAATACAGAAAAAATTTAAAACAATCAAAATAGATCCCCAATAATACATAACAATTACATGCAATTAACAATAAATCATAGACCTAGCAATTAAAACTGTCACAAAACACTATGTATTGCCGCCAAGCAGAAAATGAAATTCAGATTTCAAAGTTCATCGATATTCAATAAAATTAATCAGTCAACCACACTTACCTCATTACACTTTAAAAATCTCCTCAGCAATCCTTAATCAGATCCTTTGCAAAACGAAACGCAAATTAAGATTAATCGATACAAAAATCATCAGAACGAAAATCAAAATCCAAAATGAAATTGAAATGCTGACCTTAACAAAAACTCAAATTAAAAAATCATGAAAAATAAGCGATAAACGAATTTCTTAGAGAGATGAGAGAAAGGAATTCCAGAGAGGGGGGGGGGGGAGGAAGAGAGATGGGGCCACTAGGGTTTGGTTTCTATTCGAATTCTTTTAGAATGCCCGCCAAATTTTTCAACGCAGTAGTTGCGAAGAAAACAAAAACCGTAGAAAGCGAGAAGAACGTAAATCGGGGGGTTTGTACACGTGGCCTCTTGTGATTGGTAGTATTAGTGTGGGCCAATATTGTCTTTATTCGCTTAGGTTACTGGGCCTTATCGAACGGCGGAGATTCCGTGGCTTAGATTTTTGATTAGATTGAGTTAAATTAAATAGTGGGGTTTTGCTTGATTTAAAATTCAGAGGGAATTAAGATTTATTCGTAATGACTGAATTACCCTTAATATTTCATCACAGTGAATACAACTGAAGCTGTTCAATGATTTATTTGCGGGTACCCTTCGAGGAATCCAATGTGAACACTCAAGTTCGACTCCACAGAATAAGTACCAGAAGGCTAGTCTGGGACATGGAATCTTTGCCTCGAAAATTAAGGCGGGACCTTCTCAGGCGGGACGTATGATAACATTGAATGATGAAAGGACAGTTAAACCCTTTCACGCCTCATTAATAACGCGTGAGAGCGCTCTTTTGGTAGTTAATGTGCAGGGCATTGCAGTCCATGTATTTTTAGCATAAGATTCGGGTGCAAACTGGTCCACTTATGCTTTGGAAGATTGACTGTGGCCGGTCCATTTTACTTTTAACTTGAGCTTTTGAAAGCAGTCAAAGAGTCAAACGGCCCAAACTACTGTAAGAGTGAATCAAATTTTAACACATAGCACATACGACCTAATCTGGACCCCCCACAATATAGACAAAACAGAACTTACAAGGATCAGGATCCTCTCCTGATCTGATTATGTCCTGAGCAAATATCTCATTTGTTGATTTGGTAGTTAATAAATAAAAAAATAAAAGAAGTTGAATCTTATCCATACACTACCACTAAAATACACATGGCAGAAGATCTTAAAAAGCTCAGATAAGATCAGATCAGGAGAGGATCCTCTTCCAACTTACAAATAGTGAAGGGAAACTCGAGACTTTAAAGAGGAGGAAATTACAATAAAGTACGCATTTAGGAAAACGTTTTAAGTGTCATGATACTACTTTTTGGGGAGTTTGTGGACAATGTTTGATGGCCCATTTGTACATGACGAAACGAGACTGCCTAACGGCCCATTTCTCAACTCTTCTCCAAACCCACTTGTGAAAATTGCCAACCCAACCCATTTAATTGTACGCAGCCTCGCTAACCCCGAGTAATTTCTTCAGAAAGGGCATCAACGATGAGAATAGTTAAATTGTTCATAGTAGTATATATGATCTATTTATGGTAGCTTAGCTATGAGAGAATAAATTATTGGGAGTAATTTTGAACTCTATTCACATAGGTAGGCAAAGGATTTGATTTTCGATAGTTTGGTAAGATAGTCATTGGGGGCAATATTTATGAATGTTGGTCGATTCAAATGCCAAAACTTCTTGAGAAAGAGTAAATTAAAAAAAAAAAAAAACGTGATATTTTCTCTACCATTCATCCTGTCATTTTAAGACTTTTTCATAATTTAGATCTTTTTTTTTTTTTTGCTATGAGCACGTGCAAACCATAATTCACTTAATATTTCTTGCATGCTGTTTTGAAGAAAATATTCGTTTGGTGTTGCAATAATATAGATATTAGACTACAATTTTTACATGTAAGTTTTTCGAACAATAGCTCTCCGCAAAGTTTTTCTACTTTCAATTCCTTCAAATTCTCGCAAATGGTTTACCCACGTAAAACATAAACAAGGGCCGCTTATTAACGATTAAACATGCAAATTTAAGTGGCGATGGCCAACGAGCCAAGCCGGTTAAGGGAGGCTCGCGAGGGCTTATGGGCAATACAGCACAGGTCATCATGTGATTCATTTACTGCCTTTCCCTCCCCCCCTCTCTTTCTCCTCTCTTTTCGGCGCATAAGCTAGGCTTGGCCCGACACGTGCAACAACCGCATGCCTGTTATGCTTAAAAAAAATAATAATAAGATAAGTTTTTTTTTTTTTTAAATTCTTTTAAGAAGGCATGCCAACCAATTGGTGTATTTCTTTCAAATTTATTATTATTATTTTTGGTCCATGCGCATTTAATAGAATGAAAGAGTCTAAAACTCAAGTTTATATTCAATAATAATAAATTAATAATAGTAAAATAATGCAATACTAACTACCAAGTTAGAACCTATGCCATTAAAATTCTTTTATAATACTTAACAATAATAACAATAAATTTTCTTTAAGGATTAGCCTAATTGTTAGTTTGAACTTATATAGAGTCATAGATCACAGTTCACAATAATTTTAAGAAATTATTCATCGTCCACCCGTTTTTTTCCAATTTTTTCAAAAATAAATAATTTTTTTTTTTTTGCTGGAATCCACTTGAAGTTACGTTTATTTTCACTTTTCCACTTCCATTTGGAGACCGTTAAGCAAACTAACGGAATATTATTTAAATAAATTTTTTACCCTCAAATGTAAAACATAAATTATCCACCAATCACCTGTTGTTTTTATATTTTTTCTAAAAATACACAATTCTTAAGTTTTTTTTTTTTGTAAACTCCACTTGAAGTTGTATTGTTTTGCACATATCCACCACTGTGTCGTTGTGAAATGACAATTTTATCCTTATGGTATCAGCAAAGTTCCGACAGTGTTATAATGAGAGTGGAAAAGTGAAAAATATGTAATTTTAGGTGGATTCTAGCCCAAAAAAAAAAAGAATTGTGTATTTTTGAAAAATAGTGAAAAAACAGATGGACGGTGGATAATTTCCCTAATATTAATGCATACATTTATAAAATGTTGATATCATCTATTCATTTAATAAATTATAAACATAAGACAATTAGAGTTTTTTTTAAATAAGAATTAAATGAATTTAAAAAACTTATGCTTATAAAATACACTGAAAAATAATAATAATTTTTTGAAAAATAAGATTCAATTTCAAGTTATTTATAAATTTATAAAATTTTAAGCTTACTTTTTTCTTAAAAAAAATTACTTTAATATACTTTAGCCCACATGCTATTGATGGCTCATGGCCGTGACCAATGAAACATATTTATTGCTAGCCTTTTTACGTGTCTTGATTTAGTCATCTCTAACCGAGTCGTGTTTTTAAGATATACATGCCTAAAATTCTCAGCCCAACCTAACTTGCATGTGTATCTTACAGTACTATATGCCTTATCAAAACATGGTCCTAATGTACCCGTGCTGCTTGATTTGTTGGTCATCTCTAAAATTTAGTATGATTCATATTAAATTAATTCACATGCAAGAGTTCTGAAATTTGATGTATAATTTTATATAGTTTCGTTATAATGTGTTTTAGTTATGAATCAAAACAAAGTTCCTGGTTCTGTGAATATGAAAAAATTTAAGGTAAGAATTAAATAAAGAAAGCTTAAAAACATTATTTCCTTGGGTTACTACCTTGAATGAGGTGATGAAGACGTAGTGATAGAGAACTGAAAGATAGTGAAGCAGCTGCAGCACGGGAGACGACAAAGATAAAGACAGGCACGAGCTGAGAAGGACCACAAAAATCGACGTGGTTTACAAATACAATATAAGCATAAGCCATTTAGTTGAACTTTATCTCTTCTTCAAGAGCATATGTACTTGAATTGGCCTCGTCAGTATCTTGATCGGATCCCCAGTTTTATTCTGGCGTCTGATAGAACTTACAGAATTGTGTTGAGGTGAAGTTACGTATAGCGTTATCAGAGCTTTTCTCTCTTGTATATCAAGTAATACAACGTTGTTTTGCAATATAACATTTGCATACTATTCCAATTCACATTCTGTAAGATGCATTCTGATCAGAATCATTCACCCACGATATATGGTAGCATGAATCTCTTCTCGTAAGTAACAACATTACCAGGGTATAATTGGCAACAGGTACACGTTAATACGAAACTCAGGAAGAAATGGAGTCACGTTCACAACAACTTGAGGGTCCAAACTTTCATATAGTTTCAGCAACTTTTGCTTCTGAAAGTGAAAGAACGTATGTTTTATTTAATATTATACGCAACTCAGCTTGAACAAACCGCATTTTTTATTTATAGAATTAAAATGTGCGTATATATGATATGACTTTGGGGTTGATAAATATCATTATTGACAATTAATTCTGCGTTTAATACGTTGTAATGCACGTAACAGTTCAATCGTTTTTGCTTTCCAACCTTGTACACATTTCAATACAAGCTGTGCTTTCAGTGGATACTCTGTCATGATCCACTTCATTCTTGAATAAATTGCTATCTTTTCGATAAACCTTGCTTACTTTATTAATCGGTTTTGCTTATTGACAAAAGTTATAAAGATTCCACGTGACCTACTACTAGCTAATTACCACGATCCCTTTTGGCCTCACATAAATACAACATACTATTCCACTAAAGCACATGAATAGCATTTCATCATGACAATGGACAATAAGTTATTTTAATATATAAACACTAATTCCATTAATTGTAAGGCAAGGTTGTTGTCTTGGAATATTGATCCAATAATATAATCATCAAGATTGTCGATAACATTCGGTATCTTAAATTTCTAATATAATATGCAGAAATGTACTCGTGATATCAATTGGAGTATCAATTCATCCGTGATTGCATGAAGTGTCGAAGAATATTTTTATTATCAACATTAAAAAAAAATCACAGCACTTTTTCACACGTATGATAAGAAAGCAAACATTTTGAATGCTTTTGCTTCTCGGAATGAAATAAATGTTCGTGTAGTTTTTATATTTTAACTTACAAATCTGTTTATTTTTTATATTTTAAAAATTACCTCAAGACATCTCCTACTATTAAATATATTACGTTCCTATCTTTAATTCTTTTTATAATAATATCCTTACAATAAATCTTTTTAGAGATATTAATGAAAAGAAAAAAAATAGTTTATCAAATTATCCTTAAAAATAAAATGAAGTTGATGTTACTTTTTATGTTATTATTTTACTTTTTGGATTAATTTAGTAAATTAAATTTTTATATACAATTATTTGTAAGATTGTTGAAAAGATATTAATTAAACATCATTTAAGTTTGCTGATATTAGTTTAATTATAAATAATTATTGGCAAGATTGTTGAAAAGATACAAAAAGTACTAGTTCTTTCGTATTGACACTCACTAGTTAATTTACTAATAAATAATTATTGATTAATTTGCTAATTAATTTTTTTCTAGATAAATTTATTGATTTCAAGAATATTTTTGCTGGGGTATTATCATAAAAGTCAATAAAAAGTAAGGGTAAAAATTATAAGATATTTAATAATAGTAATCTATTGAGGTATGTTTTAAAATATAAAGACTGAAAGAATATTCAAAGTCGAAATACAAAAACTAAACAGCCATTTACCCATTCTTCACTCTCCTTAAAATAATCATACTATTAAAAGTAAAGCAAAAAAAAAAACCCAAAATAATTTAATCATGCTTAATCTTTTTTAAGTTGTTCTTTCATTTTATTTATTTAATAAATTTCTTGTAATAGCAAGGACAAATATTCCAAAAAAAGCCCCTGATGCGTGCAAAACTTTGAATTTGGCTGCCCTCTCTATATGAAATATGATGCCGCAAAGTTGATTTTGAAAGATATGTATTTGGTGCACATAACAAGCGTAGCTAGAATTGAAAGAGACTCAATCGACACACATATTATTGCATGAAATTAACCAGCCTAACATTGATCATCTCTAAGTACGTACAAAAGACAGCTCCAACGTCAGAGAAAAACGAAAAAGTTATTCCTAAAATTAAAACAATGAAGAAAATAATAATAATAATAATTAACAGAAACGACACTTCGCCTCTCACTTCTCAAACAGACAACTCAACTTTATCCTCCATTTCTTCTATCTAACTTCAATGGGATCTCGTCATTCATGAACAACCCTTAATAATTTGTAGTCTCACCCATTTTGTGCCACCAAAATTTTGCATTCTTTTTAATCACAAGCTAAGGCGTTTTCTATATTTGTTTTATTATTTCACTTATTTTTTTGGGTTCGAGAGGCAATAAAGTGATTAAATCCACATCCACCTGGCGGTCTCTTCGCCATCAATTTCGATAGGGATATAAAGCCAACAACATTCACCACGAAGTTGGCATGGTGGTACCTATTTTCAACAGCGCACCAACATTTCTGTGCTTGTCAATGTGGGTTCAACAATCATTTCAATGCACAATTCGAAATTCTACAATTCAAGAAAAGGTTAAAACGCAGGTGTATTTAATGTACAATTCACGAAAAAAATTTTGAGGTCTTATCTTCCACTAACTCCTATAGTCCTATGCCAAAAGGGGACTCGGACTCTATAGACGACAATTTGCCAGCTTACCTGCTTTATTTATACAAGAGACAATGGCATGCTAGCACTTCTCGTTATTCCATCAGTTTTCAGATGCACGGTTTTACCTGCCCTTATTCCTTCTTTCTAATGTTCAGTACCACTGCCCCCATCACTTTGCTTTCAGTACTTTTTTGACAATTCCTACTTCAAGTTAGTGGGGACTGGGGACAAAGTCATTTGACATAGTTATGGGAAGAATTGTTTTAAATGTTGTTGTCCCATTTTTCACTTAAATTCATTTCTTTAACATGATATCGCTGCAACCACTTGAACAAGCGAAGTCATTCCCTCATGAATGTGAGGAAGTGGTCAGCATGAGGCAGCATTCTGAGGTTTAATTTATATTTCCTTGGGCGCCGGTACCGAGTGAGCGATCTTTCTCGATATGGGAGTTTGGCGTCCTCGAATATTTGAGAGGGTTTAAAATTTAATGTCTTATGTGCAGTCTCTGATGGTTGATAAATACGGTGGTTGTGTAAACATGATATCGCTGCCAGAGTCTTGTGTTCGATTCATTTCATGTGCAAACTCCGTCTTTAATACGCCTGTTCCACGTGGAGTCATTTGTTAAGACTTGTATTAATAATAATGTATTTGGATATTTATCTATCCAGCATAAATTTTTTGAACTCAAAATGCTTCTCTAATAATGAATATAAATAAGTCATTATATAAATCATTAATCAATTTGTCGATCGACTTTTACTATACATGCGTTACTGTTGTAATTGCAGTCTTGCAGTCGATTAAAAAATTTAGCAAATATTAAAAGCTCTTGTTAAGCCTCTTTGTAATTGCAGCCTTTTTCTATTTTGTCCATCCTTAACTCTTGTTAAAGAATCCCGTTGTACCTAAAAAGAAAATATTTAGCTCTATAACAAGGGGTTCTATACCTGAGAATAATTGAAAACAATTTCCTACCCACAAATGTGCGAGCATATATTGTAGGGGATTTGCTTGGTAAATTTGAAAATGCAGTTAGTTTTTTTTTAATAGTTAGTTAAAAATGAATATCGAGCCAGCAGACAATTCCTTTCCAAGTTTGACATTAATCCATTAAAATTTGGTTCGACATCTATAATTGTTAGTTATTACCTATTTTAATATAAACTTTTGAAATTGTAAATAACATATCAAATTAATATCATATTGATTATAACAAATATAACAGTCGCAATTTTTGTTCTTTTAATTTCATAAAGGCACGTAACGAGCCAGGTGTCTTTGCATTTGTTTATTTCCTTAACCTTTACTAGTGGTTGAACCCTTTCAAAAGCTGGTAATGAAGATTTTTTTTTTTCCAATTTAGTCAATATTTTTAATTTCTACTCAGTTCTTTTTAAAGGATTCCAATTCAGATTCCTATCTAAATAAAAAAAACTGTTCTACCGGACTAGGGGCAAAAAGCTGGCGAGGAGGTAAAACATCAGTGAATGACACATCACGGAGGCAGTAGCCAATTATAGAAGAAAGGCGTGAATTGAAGCAATAATATTGATAAATTAATCAATCACTTTACTCATCATGTAAGTCAAGTGCTTACCAAAATATCAAATAACGCAAATGACATGGGGCCCTTTTTTGTTTGTGGGTCGTGGACAAGGCGAGCGATCAAACAAGACGCTACCCAAAAAATTAAAATGAAAAGTCGTGGACACGTGTGATTGGATAGCATATGCGCCCCGTCATTGTCGTCCCGTAATGGGTCCACATGGCATTTGCCAGAGAACGGACGTTGAGATATAACTATAGAATATGCGCATTCCTGTTTTCTGTTGCTCGGCAGCGTCGAATTACAGTTTTAACCTTTGAGCTCTTTTGCCACATCACTTGCTCCCGTGAATGGGGAAATTATACATACTCATCCAATGATTTTTTTAATTTTATTATGTATATGTTTATTTTTAAAAACTGGTAAACAAGTAGTGTAGTTTTTAAATATTTTATGTTCTCATCGTTCATTGCTTTAGGACTACATTTGGAACTTTTTTTTTTTTGATTACGTGGGGCTATTCTTTCGATTCTGATAATGATAAGCTAAGTTATAAGCTGATATTCTAATCGGTATGGTAGGATACGTATTCTGATTGATCTTGTCATTTCTGCTAGGATTTTGGCCTCATTTAATATTAGGGGATGTCTACTCATTTCGGCTCGTGGGTAAAGGAAAATTATCTTGTCAATATAATTGAGGAAGAGTCACCGCAATGCGTTTGTGGGGTTCCGTCTTGCCCTCCAAAGATGGAGGCGGCCCTCGGCCAAAGGCGAAAGTGACTCATTGGAACAAAGACAATAATAGTAGATTCCTTTATTAAAATTAGATTGAACTAATTGGATTATATATATCCAATCACCAAGGAAAGATAGGGTGTGTTTGGGATTGAGGTCTTTGTCTTTTAAAATTTCACAATTCTTTGTCAGAAAAAAGTATAAAACAAAAAAAAAGTAAAAAACAAAAAATTTAAATAATAATTTTAACTAAATTATTAAAGATATAAAACATTTTCCATTATTAAGTCACATTAACATAACTGCTGCTACTAAACACTTTAACAGAATGTGACAAATGCCTAACCTCAATCTCAAACATACCTATAGTCTATTGACCGGAGTTCAAAGAATTTACCCAGGCATGGGATAAGGGGCAAGATGAGCTGTGACAGCAAAGCGAGCAGCTTCTTGCACTAATGGTAACGGATGAAAGGGAAGAGACACTTGGGACGGAAAGACTGGCTTTGCACAAATAAGTTGAGTAAAAATCCGACAAGATCAAATTCCACTAATTCAACCGGCTATTAATTTTTGAGAAAATAAATTGCTATCTTTTATTTGGTATACGATGATATATGTCTGTTAAATTTAATTTAATGAAACTAAAATAATTATTTAATTAATATAATTATTTTTAATTAAATACTAGTTTAAATAAATTATTGAAATTAAAATTATTTTTTTTCATATGTCATTTATATTACTCTAATCCTAACTTTTATCCAACTTACAAACATAACTTGGTTACGAAAAACATTGAAAATTTTTATCGAGCAATGTACTCCCATTTATTTGCCTCTCTAAGTTGCTTGATTGCTTCATTCAAGTGCTCTTTGAATGTTTGACCAACCATACTGGAATGAGATTTCTTTATTGAAGTTTTTGTTAAGGTCATATTTACATTTGGAAAAAAAAATTTTTGAGTTTCTTTTCTGTCATCTCACTTCAATTTTACTACTCTTGAATTTAAATAATGAGAGAGTTCTGTTAATGTAAAATTTTAATTTAAAAAATCATCTAACTTTTTATTTATTGGATTCACTCAATGTAATGACGGGATCTAATAAATAAAAAATTAAATCAAAATTTTAAATTTTAATTTTAAGTTAGGGAAACTGCACCCTTAAATAATATAATATCAGATGTAAAGAATTCATATGTTTTCAAGAATTTCACAGGGCCGGAAATTAGAAACTATATAAGCCGATTCAGTTGAATACGGGCTCTCAACGACACTCACCCATCGCCATTATTATGCCTCAAAGGGGTACCTAGAAAAGTGGTATTGCTTTAGCCATAATGACACATGGTCATTATCCTTTTGTGTGACATCTTGTGTTTCGGCTAACACTCTGGAGCAAGAAAGCAAATTACGGTGTATCTTCAAAGGGGTAAATTTTGGATACCTCCCCTGAGGTTTGGCCTTGCTACACTTAGAGAGAAACTTTAAATATATTGACATATAGCACCCCTAACGTGTATAATCGTTAAGGTGCCGTTTGGTAATTAAGGGCAGTAAAATAATTAAGCAATTAAAAAAAGAAAAAATTCAGTAAAAACGTAATATTTTCCTCTTTTCTTTTTCATCAATAGCCGCAACCATCATCACCCTCTCCAAACCACTATTGTACCTTCCACCCCTAACCACCACAATCACCACTAATCGTAAACTCTAGCGACCACCATACAAGCACAAAACCCAGCTGCCGCCGTCTCAGTCAACCTTCAAAACCCTTGACATTGTTGCTAGCCAACACTCATGAATCGTAGCACTACCGCTGCCTGCCAGCAAACCCCAAGCCACAGTTGTTCCTTTCCTCCCATCTTGCCAACACTATGGCTATGCCAAGGCATAAAACAGCCGCATCTACCACAACAATTGCCACCATGATGGAAGTTGAATAAATGAGTACCGGCCAACTAACTTCCTTTTTGTTGTTTAATTTTTTATAGTTTTCTTTTTTCTTTTTTCTTTTTGTGTTTATTTTGTTGTTATTACTGATGCTGGTGTTGGAGTGTGTTGGAGTTAGTGTTGCTAATGTTGGCGTTAGTTTCTTGGCCAATTATCGAAATTATAACTCTCAAAACTTTCTCTTGATTCACGCCATGGAGCTTTATAAGGTGCTAATTCATATTCAAACTGATTTTGTGAAATTAAAGAGCGTGTGTTCTGGGGAATTGCATTCACAGGGGTTTTATTTGGAGTCCAATTAATTGGATTTGAAGAGAAGCATGTCGACTTTGGATTCAAATGGGTTGGATTTAAAGGGAAGTATATTTGGATTCAAATGGTTGTATTGGGAATTAGATGAGGATGATGGAATACAATACTGAAATTTGGTGGTAATTTTAATAGGTTGAGGATATTGAGGAGAGAAATTTTTTAAAGCAAAATTTGGTTGTACTTGAACTAAAAAAAAGTTATTTTACTTTAGTTTAATTTCTAAGAAAATCAAGAAAATCAAAAGAAAGTAATAAAAGCAATGTTTCATGATATTTGTTAATTTGGATTTTGTTATTAGAAAATTTCTATTTTGGGTGGCTTAAACTATTTTTTTTCAGTTTGTTAGATCTTATCTAGTTCGTGGGTATTTTGGTACTTTCAAAGTCAATAAACGGTCAAACTTAACAGTCATACACTTCAGGGGTGCTATATGTCAATATATTCATAGTTTCTCTTTAAGTGTAGCGAGGTCAAACCTCAAGGGAGATATCCAAAAATTACCCATCTTCAAAGAGTGATGCCAGCTGGCGCTTTTTTATTACAGTGTCCGACCCGAAAATCTTCATCATAGTCAACGGAATCCACACTCTGGCATTCAGTCCCGTGAAGATCGCCCTGCCGCCAGTGGGCACCAACAATTCTCGTTAATACAAATACCACCCAGGGGCATTCCCGTACTTCCACTCACCCCCACCCCCACTAATTCCTCATTAGTGTCATTAAATGAATGCCACTTCCACGCCACATAGCAGCACAGAGACAAAAATCCAAAAACACACCGATACTGTGACCGATAATAGATAGAGAGAGATTGGAGAGCTCTCTCTCTCAGCTCAGAAAGTCCAAATCCATTCACTGAGACGAAGAAACTGCCTTCCGCGCAAAGCAATGTCTGTCATTCCCTAAATTCAATGTTCTTTTTTCTCTTCCATTTTGACATTTCTTTCTTGTTTTCTTCTTTCAAAGCTACCAATTTAAACTAATAAATAAAGAATTTCAAGCAGCCAAGTAGGTAAGTGTTTCATGAGCATTCGCATTATTATTTTTTTTTTAACTTCTCGCTTTCTTCAAGTTGAAGTGAGTTCAAGCAAAGGATATCTTTTGTTTTATTACTTGCTTTATTCATTTAATCTGTTTCTTTATTTATTTTTTACTTGAAAAAGTGATAATCAAGATGCGTCGTGGCTAATTTTTGAGACTTTTGGAATCTTAATAGTTTTTTCATACTTGTTTGAGCGAATCCTTATTGGCTTTTTTAGAATCATTGATGATATTCGAGTCTAGATGAAATGACCGAAGAGATCTTGCCGACGAGGAGCGCCTGTTCAACAATGCAACCGGAGCAACTTTTGCAAACGACGCCGTTCCTTTTCTTTTAATACATTTCATTTGACGAGGTAACGACCGAAGTAAAAATTCTCTCAAATTCACTGGATATCCAAATTCAGCATTTCCGGATTAGTCTTGTAAAGTTGTTTTTTGTTGGGTTAGTGTTTACGGAGTTCAGTTAAATTGAATAATAAACATGGCAAATTGGGAGCATTTTGGAGAGATAGCGAACGTGGCCCAGCTGGCGGGCTTTGACGCCGTTCGTTTGATAGGAATGATAGTAAAAGCAGCGAGCACGGCGAGAATGCACAAGAAGAACTGCAGGCAATTTGCGCAGCACCTGAAGTTGATAGGGAATTTGCTGGAGCAGCTCAAGATCTCTGAGCTTAAGAGGTATCCGGAGACACGGGAACCTCTTGAACAGCTGGAGGATGCGCTGAGAAGGTCGTACCTTTTGGTGAATAGTTGCCAGGATCGGAGTTATCTTTATTTGCTTGCCATGGGATGGAACATCGTGTATCAGTTTAGAAAAGCGCAGACTGAGATTGATCGGTATTTGAAGATCGTTCCCCTCATTACTCTCGTGGATAATGCTCGTGTCAGGGTATATTCATTGCTCTATTATTACTTTAGAATGTTGTTGTAATATGTTTCAATAATCACTCAATTACAATAAGATCTACTGTGCATCTGATTTTGTTTGTGAATAATGTCTGAAGATCCAGTTATGACGACTGACTTACAGGAAAGAAGTTCATTGCTGTTAGTTGATTAGATTGGAACTTGGGGAGATCGACATAATCACTATTATAATCTTTGAAGATGTAGTCATGAATTCTATTGCTTTTGTTGATGAATACATGAAATGCTATTTCCTTTAATTTTGCCTCACAGCTGGAGTGAAATCTGATGCTTGTTATGTTTTTATGAACATTCTGTATTCTGCTTGACTTTTGGTTTATTTTTTTGTATGATTTCGTGTTTATGCAGCCTAATTGAAGTTGATTATTTTTGGTTATTTGATATTGACAGGAGAGATTGGAAGATATTGAGAAGGATCAACGTGAGTATACATTGGATGAGGAGGATCAAAAGATGCAAGATGCTATCCTGAGACGGGAACCTTCAAAACATGAAACTATGGTTTTGAAGAAAACTCTATCTACTTCCTATCCAAAAATGGGGTTTAACGAAGTGCTGCAAAAGGAAAGTGAAAAGCTTCAGCTGGAGCTACAACGATCACAAGCTCAAATGGATGTGAGCCAGTGCGAAGTGATTCAACGTTTGATTGATGTCACGGAAGCTTTTTCAGCAAATCATCTTCCAGAGGAGGTTTCACCGAAGAAAAGTTCTAAGAAAATGGATTGTAACTATTCAGACACCGATAACAGGAAAAATCATTCATTTAATGAAAAATCTAACAAAAGTGATGCTCGCACAAATTCAAGGTTTGTTTTATTTTGACTTTTTTTGCATATGAGATTGAAAGCAATAAAAGATAAAAAATGTGTTTATGATAACATGTAAAACACACTATATATATATACGCCTCATATTTGCTCTATATTTGGCAGTACTGATACTGATAAATAAGGTCTTGTTGACATAATAAAAGCAGTATGTAACTGGACTTAGATTTGGTAATGTGTTTTGAACTTCACTTTTAGGATTTTACTAAGTACACTCTCTTAATTTTTGGCAGCTTTTCTGCTCAACCATCTATTTGGTTGCATGGTTATGAGATTTGATGCTATCATCAGTTTAGTATTACTGACTGTTAAATCTTAATTTTATCAGTTTTTTTTTTTACAAAGACATGTTTTACAAGATCAAGAAACATTGATTGTGGCATTTCATTATGATTTTTGTTCACTTCATAAGACTTACAATTTGATGCAATCTTTTCTTCCAGAAACACATCTTCAGTTTCTTCAGGACATGATCTGCTTTCAAGGGAAGGTTCTTATCAGGATGAAGAATGGCATACTGATTTGCTTGGCTGTTGTTCAGAACCTCTTCTATGTATGTCCTTTCAGGCTGTTTATCACTTCTCTGTTGGAAATTTGTATTTTGTTGGTCTAATTATGTTGATAGCATTTTTAACACCATTGTTCTAAAATCTGCTTTAATAGTAAGATCTGGCCTGATTTATGCTAGTAAAGTTAAGCCCTTAATCATATACTGTCAGTGTCCAACCTCTATCATAAGTTGTCGCTGCTTTTGCTGCCAGATTGGGTTTGTATTTTTCAATTATTTGTTTTTCTGTTATAAGCCATGCTTTGTGCTCTTAGTAGCTTGTCTACATCACAGGTATGACGACATTTTTCTATCCTTGTGGCACATTTTCAAAGATTGCTACTGTGGCAACTAGCAGGCACATGTGTAAGTTGTATTCTGATGCTGTGATCAGTTTTGAACTTTCAAATTACGTTTCCCATGATTACTTGTTATAGAGTTGGAATGTGGCTGCATATAATGTGCATTTTACGTGGGCTCATGAATCCAGGAGTTACTTATCTGCAAAATGTAACTTTCATTTTTAGCTCTTTTACAAAAATATGCCGAAATTGAGGCTATTAGGAGAATTTATTCATTTTTTTTTCATTTTTAAATACGCTGATGATCTAGTTTTGTTCTAAAGTGATGGTTTATGTGTTTCTGAGACTCGTGCTTTGGAACTGGTGATTCTAATGCTCAAAAGGTTTTTAGTGTATTATTTTCTGATCTATATTTACACAATTTATTTGGTTGTAAAATGCAGTATTGGGATTTAACTGGAATGTCATGATTGTACAAGAATGATCTAGTCATTAATCACACTTAATTTTGGTTTTTTTGAAAATCTTCTATAATTGTCAACTTAACATCCAAGCATTTTTGGAATTCTCAACATTGTTTTGCTATCACTTCAAAGCTAACATGGCAAAGTTTTGTTTCTATGTTCTTCAGCTTCTGCAGAAGCATGTAATGAACTGATGGCATATTCGTTGATATTGTCATGCTGTTGCTATACTTGCTGCATCAGAAGGAAGCTTCGTAAGACATTGAACATCACGGTATTTTTCCCTGCCACTGCAAGATCATCTTCTTATGTCATCAGTACCCCATAGATTAGAGATATAAACCTTCTGAATGTTGTTTTTCCCTTGTCTAAAATATATGGTTTAATTGTTGTGTATTTCTAAAATATGATCATTTTCATAATCATTTATGAAAATAATTAAAGAAATATGCTGAGAATTAAATTATTCAAAATTATTTGTAAAATTTGCTTGCGCAAGAACATGTGCGGATAGCAGAATAAGATTCATAATGATTACCAAATTATATAATTGATCTTCATTTAATTTGTTTCCACATATTCTACTGCTTAAATCACTTCCCTTGGCAGGGAGGCTTTGTTGATGATTTCTTGTCACATTTAATGTGTTGCTGCTGTGCTCTCGTCCAAGAATGGCGAGAAGTTGAGATCCGCGGCATATATGGTATGCACCATACTATAGCTTAACCTACTGTTGTTAAAATGTCATGATTCTCTTGTAGATGTCGAAGACTGAAAAGTTTAGATAACTTTGTCATTAAGTTTGAGGATACCCAATCCTGTTCATCATGGGAGATTCCTTCCTTTCTTAGGTTGTGTTTCTCAAATTTTACTTATACTTTTGCTAAACCAATTTGCAGGTCCTGAGAAGACAAAAACAAGCCCCCCACCATCACAAGTCATGGAATCATAATGAAGAAATCTAAAACTTATTCAGCTCCTGCTGGAGATTCATCGACCTTGAAACCGAAGTAGAGGTAGTTACCCATTACCACTTATTATAAAACTTGTATTGCAGATGCTTCCATGCCATGAATTTAACCATATGTAAATTAATCTCTTTTGGATCTGAACATGATGTATCATAGAGCTTTTCTTTGAAGGTATAGCGTTGTTTGAATTAGTTATATGGTTTTGTATACTCGGTGTTTGTTAATTGTTGACTGCACATGCATGGGATCCTTGATTCCTTTCGCCTATGTTGCCTTTGCCTTGAGCAAAATTATATAACGCATCCTCATGATCAATATCAGAACAAGATTTCGCTGCCAGTTGTTTGGTAGTTAGTCCAAGTTACACCGGAGGGTTTGCTTGTTGCTGCACATTGCTTAAAGACGTCGATTCACTCCATGAACCTGAGGTGGAAAAATAATGCATAACGCAAGACGTAGACGTCTAGAAACTATTGTACTGTGCAGCTAGTTCAAAATGGAATATAAAAAATCACTGAAAGGTTTGATTTAATTTCTCATCCGGTGAATCATATTCTAGTTAATGAAGAAACAAAAATTAAATCACAAATAGAAATTAGTGACAGGTATAAAGCGAGCTAACAGCTTGCTGGGCCCTTATACATGTGATACGGCTCGGAAATTTGTTCTCATGGATATAAAAAGGTCCATTATTTTGTCCAATGTAGTTAGTTCTCTTTCCTCAATTGTCTCTACCCTTCTTTTGTCCAACGTAGTTGGTTCTCTTTCCTCAATTGTCTCTAGTCTCTACCCTTGCGACGACAAGCTCAACCAATATTTCAGCTGGAGAGATTTTAGATTACTATGAACTGAATTAAGGACATGTTTGGCACCCTTCATTATATTATATCAGTCTCACATTGAATTAAAATATTAGAATATTCACATTTGGCTGTTTCACGGCATTGCATTAATTAACAAAATTTACTGCGGTGGAGTTGAATTGGATTTATATTGAATTGCATTACATCTCAAAAACAAAATAATCAAAAGACGTTTCTCACACTTATCTTCGAAACGCCCATCAAGCAATTTTCGTTTTCTCTTCTCTCTTCCGAACGTACGGTAGCCTTGCTCCACCAGCACGCCATCTTGATTTGCCGCGTGACATTGCAGCTCCGCCAGTGTCGTGTTGGGCAATAACACAACCCTACTACCACTGCGCTATGCAACACCATAGCTCCATCACCACCAAGTCACGAGACAGTATGGCTCCTCCACCCTCGCTCCTATCCTTCACCAGATCAATCATCAAGATGCAAATTTGATCTCTTAATATGAGTTAGATTTATGATTTAGGGTTTATTTTCGAATGTTAGGGTTTCATTATGGACTTTAGCAGTCATTGAATTGGTTGTTGGGTGAGACTGTTTGATATATATATATATATATATATTTTTGAGAACTAGTGTTAAAATTGCTGCAGTTTCACTATTAAATTGAAACTCTGCAGAGACCGTGTTCTTTTCTTTCTTTTTTTTGGTTTATTTTTTAATTAATTATTCGTTAAAATTGATGTTTGATTTTATTAAGCTTGTTTCAAACTTAACAAATCGGGGGGGGGGGGGGGGGGGGTGTGCTGGCGTCTTGGAAAAAGAATATTAATGTCGAAAATTAGATAATTTTTTAATTTACTAATTAACTACCATAAAATTAATACAGTGTAATGAAATACCAAACCTTAGGATAAATAAAAATTTATGTAATTTAATGTACTACCTAGTGTCATATTGCATTAATATAATACAATATTAATGTACTGCAACGTGGTGTAATTCACCTTGCATTAAGTAATGCAAAATATTCTAATGCAATAAAGTGTGCCATTTATAATGTAAGTTGCTCAACACTAGGAAATCAATAATAACTCATTAATGCAATTTCATATATATATCATCACATATAAATTTAAAAAATCTAAAATTATTATTATTATATTTTATATTGATATAACAAAATAAAATCAATAAAATATAAATATTTTTTAGTTACCAATCATTATATATACAATAAAAAAATATTATATATAAATGTTCATAGTTGTGCAAAACTGTAAATAAATTTATTAACCATTATGTCTATTTTCATAATTTGTATTTTTATAATAGTTTATCAGTAAGATTTACCAAATATTCACAATTTGTTTAATAATTTACAGCACTTTTAAAAATAATTTTTATTAAATATTTAACTAATTCCCTTTATAACTTATTATTTTTAATTTGCTTATAAGCTTTGATTATACGCTAACCATATCACTTTTTTTTTTTTCGTAGTTAAACTTTTAAATCATGGACGACAAAAGAAGAAGAATAATTAATTATTTTCTCATGCACATTAGGATTTCAAAATTCAAATACTTTTTTTTTAAAATTTTAAAGATAGTTGTTAAATCACCTATTTGTTTGTAAATTTAGAAATTGTATAATATATTAAAAGTGTAAGATTAAAAGAAGGAAAAAAAAAAAAGGGCATGGTGCCATAAAGCTTTCTTTATTTTTTTTAATGTATATATTATAATTAAAATTCTACTGATATCTTACAATCAGATATTAAAAAAAATACAAATTTAATAATACTGTAATTTAAACTCATGTACCCAAAATTATTGAGTACATGAATTACCAATTGCCGCCTATTGACTGTAAGTTTTCTCTAACAATACAGGCATTAAAAAACATTAAAAAAAAAACCTTAATCAACAACATTACGTGTTACGACACGTACGCAATCGGCAGCATTCCCACAAAATCTGATTACGATTCCGGGTAATTTTTGGATACCTCCTCTGATGTTTGTCTTTGCTACACTTAGAGAGAATGTATACATATATTGACATATAGCACCTCTCACCGTGTATTAGCGTTACAGCACCGTTTGGTTGCTAAGGGCAATAACGTAATTGCAAGAATAAGAAGGCTGATTGCAGAAACAGAAGCCAGAAAACAAGAGCTTTTGCTTCTTTTCCCTCTCCTCGTTCCTTTCTCTCTCTCTCTCAAAAGAATTTAAAGTAAGAAAAAAAAAAAAACACTTCTTTCGTTTCTTTCTCTCTTCCCCGCTTCCTCTCCACTCATTTTGTTCTTTTATCAGCAACGCTGAAAAACAAAGGTCACTATTCCTGCATCACCACCACTTTGTCGTATTACTTTGCTAGTCAAACAAAATTTTAACCCCATGTTAGAAAAGAACACCAATACTAATGCTTCTTCTTCTTCTCATCCTTTCACCTCTTCAGAAAATGGTGCTCTAGTTATTCACGAAAAAAAAAAAAGAAATAGAAAACCAGCAGGCACCCCATTCAGTTTTCTTTTGTATATGGGTTCAATTCTTTTACGGCGAATTGCAAGTTTTAACTTTTGTTTTTCTGCTTTTTGTTTGATACGCACAAACACAAGCGCACGCGTATACATCCGGATGCAGAGGTGTTTTCTTTATCACCCATGACCTTGTTAGTATCATACGGATATGTATGTGAGATCTGCAACCATGGGTTTCAAAGAGACCAGAACTTGCAAATGCATAGAAGAAGGCCCAAGGTGCCATGGAAGTTGCTGAATACAGAAACGGAAGAAGTGAAGAAGAGAGCATTTGTTTGTCCAGAGCCAACCTGCTTGCACCATGACTCTTGTCAATTTGTCATGCTTTGGGAGATTTTGTTGGTATCAAAAAGCACTTGAGAAGGAAGCACAACAACCACAAGCTGTGGGTTTGTGACAAGGGCAATGAAGGATGCGCAATTATTGTTTGTTATTGTATTGTGTAGTGATGGCCATTATTGTAATTGCATCAACAGAACAAACGGCAGTCTAACGATACACGGTCAGGGGTGTTATATGTCAATATATGCATACATTCTTTCTAAGTGTAGCAAGGGTAAACCTCAGGGGAGGTATGCAAAAATTACCCTTACGACTCCACAATATTGCCCTACTCCTCCTTTATATAAAGTATTATAAACCCGCTTCTCACAGGACGAATAAACTAAGCGGAGGAGACGGAGCTAGTTTTGTTTTCTTTCTTCTTGAAACGATGTCGTCTCCTAAGATGATCGTACTCAAGAGCTGTGACGGCGAGTCGTTCGAGGTTGAGGAGGCTGTCGCGCTTGAGTCGACTACCATCAAGCACATGATCGAGGACGACTGCGCCGATAACGGCATCCCGTTACCGAACGTGACGGGCAAGATCCTGGCGAAGGTGGTCGAGTATTGCAAGAAACACGTGGAGGTTCCTACGACCCAGGATAGCAACAACAGCGGCACCAACAGCAATGGTGCTGCCACTAACGGTGGTGAGGAGGATCTCAAAAGCTGGGACGCTGACTTCGTCAAAGTTGACCAGGCCACTCTCTTCGATCTCATCCTGGTCAGTATTGTTTATCTCTTTGTTTGATCAAAGTTAGAGTTTGAAATCCTAATATGAAAATTTTGGCTTTATCTCTTTTTATTCTCTAATACTGATTGCTTTGGGTAATATTGCCAATATTTTTCATGTTAGGGTTTGTAATGTATGTTTTTGTTGTGATCTTGCTGATTGCATCTCCTAATTGTCTGCTCCGTCCGTAATTCTGCAATTATGTTTTGTGATTTAGTGAGTTTGTTAGTATTTTACTTGCTCAAAAGCTTACGAATTTATGATGTTTTTCAAATATGATTGCTGATAACAATTGTAGATTGACTTTGTAGTTAATTGATGTTGTTGTCGGCACTGTCTTTATGGGTGTGATTCTAGGATCATTTTTACAAAGGAAATTGACCGTTTGTTTCGTGCTTGCATGCATGTTGTATTTCATGTATTCACACTCCACTTCGTGTTTAAGGTTTCCAGTTTTGTGCAATTGTCTTGTTTTGAAAATGCTTGCCCTTGGTAATAGAAAAACAATTTTTTATTTCAGTTGCTTTAGAAAACTAATGCTTGGATTTTTTTTTTTTTCAACAGGCAGCAAACTACCTGGACATCAAGGGGCTGCTGGACCTTACCTGCCAGACTGTTGCTGACATGATCAAGGGAAAGACTCCAGAGGAGATTCGAAAGACCTTTAACATCAAGAATGACTTCACTCCAGAGGAGGAAGAAGATGTCCGTAGGGAGAACCAGTGGGCTTTTGAGTGAAAGTTGTTTGAACAAAGACATTTTGATAGTATCATTGTCTTGCAATCTGGCTGTCTTTAACATATGGATGTAGTTTTCTAGTGCTTTATCTTTTCCTTTCTCATTGTACTGTTGAACTTATTAGCTGTTTGAAATGTAAATAATAGTCTGTTCTGGCGGAACTGGTAGCAGTTGGTCTGGCTCATCTTTTCCTGCTTGCTAGCAAGACCGTTGGTTCATTGAATTTGACTAATTCCTTTTGGTTTATGCATGTTATTTTGTTTCTTTATATATATATGAATGCAACAGGTGTAATGGTTTCGGATCCTGGTTTGTCTGTATTTGAATGGACCTGCATGTGGGAGTAATGCGACGTTGAAACCTATATAAGATAATCAGTTTGTCGTGGCTCAATAGTTTTAAATGGCAGGTGATGGGATACGTAGACATGTGCTGACCTTCGCTCTCTTCTACAAACTTTATGACTTGGTCTTTAATCTTGTTTGGTAATCCAGAGCTTTCCCCAAGTTGGAGAAGTAACTATTTTAGGTAACAGATTTTTGGGGTCTCTTTGATTAGATGTCATCATAAATGGTCTATAGATAGTTTAACTGTATCAGATGTGCATGCCCACCTTCTTGTATATATCCCTGTAGTATTTATTAACTTTGAAGGATAGGAACTATCTGTTCCACAGGAATTCTGTTGTTTTTACTAATATATGCAGTCTAATGCACCAAAAAACTTGTTGCTGCACTGACAACGGTTTTTGTTACGAGCAAGATCCTGGTGAAGGTGGTCGATTATTGAAAGAAACACCCAGAGGCTTCTACGATCGAGGAGGTGTTGGTTAGGAAGGATCTCAAGAGCTCGGATGCTATCTTCGCCAAGGTTGACCAGGCCACCCTTTGATCTTATTATTGTCAGTAATAAGATCTTTTTATTTAATTTTTTCTTAGTTATGGTTTGAAAATAATGTTTCTTACTTAATATGGAATATTTGGGCTTATTTCTTGTTATTCCACTAATAGCGATTCATTTGTGTATTATCTACTAATATCTTTGACGTTCGGGTTTGTAAGGTATGTTTATGTTATGAACTTGCCGATTGCATGTTAGACTGCTTGCTCTTGTGCGGTTGTTTTATTTGACGTAATGAGTTAATAGCTTAGAAATGTAGAAAGACTAGCTAGTTATTTGATGTTGTTGCAGCCATTGTGTGCTTACAAAGGAATTTTAGAACACATTAGCGGTAATACAATCAACTAATGCGTGTATAGCATGTGTAATTGAATTTAACATAACCCGCTAGTTGCATGGTGATTTTTTAAAATAAATGCATACATGTCAAAGCATCATTTGTTTATTGTATGTCAGTCGTGATACCTCTGATGTCTTATAGAATTTCTCAGTGTTTATGACAGTGATTCTTTCTTTTAATGCAGTAAATACAGTAAATATCCACTAGTTGCTCTATTGGTTTTGAGTTACCTTTTGTTGCATGCTTACATGTTCTTTTGCATGTATTTACGCTAGTTGTCGTGTTTAGGGTTTTGTGTGATTGTCATGTATCTGAGACTGCCCACCATTGGTAATACAACAACAATAAATTATTTCAGTTATGCTTGAAGCAATCATTGGAGCAACTATTGTTGGTCTAATGTTGCAGGAGGCAATCAATTTGAACATCAAGGGGCTGCTGGGTTTGACCTCCCATTTTTAGGCTGCCAAACTGCTGCAGACATGATCAACAAGTTGAAGAGATTTGGAAGTCCTTTAACATCAGGAATGACTTCACCCCAGAGAATGGAGAATGCTGTAGGGAGAGCCAGTGGGCATTTGAATGAAAGTTGTTTAACAAGGATGGTATAATTGCATCACTCACATCTGTCCTTTAACATGTTGTATGTAGATGTTATTGACCACCTAATCTTTTGCCTGTCCCTACTTGCAAACTGATAAGCCAACTGAAATTTAAATTAATAGTGGTCTGATTTTGATGGAACTGGTAGGAGTTGCTGGCCATCTTTTCCTGCTTGCAAAGTTGTTATCAAGATACTTAGACCATTAAATTCTGACTAATTCATTTTGGTTCCATGCATGTTATTTCGTATCTTTATATGGTCTACGCATGAATGGACCTGCCTGTGAGGAATAATGCAACTTTTAAAACCTACCCATTGATTGGATGATTTGCTTGCTGTGGCTTAGTAGTTTTATAGTTTCAAATGCCATGTCATGGTTGTTTTATTATGAAAGTATTGTTTTATTATATAATGATTAAAATAGACATAGGTTTTAATTAGTTTTTATTTTTAGAATATGTTTAATAAAATTATTTAAACATATCTTTTTTTCCTTAAATATGTAAAAATTATGTTAAAAAACTCAATTTAAAAAAATTAATGAACTTTATAATATATTACATAAAATATAATAAAGATTAAAAGTATGATTTATATATTAAGATTTATCAATAAATAAGATATAATTATCTTTTTATCAAAA
Source organism: Citropsis articulata (assembly GCA_030449925.1). Classification (NCBI taxonomy): domain Eukaryota; kingdom Viridiplantae; phylum Streptophyta; class Magnoliopsida; order Sapindales; family Rutaceae; genus Citropsis; species Citropsis articulata. The sequence continues at coordinate 225,444 of JASUUH010000066.1, forward strand.
TTTAGGGTTATAATAAAAATTTTAAAAATGAATGATAGTTTATTAAAGTAGCTGCTGGTAAAATAGAAAAAATTATAAAATAAATTATTTTTACAAAATTTACCAAATACTATTTTTTCAAAAATTATGAAATGAAAAATTTATTGAATTTCAAACGTAATTTCAAACTGGCCCTCAGTATAAAAATTCGACTATAATTTGGAATCTGGTTCCATTGTGCCACAGAAACCGGAAAGATTTAACTTAAAGAAAAATCTCAAAGTCCGTTGACCATCTTCATGCTCACGTCTTGTGTGCGCGGACGAAAAGTGTAATGACGGAGGTGTGTATGCTCAGCTGCGCATATATTAAACTTACTATCACAACAAAATCATTTAAAAGTTGATCTCAACTTCAAGCATCGTACTGATATCCTTCCTACAGAGTTACTCTCTTTTAAGTTCACTCCGAGACGATGCAGCAGTGCCTCGGTTTAGAAAGATTACATTGCATCATCACAACAACATTTAGTTGTGATGTTATTTTCCGGACTCGTACTTGTGCCAGGGTAGCTGCTTCGAGAGAGTAGCTACCGATCTTGACTGTCTGCACTCCTTGATCATTTTGTTCACCTCCTCCTTCATTCCACCTCTCCAAAAATGTCCCACTTCTAACTTTTCAACTACTTCTTTCAAGTCTACAAGACGACATCCAGGCATTCTCCCCATCCTTCTCTTCTTCATCAGCTCTCTTACCCTAGCTACATCCTCCCATCGGCCTGCCACGGCATATACATTCAATAGAAACTGATATCTTGACAAGTCCTGAGGATCCATGTCGACAAAAGACTTTGCAAGTCTTTCTACCAAACCTACAGCTCCTTGAAAACGACATAGACTGAGTAAGCTAACCCACATTAGGGATTCAAACGACATATTGCCGTTGTCTTCAGGCATCTTCCTCAAAATTTCCTCTGCCTCTTCTGTAAGCTCTGCTCCAGCATAAAGGTTGGCCATGCACCAATAATGAGCGAAATTTGGCTTTATTTTATAAAAATCAATCATCTGTCTGAAATAGTTCCTTCCCTCTGTCAACAATTCTGCCCGAACACAAGCACAAATAACGCCAATGAAAGTTATTTCATCAGGAGAAATGCTGCCTCCTGCTACAGTCTCGTTCACTAAAGCTGTAAACAATTTAATTCCATCCTCTGGTTTTCCATGAATGCAGTGCCCCAAAATCATTGCATTCCAGCAAACTAAGTTCCTATCAGCAATGCTATCAAAAACTCTTTGCGCTACCTCTACTTTCTGGCACTTACCATACAAATCTATCAAGGCCGTGTCAAGGATGATATTTGGTTTCAATGAAGTCCTTACGGTATACCCATGAACTGATCTTCCCTCATTAAATCTCGCGGACCTGCCACATGCAGTGAGCACACTCACCATTGTTTTATCATTCCCTCTAAATCCACTCTTCATCATTTCCCTAAACAACTTCAACGAACAACCGGGATTCCCACTCTTTGAATAACCACTAATCATGATATTCCAAGAAACCACATTCCTCTCAGGCATTATATCAAACAACTCATGAGCAACCGACATGTCACCAGACCCCACAAACCCACTGACAATAGAATTCCAAGAAATCAAATCCCTGTGCGACATTTGAACAAACAACTTCCTAGCACAGTCCATTGCCCCGAAACAACCATACATGTTAATCAAAGAGTTCATCACTGGCAATTCAAAATCGACCCCGTTTTTCAAAGCCAATCCATGACACATCCCGCCTCTCTCAACACAACCCGTCTTCGCACAAGATCCAAAAAGCGACACAAAAGTATAACTGTTCGGCATAAATCCATTTTTAGTCATCTGAAAATAAAAGACCACAGCTTGATCCGGGTCGCAACTATTTGAATAAGCTTTAATAACAGCATTGACGCAAAACGTCCCAGGATTATTAATGCATTTAAAAACCAAAACAGTGTAATCCGGACTCCCAAAATCCGAAGAATGCTTTAAAAGATTTATGGTCCAAAATGAGTTGTTGAAGAAAAGACCAGAAGTGATCAAATGGGCTTGGATCTGAAGTAGCTGTTTCATATTTTGACATGATTTTAAAAAAGAAATAGTCCTATCCTCACTGTAGCAACTAGATGATGAGGAAGAGATTGAAGAGAAAGAGAGGCCGCTCGGGTTCGGTTTTGGGGCGGATGCTAGATTCGGGTGAGACAAAATTGTGCGTCTAAATCTAAAGAGTTCTCGTTTTGCGTTTCTTGCCATTCATTTGCAACTTTGTGTTTAGAATTGAATCTTAATTCCAGTTTGGTCAGCGCCATTACCACACATCACTCTCGTTTTCGCTCTTGCTTTTCACTCGATACTTGACTTCGATCAATCGATCTTGGAATGAAGAGGACGATGTGGAACTTTTTAAAGGTTAGCTTCGCTTTATACTCATCGGTGGATCCCTGCGGAAGATGTTTGGACTTTCGGTGGCAAGGTTCAAAATGAACCGGGAGGCGCCCCGTGATACAAAATCCGACGTAAACTGGGTTCGATATGAACCGGTTCGGTCAGAGTCAAATATCGAGTGAAAAATATGTTCGACTCGGTTTCTCCGAGTAATCGGATCAAATTTAAATTTTTAAAATTTTTCCAAGTAATTTTTTTTATGACCAAATTAAAATACAGACAACTGAAACCTGAAGACTTATCTTTCAATTGAAAAAAAAAAAAGAAAGAAAAAAATTAGCTCTAGACAATTCATTATTGTTACTGTTCTCATAAAAGAGAATAATGTCAAATCCTCAAATCTCTCTCTCTCTACATGTCAAATTCATGATGATGTTATTGTGCAACTGTAGTTTTTTTTTTTTTTTTTTTTAACATCGTCTTTAATGCTTTTATTACTTATCTTTTTTAGATGGTAAATTTACGTGAATAACCCAAAATATTTTTGGATTTTTACAACTAACCCCCTCAATTTCTTTCTATCATAATTAGCCAAAAAACCATTCAAATACCGAAAATACCCCTCCCATAATCACCCAAATTTTTGAGGCACTTCTCTCCATCTCCTTCCGTTCTCCTCCCTTTATCCCTCTTTTCACCAAAATTTGCAATCCATCAAGCTTGATCATCGCCGGCGAGTTCCCGGAATCAATCTGCGGCAGCCAACAACATCAAACTTGCAGTGAAGATTCGAAATAAAAACCTAGGTAAAAACTCTAGATTTTGAACCATAGATTGGTTTTTATTCTTGTTTTATGTTGTAATTTTGTTGTTGTATTGGTGATGGGGAGTGAAGGTTGAGAAGTTTGTAATATTGATTATATGGTTGAAGTTGTTGGTGTTGAAGAAATTGACGTGGGTGAAACAAATGAAGGTGGAAATCCGGCCTCGGCGTGACGTGCCTGCTCGGTGCGGACAGGCACTGTCGCGCATGATTCATGCGGCACGCATAAGCGTGCAAGACGCGCGCGCTGCGACGGGCGCTGTCGCCTTGCCAATCGCGACTGGCGTGCCATGTTGTGTGATGTCGCGCCCCTGGCGTGTCTCGCGCGCGACATGGCGTGCGACAGGCGCTGTCGCCGCGATGATGTCCAGCGATGTGGTGCTGCGCGATGTCGCGCGCGCGCGCGCCGCAATACAGTGCGGTCGCCCGCCGCGCGGTCCACGCCGCCAAAGACGCCGGGAACGGCCGCCATGCCTGCTGCTGAATTTAATTTCCTTGATAATTTTCTGAATGTAATGTAATAATGTTTAAAATTTTGTAGATATCTGGAGAAATCAGAAGAATCACAAGAATCACAAGAATCAGAAGAATCACAAGAATCCAAAATTGAACTATGCAAGATGAAATTAGCTTATCTTGGATCACTTTCAGGCGAATTTTAAGTATGTGTAACTTTACTCATCATTAAAGCCATTGACCGAAAATTGTGAAAGCAGCAATTGCGTCTATTCAAGAAAGATATATTTGGGCATTTCTTGGAGTGTCTTAGAAGTTTTAGTTTAGTGGCGTAATTTTACATAATATGATGCTTAGACAAGTGGCCCATGGGGATTCCGAGAGAGATGAGCAGTTATGGTTTGAAATCGGTGAGCATTTGATACGCTTATCAATTGGCGAATGGTGTTTGGTGACTGGACTTAACTATGGTGTGAATCTTTGCGATGTGATTTAACAACAATCCATAGGCTACTTAATACATATTTCGGTGGTTTGTTTCGCAACATCACTCTTAAGCAATTCGATGCATTATTTGAGGAGTTGGACTTCGAGGCTATAGCCGACATGGATGCATTAAAGATTGCACTCTTTTATTTTGCAGACAGAGTTTTAAATGGAAGAAAAAGTCACTGTCAAATCAATTTTTCGTGGCTTAACGAAGTTGATGCTATTCAACACTTCCGAAATCGTCCATGGGGTCGTTTGTCGTGGGAAATAATATACGAAAGCCTTGACAATGCACTAAGCGAGAAAGACGAGAAATTCAAGACAACTCGACTGAAAAAGCCAAATCATAACATTGAAAAGTATAATGTTTACGGCTTCACATCCGGGGTTCAGGTGCGAAGTTTTTTTTTTTTGGCTTAAATAGTTTTGTAACAACATTAAATATTTAATGTTATTGTTAATGTCTGTATTACTTTGGTTGTTGCAGGCTTGGATTTACGAAGCAATCGGTGGTCTCCCGTCAGCATGGGTCATGAAAACGAAGAACGACATTCCCCGTATCGTGCGATGGAAACCCATGGCTTCTTCTAAAATAAACTTTACTGAAGTTTATTCGTTCTTGAGCGATGAATCTCGTCTGGTAAGTAATATATATTGGTAGACGTATAGTATTATTTTTTACGTTACTAAATGCGAGGATTTCATGGCAGGGGGATGTTTTACAAACTCTTGAGCCGAATGCAAAGGAGAGTCGCAAAAAATATTGGCAGACTGTGAATGATTACATGCCACTTATTCCAAGTTGGGTTGATAAGGTCGGTATCCCATAAGTAGTATTAATTTTTTACTTGAAATTTCTTCATTATGATATAATTATTTGTTACATTTCTACAGCATCAACCTTCAATTAACGTGCCGCCGCCCATTACAAGACAATCAGAAGAGTATGACGACATTCCAGACCCAACACATGAGCAGCATCATGACACATCTGAGAACAAGGAGCCTGTAGATGACCATCAGGATCAAGCAGATGTTTCTGATAACCCACAAGATTACGAGGTTATAAATTATTTATTTTTTTGATATAAAAATCATTCTAGCAATCCATTATTATAAAATTTTTTTTCGTAATAGTCGAGGACAAAGCATCATTATGATTACATGAGACGACGAATGGACAAGATTGATCGTAACATTTATGAACTTAAGTCCGAATTTAAAGAATTTAAAAGCGTGGTGGGATTCATCGATTCAACGGGTAAACATTCACGGAAGGATTCTCCATTGGGCCTTTCGTATCTAATTTAAATTTAACCATTATGTTCATTTAGCTTTTACTCTTGCCAATTTTTTTCTGTGTTCATCCTGCCGAATGGACAGGCCCGTAATGAGTATGGAGCGTATACAGATGTTGGCCACCAAAATTTGTCAACTCCCACGTCATTGTATAGTTTCTATGAGGATGTTAGTGGGGAGAGCGTGCAGGTCTTCACTGAGGCACCTCCAGGCATTAGTAAGTTCGGTCGGGCGTACAGACCATCGTATGTGTTCAACAGTCCGTATCTGATTCCTCTACTGGGGAGAGGAAAGAACGTCAGATCTCTACCTGCACCCCAAATCATGGAGCATGCGATTGTGAGAATCTGCGGTGTGGATATAAATCTCGAGGGATTGGAAGATCCAAGTCTGTATGATGAGTTTGACTGATGGTTCGCTGGTGATATGACAGTGCATCGAAGAGTACAATACCCGCGATCGTTCTTTGAAGTAATTTTGGGTCATGCTTCGATGGGATGGCTAGGTGACGAGGTAAATTTGTTTTTTTATTTTCTGTGGGTGCTGTGCAGATGTGCATTAATTTTGAATAATTTATAATTTACGTATTTATGTTCGTCCACAGCATATTCATGAGTATTTTCGCTTGATTAGCGAAAAGCAACGGCAGTATCCAAATGTCTTGCCTCAGCGTGTCACACATACAGATACATTTTTTTGGGTAACGTGTAAACATAACTTATAATTACTCTGTTTAATTTCTTTCAGTATTGTAAAGTTCTGTTAATATCTACATTTTTTGGTTATCTATATACTAGGTGTTCTTGAACCATTTATGGAACAAAGGTCATTGTGCAGTCGATTCATTAGTATACAGCGATAGTTTAACTAGCTATATTGGTGGGGGGCAGCACATAATGTCCAAACCAATGACAGATGTCGATATGGTATGTATTTTATTGTATTTTACAGACAATTTAATGTGTCTGTTTGTTACATGTTTTGAATTTCATATAAATTGGTGGTAATTTTTAATTGCTACAGGTATTAATCCCCGTTAACTTAGACCGCGCGCATTGGGTACTAGCGCGAGTTGACTTCCTTAAGAGTAAAGTATGGATTTATGACTCGTTACTGTCAGCTCGAGTCGATAAAAAGTACAAAGCCAAATTCAAGCCGTTTGAAGTTATATTCCCGCAATGGTTGGAATATGTTGGATTCTACAACACCAGGCGAGTTACAGTGCCAACACTTGGAAAGTTGTTGCGATTAAGGATGTGCCTTGAAGTCGTCTTCGATTGCGGTGTTTTTGTATTGATGTTTACAATGTATTTAATGTTTGGGCTCAAATTAGAGTTTAACAGTAGCCATGGGGACTATTTTAGGAAGAAGATTGCAGTTGACATTTTTAATGACGATATTGCATTGTAAGCGTTGTAGTAATATAAATGTCAAGACATGGTTTTTATCGCATAAGCGTATTTAAACGTTTCAAGTTTTTGTAATGCTGACATTTTAATATGAAATAAAAGCAAAATTAAATAAAAGAAAGTTCATTATATATAAAGGTACAATAGAAAAAAAAAGATGTGCATTAACGAACATAATCAAGTTTCACATTACAATGAACTTTGACTCGTCGCAATGGGATTCTTACATCGCTTACGGTTATGTCCTAGTTCTTTACACCGTCCACATCTAACAGTCCTCCGGTTAACGTCCTCGCCAGTCGAAGGGATTCGGAGCTCTTTACGACGACCAGGTGGCGGTGCCTCAACTGGTGGATAAACGTGCATCTCTCGAATTTCCTCTGGAACGTCCCAATCAGCTACATCACCAACTGGCTCCACAGGTTGTGCGTAAGCCATCACCAACGATTCCTTTGTGTAAAAATCGGAACAAAGGTTTATGTAATCCACTCGAACAGTTAGACAAGCCGCTATTGCATGGGCACAGACAAGCTGATCAAGCTGAAATACTCTACAGGAGCAAGTCCTCTTGTGTATGTCAACTAATCCTTCTTTAATCCCACCACCTAAAACTTGAAATCTATTCGGAGACACAGGACGAACGATCATTCTTTCAGCCATAGTTCTTCTCTCACTGAGTATTTCATCTGCCCATGTTGTTAGCCGAGTACTCATTGATTCTGATTTTCTATCATAAAACCATTGCTGCAATGTTTTCTAAAGTGATCAACCGGATGAGTTCTGAAATTTTCATGCGGTTCTCTCATGAAAGAATTAACACTCTCTGCGATATTGGTGGTAAGTATACTATATCTCCTGATCAGCGAGACCTTGCCCGATTACATGTGCCCGCATTATTCTCTAAGTAATCCCTTGTTTTAAAATCTTCGTGTCCATATGCTTTTGCTGCATTAATAAAGGCTGGTTCAAATTCATCCCAAAGAGCTTTGGACATCCTGAACTTCGACTTAATATTACCTTTCACATGATAAAAACAAATGCCATGAACTGCATTGTGAAATACTTTCAAAACGGATCTCCTTATGGCAGTGCATCGATCAGAGATAATAACCAACTCCGACCTATCGCCAATCACTCCGTGTAATTTCGTCATAAACCATTCCCAAGCCTCATTGTTTTCAGAATCCATGATTCCAATGGCTAACGGATACAATTGATTATTACCATCAAGACATGTGGCCACAAACATACTTCCACGGTATAGCCCCTTTAAATGAGTACCATCTACAGCAATCACAGGCCGAATGTACTGCATAAAACCCTTGATGGAAGATCCAAGTGCTACAAAATAGTACAAGAAATTATTATTTCCATCCAGCTGGAGGTGAGTGACTGTACCCTCATTTGCTTTACTCAATACGTTAGAGTATTTAGGAAGTAAATTATATGATTCCGCAGGATTCCCTCGAATTATTTCAAGACCAACTTCTCTAGCCCGATATGCCTGCTGATATGTTAACTGCACACCGTATTCTTGCTGCATATCTGCCCTAATGTCATTGGGAGTGTATATTCTTTTTTCCTGAATATATTTATCTGCGATAATGTGACCAACAACTCGGCTCCTAACTTGACGACGACCACCCACCAAAACCTCATTATGACATGTGTGGGTATTGTCAATTAACCGCACCCAAGGACTATTTTCTTTGGTTCGACTTTTTTATTGCTCGAATACGCCATTTACATGATTCCAAACAGCAGTGAGCCTCAAAACGTGTCGTTGTAGACCGAGCAATCTTGAAATCGAACTTATCTCTAAAGGCAACCTTGCGCAGTTGTAATATTAACTCGTTCTTCTCAACAAATAGCTTGCCCACACTGATATCATCTGAGTCACAACTGCTAAGCAAAGTTGGAGCAACCATGCTCGAAGGCAAAATTTGAGCAAGACTTGTGAGGGGGTCAATTCTCCTTCTCGAGCTGGCCATTGGAGGAATAGATCGGTTGTCTATGTTATTCATTGGAATATTGTCTTCACCCTCATAATCATGCTGAAACGACGGAATATTGGAAGGACCAACATCTCCATCATCACCTGCATTATTCAAATGAGTGGCCCACATATTATCAGAACCTTCTACACAAACATTATCTGCCTCTGTGTTGCCAATATCATCAACAAGATCATCATTATCGCGGAAATCATTATTGTGATACGGAGAATATCGTTGCTCCAGCGACGTCGTTAGTCCATCCACCTCTTCTCCAACATCCGCTAACGTAATGCCGTTGTCATCAATGTTGTCATTATTGTCGTGGACTGGAGAAAAATGTTGCTGCAATGACATCGTCCTTGGCAGCACCTCCTCTTCAATATCGGGCCCAGACGTATTTGCTCTAAAAGAAGTTTCAGTTTCAACAGGTGGCTCAACATCTTCGCTTCGAACTTGAGGAGATGTCGTAACAAATATGGGAATGCATCCATAGTTAGTCACATCGGATGCCATATGCAATACAACCTTCACCATTTCATCATTAGATATGTCCATAGGCAGTGAACATGCACGATAATATGTGTTACTTGACCTCAAAGTTGTCTTCATTGCGATGTTATATTCATTGAGATTTATTTGTAACACCTCATATACTCTTGCCAAAAACTCATCAAACAAACAATCTTTCCTAACCAAAAAAGCAGTATTTTTTGCATTCACATACTCCAAACTCCCATCCGCTAATGTCTCCCACCAACCATCATAACACAATTGAAGCACAACTACATCCATTAAACCTGAAATAATAAAAAAAAATTTAATTAAGCACTATAAAACTAATGCAATTACTTAATATTAAAAAAAATTTGAAGTTTGATTTGTGTCATCAATCTGCCTATAAGTGCGACAGGGTGCCTGTCGCCCGAATTTTGGCGACAGGCAGCCTGTCGCACTAAGAGGCAGAATCAATGTTTTTACCATTTAGGGCGACGGGCTGCACAGCTCATTGACGAGCGACTGTCGCGCAAGCGATTCAATGCTTTGCCTCTAGTGCGACGACTGTCGCACTAAAGCGGTCAATGCTTTTGCCTCTTAGTGCGACGGTTGCTGTCGCTCAAAATGGCGACGAGCACTGTCGCGATGCGACGAGCGACTGTCGCACAGCGGCGAACGCGCATGACGTCGTTCTTTGTATTTTTTGCGAGTAAAATAAAAAAATACCTCTGTGATGATAAAATAAAGTAGATTGCTGTTTGAATCTGGACATATTAGCTTCTATTTTATCTGAATATACTTTTATTGTTTACCGTTGTTGCTTGCTGCTGGTGAGGTGGGGAACGAAGGGTGGGGAACGAAGGAGATGACCTGCGTTTGATTAGGAAAGAAGGGTAGTTTCGGTAACATACTTGATGTTTGGCTAATCTTGATAGAAAAAATTTAAGGGGGCTAGTTGTAAAAAACCAAAAAATTTTTGGGTTATTCACGTAAATTTCCCTTTTTAGATACTAAAAAATATAATGAAAATTACATCATACTCGAATGCACAGAGTTTAAATTTTTTGCGTTTCTACACCGAATTATGTATGCTTTGTAAAGTGTCAACACTGTGAATTTAATTTGCCCTCGCAATTGTAAAAGAAAGTAGCTATCAAAACAAAAGCAATGTGTTGGAATTTTATTGGTATTTCAAAGTAATTATATTAAAGAAAGTGAAAGTAAATATTTTTTTTGTTTGATATTGAAATTGGTTATGTGTCTGATTTAATTATAAATTGAAGTTCAATAAGTCAAATTATATATGATTTGAATTTTTCAAATTGAATTAAATTATAAGATGCATGAAAAATTAATTCAAATATAATACAAAAAGTGGACAACTAATCCAAAAATTAAATTACGAAAAGGATTATGAAGGGTCTTCAATATAAAAGCGTCATACAAAGCCTTCAAGCACTACTACTACCTCTACTTCTATCTCTTATTTCTTCATCAATTATTCAATTTATTTCTTATTGTTCTAAATCGAGTGCAATCTCACAATAATATCATTCAATTCTAGAGGTCAATCAACTTCATTTGTATTCTTTTTACATTGGAAAATCTTCTTTAGAGGAGAAAAAATTGACCTTTAAAACCTTAAAAAATTTATGATTGTTGCTTAGTGAACAGTATTTAATAAATAGTTTTAATGAATAGAAACATAAATAGTACCTATAATGAATTTGTTAAAAAAAAAATGAAATTAGGAAAGATTAAATAACGAAGAGTCCACGCGACTAATTATTAGATTTTTAACCAAACAATGACGGTAGTGGCGGACCAAAAAAATTATAATTTAATTTAAGGGCTTGATTTTTACTGTTCATTTAATCGAAAAATAAAATTATATTATTGATTAGATTTGAACCAAGGTCTCTTAAGCCAAAAATTATAAAGTATAATTCCAACCGTTAAACTACAAATAATTTATTATATATTCTTTTTTACAAAGAGCCAGAATCTACTTAAAAGGAAAAATAATGGCCCGATCATTTTTAATGCAAAGTGTAACCTATCCAAAATAAAATATGATACGACCCTAAAACATATTATGAATAGGTCTTAAAATTTTTTAAAGGAGTCATGGAACACAATTTATGACTCCAATAAATCCTCGTATGGAAAGAGCAGTTCTACTAACGTTTGATAGCCACTCCCTTTTAACATCGTCAGGGCAAAATTCATAGTGTTGTAAGTACGCTTTATAACACAAAACATAATTCGTTCTACAAAGACTGAAGTTTAAATTCTATGTGCATTGTGATGGAGTTTTATTGGTATTTAAAAATATAAAAATATTAAAGCTCCATGTTAGTGAGAGCAATAATTTTTTTTTGTTTAATTTAAAATTAGTAATGTGTTTGATTTAATTACAAATTAGAGTTAAACAAGTCAAATTTAGATATGATTTAAATTAAATTAAATTATAATACACATAAGAGACTAGTTTAAATTAAATAAGGAAAGTAGGTAACTATCAAATTGAATTAGGAAAAGGGTTTTCAACATAAAGAAAACATACAAAGCTTTTAAGACACTCCTAACACCTCTACTTCTATCTCATATTTTTTTCATTAATTTTTCTATCGTTATTTTAAACTATTGTATTTGGAGTTCAACTACACAACAGTATCGTTGAATCTTATAGGTCAATCCACTTTATTTGTATCCTTTTTGCATTAAAAAAAAAAAAATACTTCTTTAGAGGAGTAAAAAACTTATTATGAACACTACTAATAAACAGTGCCAATATCTAATACTCGTTCAGTAATTCAGAGGAGTTGGCTGGCCCCACAAGTGTAAATTTTGGGCATGTGCAGTCTGAGTCGATCAGTTGAACCAAACGTGGCCTTCGTAATCGATTTCCAAAGTTCATACTTCTGCGACGCAGGAACGGTGCGTTTAGTTTCGTTTGAAGAAACGCTGTCGTTTCCATTTATCGGCATTCGGCAGCATCTTACAAAGCAAGTCCAATTTTCTAAAGCTAATGTGCTCGAATGGAGCTCCCAAGAGTTGAATGATTATAAAAATGGCGAGACTAAGCAAAGCGCTTTTGAAAGAAGCAGGAACGGGACTCAGTAAGACTCTTTCTGAGATCCTCGTCTGCCCACTTACCAAACAGCCCCTTAGGTATTTTTTTGCCTTTTAGATCTAAAATATTGATATTCATGATTTGCTATAATTGGTTGTTTTTATTTTTTCATACCAGGGTATGTGAAGAAACTAATTCCTTGATCAGTGATTCCATCGGCGTTTCTTTTCCAGTGAGTTGTTACCTTATTCTTTTTTTAAATTCAATTTCTTGTTTCTTTTCTGGGATATGTTTAATTTTAGAATATGAATGCCTGGTCAAGGGTTTTTATAAATACCTGCACTACTGCAATTTCTCTGTTTAATATTTAATAGAGTTGGTGATAAATAGATACAGTTCTTGACTCGGGAAAATTTTGGGAACTGGGTTATTAAAACATTGTTGAAAGATCTAAGCTTGGTTGTTAGAGACCTCATGAATCTTAAAATCCTGCTTAATAGGGAAGTGACATATGATGCTACTTTAACTTTCACACCGATTTTTGGTCCAAGTTCTAAACAATGATATCGAAATTGTCCACTGGGGACTTTTCTGTTTGTTTAACTTACTGTCGTGCCTAAAAATTACTGATTTAGTGGTGCTGAGCCTTTACCAAAATGGCTTTTGTCACAATTTTTTCATCTATGGTTTTTGGCTTAACGTTCATTGCTGCTTGTGTAATGGATAGATAAGAGATGGAATCCCCAGCTTGGTGCCAAAGGATGGCAAGATACTTGATGTCAATGATGACCAGATAAAAAGTGATGCTGCTGATGCTGCAATGAACAAGGAATGAATACGTGGCATCGGTTGTGAGACTATGAAATATAATATGTGCTCAAAGAGGACTGCTTTTGGAAAAATTATGTCAACCTTTTCATATTGCCATGTCCACGATTATGTTGTGATTGGTCATGCATTTCTTGTTTTTCAGCAATATATGGTACAAGTCTTTTTCGAGCATAACTAATGTTGAGTTTCCCATATGTTCAATTGGCCTCAACTACTTCTTTCATTGGTAATTTACTTTTTCTTTCAACTGTACCTGTAAACATTTTCAAGAAATATATGAGATAATGTCACCTCTATGTACAGGATGCTCCCCAAACATTGTAGCTACACCTTTTGAATGTGCAACTGAAACCTCAACGGGAGACTTGCTTTTGACTTGTTCTTCATTTATTCCTAGAACATCTTTCCAGCTTATGTCTTGATTTATTAGTGTACTACCACTTTTGAAGTAACATCTTTCCAGCTAGCCTGTTCTCTTTGAGGTCAATGTCACTTAGAAAGTTTGCTTCTTATTTTGAAAGTGAAATAGTTTCTGCAACATTGAATAGTCGTTTAATCTTTCCTGTGCTCTCAGTGGCAAATCTTAATGTTGAAGGGATATTTCTATATGTGATCGTTTAATTAAGGCTGCAAGGCGGGTCAAATGATCCCTTAAATAGAAGTAGAACGCATCTGATGAGATAAAAACAAATAAATTCTTGAAAGGGTCAAGTGTAATTATCTTATTTAGGTGTAACTGCTATATGGATGTTGGACTCTCCCAATCCTACAACCCTTTTAGATCACGCAAAACAAATAAGCAACAAATTATCTAAATAGCACCTTTGACGCCCAGATCTTCGACTCAGAGTCTCTTATTAAAATAAAAAAGAAAATGCTAATGCTTCATCACAACAAATGGTTCTCAGCAAATTAGCCACCTTTCTCTGCGAATCGATCATCCTAAGAGGCCAACTCAGGCTAAGGAATAAAGCATCACCATCCTATGAAGTAATAGCATCAGATGTTGTACTAAATAGGCTGAAAGAAGGTGCTTCATCATCTTCAAGCTTGCTGGGTGGATCACGTTTAACTGATGAGTTTGAAGGCGAGTCGTGTTGTGTCTGTTTGTCGAGACTGAAGCAAGGAGATGACATGCGTGTTCTACCTTGCCTGCATAGATTTCACAGGGCATGCGTGGATAGATGGTTCAATGAATGGACAAAAACCTGCCCACTCTGCCGCTTTTCAATGGGTGAAGAGATGAAGCTTCACACTGGCCTAGGGGAGGTGCTTACTGATGAGATGGTGATATGGTTTTCTTCATTTCATGTTGCTGGCTTCTAAAACTATGGAACTGCGTTTAATTAGAATCACAGGCAACTGTGAAGATGCGTGAATCGTTTCTGAAAAGCAAAATAATTTTCCGTTGCCGGGAATCGAACCCGGGTCTCCTGGGTGAAAGCCAGACATCCTAACCGCTGGACGACAACGGAGGCTTTAGCAGGATGTGCCTTTCCTTTTTCATATTTTATAATAAGCAAAAATACCTGTACAAGTAGCAAGACTGCAGGAAAGTGGCAAACGGCTCGCCATTGTGTAATGTCCTTGGGATTTTTGTTTAAATATTTGTAGGGAACAAGAAAAATATGGCCAATGTCACAAGCACATTCCCCGCAATGGTTGCCACTTGCCCCACTAAGAAAACAGCTGAAGCCTGCCTGCCTGTGTGATATGTTCATGTTGGTTTACGTATCTCTCTATCCTTCTCTGTCTATGCGCATATATATATATATATATATATGTCAAATCCATGCGAAAACTTGACAAATAAAAGTAAACTAGGAGACTTATTAAATAATTTCTAACATCAAATTTTGGTTGGTTCCATTACAAACTCGTGAATTGTGGTTCATAAAGATCTTAGATGAGTGATAAGGTGTCCCCAATGAGTTAAGTATGAACTGATCAATTAATGTATAGAATAGTTGAACAAAAGAGTAAAGTAATAATAATCGTAATTTTTTCATCCGTAACGAGTAAAGTAAATTCATTTTCAATAGTTTTTTTCCCCTTGTGCCAACAAAAGGAAAATGCCTTCTAGTTTGACTTCACCTGAATTTCTAAATATGTCTCAATAATAACTCATGTTACATTTGTGGTAATAACCATTTCGATTTTTTTTATAAAAAAAAAAATAGTTTTTTCAGACATTTCATTTATTTTTATATTTGTATCTGCCAATCATCAACTATCATTTTTTTTTTTTATTGAGAAAATTTCAAATTAAGATAGAAACCTTAAAAACTAGCAGATACTCCATCATGAAGTGATTCTTAATGTATTTACGCTTTTTTCTTTTATTATTTTTTGAAAGACTGTTCTCTCAATTTATTCATACAAAAAAGGACTGTAAATGTATTGAGGAATAAGAAAGACATAGAAAGTAGAGGTTCTTAGGCCAATACGAACAAAAAGAAATCACCTTCTTCGATCGATGGTACCACATAGTGATAGAAGCAGGCAGCAGCACTAGATGAAATGTCAAATCAAACATGCCACACATGGCGGGCCACCCTTAAAGTTGCTTCAGCACAGTATACGAGCAGGCCAATGAAGCAAATTGAATTTTCTTCAACAAAAAAAAAAAAATCATGAAACTTATGTCCCATTTATTCATATGACCACTAAATGCCAACAAAATTGTCTGTGATAAGTCGGGTCAATTGTCGTGAATTCGTTACATTATTGAGGGTGAGAAGCAGTTGCTTCCTTTTCTCCTTACAGGAATCTAAAATGTAGATTTTCTTTTTAGAAGAACTAAAATGTAGTTTAAGATTTACTTTTACATACAAAATCAGAGGAAATATTAATATATAATCTCAAAAGACAACAAACTAAAACACACCGCATATATAGAGAGAGAGTGAGAAAAATTCTCATGTGTGGATGTCTAAATATAGATTTGTAAGAATTTATTATTTCACCACATGGTGTAATAGCTAATTGAACAAAAATATTATAATGATATATAGTGTAATAGTGAATCTGGGCTTAGGCATCTGCATATGAGAAATTAAACCGCATTATTTTTTTTATCGTATGATAACAATATGTACTGAACCACTATTAATGTCATAGCAATGGCAGGCTTAGAAGAAACTATTACAAGTTAGAATTACCAACAAGTCTTATAAAATTGTCCGAACCTTGCTTAAATCAAATTTATGGCTAGATATATCTTAATCTTGAATAGGTAATGTCCACTCCCAATAATGGAGAGAATTTCCATTCTCATAGCAGCTTTTTTTTGATAGCGTGATTAATGTCTAAAATGCAGTATAGTAATGACGTAGCCGTGGCAGTGATTCTTTGAATTTCATAAGTGATCTACTAGCTGGCTATGTCTGTGCTGTATGATCGCGTGACTGCAGGTGTGGGATCCAGAAGGCAAGAAACCCTTTTCGGCCCATTTGTTAAACAAATTAGGCGAGAAGATGCGGGTGGAAGACTACGCCTGTGTCCAATCTTCACAGGTTAAATGCTTTTTGATGACATGATTAAGTAACATTGGCGTAATTAATATAGAATTCTTTGTATCTTTGTTGGCGTGATCCCTACTTATATACAGCCTTGATCTCTTCTGTGGCCCATACCTTGTGATAATGACTTTAGTGTGGGATAGAAGGACCTACTTGAAAGCTTTAATGTGTGTGTATTGATAAATTTATTTTTATTGATTCATGAACATAAAGACTTAATTTATACAAATATTTAAAAAAATAAAAAAAGATATACACAATTAATATAATTTGAGAATAATGATTTATTAGTAAATATTGATTAACACTCAATATTTTAATCAAGATGGACACAATCAACTATGTAAATTTATTTTGTTTCCATCATTGAATTCTTATTTTGTGAACTTCATCCTACTTTCATGTTGTAAATCCTTGACTTTTCTTTATGAATTCTTTCAGGTTTTATGTAGTAGATCAGGAAATTATTTCTTTGAATCTTGTCAGAAAGAAAAAAAAAATTCTAGTTGTTTACATGTAGACTTCAATCATGAATAATAAAAAATGCTATCAATGAGAATTAGATATACTTTCAGAATAAAGAAGGCACAAACTTCGATATTACTTGCTTTTGTTTTGTTACTTATTATTATACAGAAGTACAGAACGCACGTTTTGAAACAGATGACTTCTTGTTAATTGTTATTTAGTTTATCTGGGTTTAATATGGAATTCTAACTAAAGATGGTCTCCAGTGCTCCTGTAGCATTAGTTCTTCTTCATTGTCATTAAGGGCTTACCATATGGATATGCATATTATTATGATTGGGTAAATTATATATGTAAATAAGAAAGAAACAGTGCTCCAGAAGCACTCAAAACTTTTCCTCCAAGCTCTATCACTAGACATGGTGGTTAAAGTCCACATACCTAAGACTCTTAAATCCGCTCTAGTATAATGAAAGAATTTAAAGAGTAACATAGAAAAGATAAATTTGATGCTTGTTGCTTGGTTTACGAGCACAAAATATTAATTTATACAAATGTTTGAAAATAAAAAAGAAAATAATTTGGGCTCCGTTTGGTACAACGTTTTTAGTAGAGTTTATGCTCATGAAGCTTTTACCTAAAAATATTTAGTTATTTCATTGTCAAAGAGAGTTTTTATTAAAAATTAAAAATTTATTTTAATAGACAAGTTTTTTTAAACTTATGTGATGAAAAGAATAAAATAAAATTGTCAAAAAAGTTGAGATATTTTAATATTTAAGGAAAAATTTAACTTCTATTTCTAAAAGCCAAAAATTTGAGCTTTACTAGTGAAGACAAAATAGATTATTTAAGCTTCAAAAACTCTACTAAAAAAAAGCCAAACAACAACAAAAAATTTGATAAAAACTTATGAGATTAAATAAGTACTTATGACTATTAGATAAACAATACCAAACAAGCACTTAATTATGTCTCAGTTATTAAGCCGATAGAGGACAACTGGGATTCATAATATGTCTCAGTTATTATGCACACTTAAATAGAGATTTCTCATGTAGATATCTCTGGTGCCTTTCATCCTTCATGTTTGTCAATGTGCTAACCTTCACAGACAATCGGAGAAAGAAGCTCTCTCTGGCGAAAAAAAATATGAGAGGATGTGGCTCTGTGTTTGATTAAGAGAGAGCCAAAGAATGGTCGATGAAGAAGAGGCAAACTCGAAGGATATAATTATAATAAATTGGATTATTTAAACGCTTGTATATCATTAATAATAGAATCAGTAGATATTGTCACATAAACTAAAAAATATCTGAAATTGTACTACTTATTCTTGTCTAATTGAAAAAAAGAGAGAAAATACATTTATCTAATAATCTAATTTTTTGGGTTAAGGGCTTCTAGTTTTTATAATGTTGTCGTTATGTTTGAGCCAAAATCTTGAGCTCAAATCATTCGGCTTGATCTGATTCAAATCAATTGAATGATTCTTAGTCAGCTCAAATCTAATTTAAACAAATAAATTTATATTTGAAGGGAGCCTATGGTAAGTTTAGGTTTACATGTATTTTGTAAAGAAAAAGTCTTCTAGATGGCAGCCCATCTAGAAGCTTTGAATGTTGAAGAAGAAAATCAAAGTCTGCAGCAGCAAATTTTGAAAGAAGAAAGAAGAAGGAAGAAGATAATGGCGGTGGGGGAAAATAATTATTATTTTATTAGCCAATTTTGGCTATAAAAGGGGAGTTCCCCCATTGGCTTAAATCATTCCGAAAAAAATGTGAAGCATTCAATTGTGAGAGAAAAAAAAAGGAGAGAGCTTAAGAGATTTTAAGAGCTTAAAATTATAAAGCTCTTATTCGAGTGTTTTGAGAGTTTGGGTGTATTAGGGTTTTGGGAAGTGAGCTAAAATACTACAATACTTGTAACTCCTTTTTTCACTAATAAATATTTCCCTTCTGTCTTCGCCTGTGAACGTAGGCTAAAAGCCGAACCACGTAATTTCTGGTGTCCTGTGTGATTTTATTGTCTCATTATTTCTCAATTTTACTTTAGTTGCGTGTCTGCTTCACCCATAAATTTTCTAACATGTTTCACTAATATTTGGGACAAGAGATTTAGCTGAGGCACACTAGGTGGTAAACTAAAATGACACGCGTAACAAGCTGAGGTGTTCATATGGGTAATAATAGGGAGAGCTCAATATGGATTATAGTAATATGATAATCTATGTTCTTGGGTTAAGTGCTTTTAATTTAATTACTATAATGTTGTCATTATATTTGAGCCAAAATCTTGAGCTCAGATCATTCAGCTTATCTCTAAAAATTTACACCTATTTCATATTTATTGAATTCACATTATTTTCACCAAATTTTAGCTAGGATTTGATTCAAACCAATTGGTTGATTCTGACACAGCTCAAATCTAATTCAAACAAATAAATTTATATTTAAAAGGAGCTTATGGTATGTTTGGGTTTAGATGTGTTTTGTTGATATTTGAGTCGGGTGGTTTAGCTAAGGTACACTAGGTGATGAACTAAAGTAATATTTATAACAAGCTGAGGTGGTTATATGGCTAATAATAAAGAGAGCTCAGTGAAGCCACACAAGAGTTAATTTAGGGAGTTGATTTTGGGGGGGGGGGGGGGGGGGCTTAAGTGTGATTGGAAATAGCTCAAGTGTACTTAGTGAATAACTTAGGTGGTTTCACAGAACAATTAACGTAATCAAGTAATTTAAGTAATCTCATATGTGAAACACACTCTCTATCTCAAATTGAAAAGGTAGTAAAACAAATATAAATATAAAGAATGGATAATGTTTACATAGATCGACCTTGGTCTACATCCATGGGAGCAAGTCATCACCAATATGCTACATAAATAAGAGGTTACGTAAGATTTTACATTATCTAAGTGAATAACACAAGCTAGACAATTATAAAGATATGTTTAGTGTTGATAAAGACGAGGATGGTGAATAAAGATATGGAGAGTGATAATATGGTGGAGAAGAAGATGAAGATAGAGAACAGAAATGGTCTTCTGCAAATGGAGAAATGAGTGATGATCTAAAAAATAGAGAGAGTGAGTGAGTGTGTATGTGTGTGTGAGAGAGAGAGAGAAAGGGGACCCTTAATATAGGCTGAATAAGAAATTTATATATTAAAGGCTAATGATAAGGAAAATGTATAAAAATTAAGGATAAATGTCATCATTAAGTTGAAAGAATAAAATATTTTATAGTTATGTGTCATATTTAGGGAAAAAAGACAATAATTTTTATTTTGTACTAAATTTATTTTTTCTCTTAAATATCTTGATGTGCTCAACCTCAACCCTTGATTTTTAAAGCGTATCTAATGTAGTAAATTATTTCAAATGATATTTTTATACCATTCCAATTATTGTACCCATTTTATCCTTATAATTGTTCACGTGTTATTAGTTCATATCTTTCTAAATTTACCCCCAAACACATGTTTAATGTGAGGAAATCTAATAGAGTTCGTGTGCTTTTTATAAACTAGACTTAAACAAGTAATATTTTTTAGTTAATTGGTTTCAGTGGTAACGGGTAAAGGTTTTTGCGGGAGATGAATAGCAGGTTAGTGAATGGTGATGTTTTTTTTCCTCATGTTTCAACAGTAACTTTCTTCGTACGCTTTCATGAATATTAGTCCTTTCGTGTATGAATTTTGTTAACATTCACCTATCGCGTCAAAATGGGGCAAAAGGCCAAAAAAAAAAAAAGAGCGAATACGATAAAAGAAAATTAGTTGATCTCTGCAAAATTACAAACGACAAGAGCTTTGAAATCAGAGACGAAGAAGACGGGCGAGGGGTTTCTCTCTGCACTTCCCTGTGAGCCATGTGGCTACAGGACAGGGACTGAACTGAAAGGTGCAAGCACGCGTTTGTGATCGGCAACAATATTTTGCTGGATTAATTGTATCATAATCACACTGCTCTGCCACACTGTTAAAATAATAATAAATTAATAATAATAATAAATAGAACTATCAAACCTGAGTGGGAAGGTAAAGAGTGAAGAAATGAGAGACTGACTGACGTCTGAATCTATCCCATCAGCAGAGAGCAATGTCAAAAGGACGTGATGCGGAGACTAGTCTTTGGTAGACAGCTGTCGGCTGTAGACACCAAGCCCAGTTTGTTCTTTGTGGTTGCACAGCTGTTATTAAGCTGCAACAGGCCCACCCAATAGTTAGATGCTGTGGCTTGAACGCATCGTATATTAATTCTTATTTCATATCTATAAATTTTTTTATTTCCGTAACTTTCAATGCAAAAAACCACCTTAGACTGTCCCAAATCCCCAAACTCTCTGAAACAGTGAACCCCAACTTCGAAGAAAGGTGAACACCAAAGCCAGTTGTTAAATAATCATGTCTTTAGTTACTGACCCCACGAATCCTTTATTGCCTTTTGGTACTTGTGTACTTTTCTACTTCCCATCAACAGTAACGTCCAGGCACAATCCAGGCCTCATGCACGCTTTCAAGTACATTTTCTTTCTCCCGAAAAACATGTCACCGACCTTCCTTGAAGATTTCCCTAATTTTACATGACGATGGATATTAGAGATTAAAGAATCCACACGTACCAATATTGTGATCACAATTTCTCGGTCTAGGAGATCTTCGTTGGGATCAAAGCTATTGCCTGAAAAATCATTTTCCCACGTTTGTTCAATGGCATTTTACCGCACTTGCTCACATTTTACATGGTTTAGACTATCTAGACTGGAATTTGGATCACAGGCAGCAACCGTTCTGTGTGAACTGAACAATACGACACTCCCATATTAATTTAACATAATGAAAGCAAATTATCGATAGTCTTACCCATATATGTTTCGTTTCGTGTTTCATGCAAGCCTAGATATTTGTAAGAAAACGTTTTGGGTAAATCCAATCCAAGAAGCGTTTCGAAAGAGGAAAGAAAAAACGAACTCGGACTCCGTCGGCTTGCTCCTCAAGGAGGTGGGTTGTGTAATGTAGTAAAACTAAAAACAATACACAGAATGTTAGCATCAACAAAGCCCTCTCCAACAGAAACCTACATTTGTTGTCACTAACAATACATTTTGGTTGCTACAACCTCCCCAGACTAAATAAGCTGACTCGTCTGTGAAAAAGGCTATCTGTAGAGACTTTTTTAACCACGAACCATCTGCAAGCACCTTGTATGATTCAAAGACATATGAACCTTAAATCTCATACTTTTCTAGGGTATGCACATATAATATAACACAAATACAGCACATGTCGAAGTACCATTTCTTAAATTAAAAATATAAGAAATATAACATTCCATATGCTTCAACTTTCAAGTGTCCGATCCCATAAGGACCATTTATGCTGTGAAATCTTCAAAGGTCTGAAGAAATGTCAAATGTATAGACATATAAAGTCATATGATAGAAGAAAAAAGTATCCGGTAGCGTCACAAGAAATTGAGTACTGGTAGATGTAGCACGAGTTGCATCACCATAACCCACTTCTGTTAACCTCCATCCATGCGTGCCAACACATCAAGGGAAATAAAATGGAAAATTTCCCAAAAGAAAGATTAAGCATGACACAGTGAATCACAAAGACTATGACCATAGATCCCACCAAACTCATGCTAGCTAAGTCGTTAAAGACCACAACCTCACCCAACCCCCAACCCCCTTCCTTTTTCCCCTATTTTTGTCTTTTTTATTTTTTTATTTTTATTTTTATTTTTATTTTGTTTTTTGTTTTTTGTTTTTTGTTTTTTGTTTTTTTTAAAGTTGTTTTCGTTCTTTCTCCTTATAATTGTTTCCTCCTACTTGACTCATGGAAAATCATGGTTTCATCATGCCAGGTCAAGACCTCTATCTAGAAAAAAAGATGAAAAAAGAGAAAGAAAAGAAAAGAAAAAAACCAAGACATTCACCTCCTGACTTTCTTCTGAGTAGCAACTCTTGCAGAACTAGACCCCCCCTTAAATGCTGCCTTGGTCCTTTCCTGCACTGCTGCATGGAGGTGACAGATTGCTCAAATCTCCAGAAGATGACCTACTGTGGTTGAGGGTCTTCTGATCCAGTGAAATACTTTGGACTTGCGTCGACAGCATGTCAATACCAGATTTTCCTTGGGACTGGGGGCTTGGAAGGCTAGAAAATTTCCCTGGTGGCATAATCCACCTCATCCAATCATTTCGCTTTCTAATCCTATCACCCTGAAACCAAAGGTTAAAGTCAATGCCAACAAAAGAAGCCATAAAATTTGATGTTTATCTCAATTCTACTAATATAATCAAACATTCAGCACAGGGCCATTATGATCACAGTGAGAGAAAATGGCAATGTATTCTTGATCTAAAGGGCTCTCTGATGATTCTACCATGCAAGTTAACAGATTATGATTTGATTTGAGAAAAAAGGGCATTTTGAAATCACAAAAAATTATCTATATTCACATTCTATCCAAGGCTCACTTCTTCTCTGTGCAAGAACATCAACTTTATGGAATATCATTGTTCCATTAGGCATTTCAAAGAGTGATAGACATTTAGGCATTTGAATATAGTGGGAAAAAGCTTTCACCATTTAAATCTAGTGGAAAAAAGCCAATTGATTAGCTTATTACAGTCATACAGAACCCAAGGGGCATTTGAAAGTATACCTGTACTTCCACAACAGTTGAACTTCGTAGAGCATCCAAAATAAGCTGGATATTATCAGTCAAAAGTGAAACCTGGAAAGAGGCAATAGAAAGATATTTTAGATTTTATGTTTGCAGGGAAAAGAAATGCTATGACATAAGTACACTATCAGTTTTTAGATATGATATCCAAAATAAAAGGAAAGACAAGACAATTAACCAAACAAAACCCAGCTAGGAGTAATCAATGAAATCAAGGTGGACTACATAAAGAGAACACAGATCAGTAGACTTGCACCCTTCCCTCATCCGTAAAATAATTTTAAATATAAAGTTACTCTCAGAACCTAATAAAAAATAGAATAAGCAGTTGATTCTCGTGGTTCCATATGGTAACATAATAAATTATCAATATAATTTCGCAAAGCAGAAGATAGTTTAAGCATTACAAAATAATAACAGTAACAATAAGTTTAAGCTTTGTCAATAAGAAGTTCTTAGTGGACAGTTGGTCCACTCTCTCTGTTTTTAAATCTTCATCACTAATATATTTTTGAGTTTCTTATTGAAAGAGAAAAAAAGATAGTTCAAGCATTATCACACAATTCCAAATTTCCAATTATAGATCTCAATGATAGTGACCCTCGACCCAGAATATAAAGGATAGGAATACACACTTAATCAATTGTCAATGAAAACAAGATTAAATGTTAACAAGAATCAGTCTTGGAAATTTAAAATTCTTGAGGATTAATAAAATATAAATAAATAAATAAGACGAAAATTACATAACAGAAGCAGATAGTATTTCGATGAAATGCAAAGAACTCAAGGTTTGAGAAGATGGAACCAAAACAAATCCAAGCAAGGATGCAATACATGTTTCATAACAAACACATCAGGATGAATCAAAATGCCAGACGTCTGTCTGTTTGATGGACCCAAGGCCAATTAATGCCAGCTCCCGCAATAGCTCAATCCCAACCACTACTGCCACACTATAGTCAAAGAGTATTTCTACAGTACCAGCAGAATACCAACAAGAAATGCCAGAGACATGTTTAATATTATGGTAAGCAAAATATAGAGAGTCAGTATGAAATCTCTCTTGACCAATTTTGGACAGTTTCTTGACAAACTAAAGTAATTCGTGTTAGAAACAAGATGGCTGGACAGCTGGTAAATAACTACTCATGCTATCACTGGGATGGCAGGAAGAAAAATGTAAAAGAAACAGCTGCAAAAACATTGAACAAGAAAAGGTCGTGTACTTCTTGGTTCCTGGATCATGCAGTCAGATTAAAGCATTACACCAAAAAGAAATAAAAAAATTAAGAGGAATACAAACTCCAAAAATGGGGCCTATTTCTTGGTCGTACTCCCATTTTTTATATAAAAACTGAAGGTTGTCAAATCCGCTAAAGAGTATGTAAACCACCAGAGTTTTCAAACCCAATTTAGATTCCTATTTCATGCAACTTACACAATATTAGTATCCATCATGGTTCGTTCCAGTCTAAAAATCTATAAAATGGATTACATTGTTGCTAAAATTTTTGATACACGAATAAAATCTCAAATTATATGATAAATAGTATGCAAGGATGCTTGAATACTTTGTTGCCAAGATTCTTTAGAGAAAAATGAAGAAATCAAACATATGATCAACAGAATGCAAAGATGCTACAATCACCATAGGGATGGACCGACGACAATTTTTATTAAAGAAATGTAGAGCAACATCATGAGAAGGGGCTGTACAGCCTTTGTCAATATTATTAATTGGAGGGGGGGGGGGGGGGGTGGGGGGGACCTTTTAAGGAAAATTTGAAAGAAGGCTTTAACATCTTACAATTATAATTTTTGGATTGATATCTCGTATAAACTCAAAAATGATTGTATTATGTTAATCAACCACTCAAAGGGAGATTAACCAACTCTCATAAAATTAAACCACAAAGAAGAAATTAACAAGGTAACCTATCAGGTCCAACATTAAGCCTGAAGGCAGTGTGAGTAAAAGTTTATAAAACTGACAGGAAAGAAATCTTGGATATCATATCACACAAAAGAACAACACATGCAGTCATTTGGCATATATATGACGAAAAATTGAGCCTTTTAACCATGACATATGCCATAGACAGAGAATAATGGAGAAATTTCTCAACAAATGTGGATAAGTAATGCAATAATCTACAGAGTACAGGCATTTTAAATTTACTATTCTGTCCAACCATTCAGTCAAAACTACAAGTCAAACTTTAAATGAAAATCCCTTTAAGTACGTTCATCTGACAATACACATATGAAAAAGGAAGAACTTGAAACCAGACAAAAGTAGGCTATGCACATACACTACAGGTGAGAGGAAAAACTATGATAATCCACAATATGTAGTATATGGAGTACCAAAAATGGAACAAATAAACAAATGCAAGGAAATACCATAAATACGACTATTTTTTACCAAAAACAACATTACTTGACACTTCAGTATTTTTATACTTATCATATCTATATACTTATGTTCTCAAATATAATTGTACTATTAGAAATACAATCCTAACTTATTATTGTGATAAAACTATAAGCAAAGAAGACCACGAGCAATCACAAGCAAATAAATGTTATCCCTAAAAAACTCACTTTGTTGAATCCTGCTATTAGTCTAATAGGAACCCAGCCCTGATCATCCATGTTCTGCCGCAAGAATGTATCTTTAACTAAATTTTCATTACTGCAACAAAGGGACATGAGGTGCAGCTGCAGTTAACATTCTGATAGATTTGAGATAAACATGATCACCGAAAATAAACTAACTACAGTTACCTGTGCAAACAAAGCAATGGAAGGGATTACCTGAAATAGTAATCTATTTGAGTCACAATCCTAGAATGCAATTGAGGGTCTGGAGCAGGAAAAAATACGGCATGAGGCGGTATTGGTGCAACAAAAGGCACCCCTCTCAGCGCCTCTGGAGGTGCAGCAGCAACATAGTACACAGGGGATGCAAACTCTGAGAACATATGATGATATTAGAGGAAAGTTCACAAATTAAGAAAGTGGAATTCAAATATGATAATATTTACCAGGAAATCCAATGGGGCTGCCAAAAGGCCGCCCTGGTGGGGGTGGAATAAATGGGGAAGAACTAGGAGGCGGTGGCGGTGGCGGTGGAGGTGGATGTCTTGTAAACCTTTGAACAACTCGTTGTGGCTGCATGTGGGCATCTCTGCCACTATAATTCCGATGAGAATTCCAATCTTGATTTCCACGATCTTGATCACGCCTACCACCATAATTGTGATGGTGAGAACCATCTCCACGAGGATATTGGTTACCATTACGGTGTTTGAATGAACCCCGCGGATGAGGATGGTCATTACCACCATGGAATTGTGAGCCAAACCCACCCTTTTGTGTATGGTCTCTAGGAGAAGGATTATTCGAGCGGCCTTCAACAACAGAACCCTGAGATGCTGGTGGCTGAGGGAGACCACCATTAGAAGATGAGTGTGAATTATTGCGTTTCATAGATCTCTGACGAGTTGGTGGTGCTGCATTAGTAGTTGAATTCGGGTTTGCATTATTACTAACTTGTTTATGTGATGATGAATTAGTGGTCGCGGTCCCCTGCGGTTCACATATAGCAATATAAATCAAAACTAGCATATAGGAAAAACTCAAACATTATAAAACGTTAAGACTATAAATTACCGGTTAAAGAACCCTCTGCTTGGAAGCTGAGAAACTAAGGAAAAATATTAAACAATTCAAGAATGTCTCAAAAACTTGTCTACTATTTTTTAGTCCCACCAAACAAGAAGTGCCTAAAAGTGTCACAAGTAATAAAAACATCTTCCTCTTAAAACTTTCTTAGCAGACGAACACTCTTGCACATAAACATTTTTGGCCCACGTCAACTGGGCTGAATGAAAAGCTACAGGCTTAGCTTCATATAGTTTTTTATATCCTAAGAAACTATAAATTGCAAGATCCAGGACTGGAAAATTTATCTAAGATTATTTAATACTAAAAATTCAACTTTACTGATCAAATGTTGCTTAGCTCGCTATAATTTTTTTTAAAATTAAAAAAAGGAAACATACATAGAACAAAGTTGAAATAAAATGTAAAAGTTTCAGTGATCACTACGCTTTCTCAGCAACGAAACAGAGAGACCAAACCTGCAAAACCGATGATGATGATGATCCATCAACTAAACCTTTCAACGAATCCGAAGACGACTTTATTGAAGAAGAAGAACCTCTAGTAGTCTCTGACAAAGCTGGCCACGAGTGGGCCCCCATCACCGGCTCCCTTTCCGCAGCTCCATTTGACGGCTGCTTGTTCCACGGCGGCCTCTTGCTTCCTGCATTGCCATTCCCACACTCCGCACCATTGTCTTCGTCCGCCGCCGCCGCCGCAGCCACTAGCTCAATCACAGACGTCGATTGCGATGACGACGATGACACCAACGCGATCGGTTCCCGCCCGAATACTGGCCATGGGCCACCGGGTTGGCCGGAGCCAGTCGCGACGCTATTGTCTATCGACGGAAAATCGGAATTAGTAATATTGCTCGCCGTAGCCATTCAAAAAAAAAAAAACCAACGGTTTTATTTTTGTTCTATGTGTGTGCTTGAGGGAGTCGACGAGGAATTGATCGACGAGAAAAAGAAAAAGAAAATGATATTTTTATGTATGAAGAAATGATTTGTAATTTGTTTCAGAACAGAATGATGAGGAAATGAATTAGGGTTTCGATAATGTGGTGTCGTTTTGGGATTCCAAAAATAATATTGTTGGGCGATGCGATCGCGAACGAGTCGCTCAGTGTAGAGACCAGACCAGCGATGGTGGCTCTCCTCTCTCTCTCTCTCTCTCTCCTTCTGTCTATGTTTATTGTTTTTGGTTCGGTTGCTTAGCTCTTCGGAATTCTGGGGATGCCCAGACTTGGTTGCGGTCGGTTTTACTTAAATAGCCCGCTTGTCAGGGGTGTTCATGTCATTTCAACTCACCCTCACAATTGCAATTTTCTTACACAGTAGATTATTTCTATTTCAGCTTCAATGATAAACCATTATCATACGTAAGTAATCAGGTCATTTCATGAAAGGTAAAAAGGAAAAAAAATTTATTTATATTTGAAAAAACTGAAAATCAATTACTCTTCTGAAAAAGTGAGAAGTTCATTTTTAGCGGGATGTGTCATCCAAAATGCTTTTCCCGTTTCTGGGTAAACTATAAGTGCTTCTGAGCTAAGTTGTTTTTTTCTCCTTTGAAAATTGAAAGTAAGAAACTCTTGTGTAATGTGAATTTTGGGTCAGTTATTGGTCTAATGGTCGGTTAGCCAATAATTTTGTGTTGCATGTGAAGAAAATTGAAAGAGCGGAAGCTTGCATTTTAATATGTCATTAGAAGAAAAGATTGATGTTTTAGTTCAAAAACTAAATTTAACGAACCCGTTAATTCTGATTAAATTTGATAATAAATGGTTCTCAATTATATAGGATTACACTGTTTTAGCTGGGGAACTGTGATTGCTTGTGTTTCTACAGTGCATCAAAATGGGTATTTTCAATTTAAAAGTAATTCTTCCTGAATGGGCCAGCTATATAATTAAGTCTAGCAACAGTAGACAATAATTGTAGCCACAGAAGAAGCTAAAGCAAATCCTACTTTAAGGCACAACTGCTTCGTGGCTTATTCCGAGAGATATGGAAAGAGAGGCAGAGGCCATGGGATGGATTGTAATGTTGTACGAGCATCGTCAAACGAGGTTGGGTATATTTGTGAACAGTGCTTCGCCGTAAGCACTTGGCAGTCTTGTACCGTATTAAAATCACATTTAGCAGCTAGAAAGCACTTTCCCAGTGAATGTGTGTTCTTATAAGCCTATTTATTATATATCATGGGGGCATGATTGTTTGTTCTCAACTCCTGTCGTTATTGGTTGGTACCAATATAAAATAAATGATAAAAATACTTCAACTCCTTCTAGTGATAGCAGTTTCCACATTGTTGTCAAAAATACTCAGAACGATCAAATCAATCTTAATTTTGCTACAGTACTATATAGAATTATTCGTAAAGGGTGTATTTAACAGTTTGTATTATATTATATTGTATTGTATTATATTAAAACACTTCTCTTGTGTTAACTCATATTTGCCTGTAATTTCTAATTTCGTTGAACCGTATTATAAAAGTTCGCTAAAGGAATATAAAATAAATCTAGATATAAGAAGAAGGCTTAGGCTGTATTTCATTGAAAAACTGTTCATATTTTTAATATAATTATTTAACTTTCATTATTCATAAATTTAATAAGTCTAAATTTATTAAATATTAATTTATGTTTATATTTAAGTAAAAAATTAATTTTAAATAATAATATAAGATATCAATAAACTTAAATATTTAATAAATAAATGATAATACATTATTTTACTTTAGTACATAGAATAGTTTTAATTATTTTACTTGATACATGTAAAATCTATTTTAATTTTATTCAATTATATATTATTTACTAAGATACTAAATTTAAAAATAAATTTATATTGAACAGTTATATCTGACATTATAATTTAATATTATATTACATAATTATATAATAATATTATTTTATATGATACAATTCATACTACACCAAATATAATATTACATTACAACTTAATTAATGTAATATACTATAATGCAATTCAAATAGTCAAATAATGCGGTGCAACGTAATATAGTGTGGAAGCGTACTCAAAGTAAATACATTAACTCTACTAAAGTAAAAAGTGATATTTTCTTATCGGTTTTGTCATCATAATATACTCTTACTATTTTAGGGGTGTGTGTATATATATATTAAGTGCTTTTTGGACTAAGTTGTATTTCTTTACATTTTAAAGTAAAGAATGGAACGTAAATTAAGACTCAAATTAATTAGATTAAGGTAGAGTTTGTTTTTTTATCTAAAATCTAAATGGGTTTAAATTTTTCTAAAGTCTGAATGGGTCTGATTACGAAAATATGAATGACATGTTTATTTTTATTTTTTAAATATCTGAATATAAGTGGCATCTTGTTTGTTTTTACAATAAAAAAACTTCTTAAATTTAGTTATTTGACATTTATATCCTTATAAATTAAAATAAAAAAAGAGGATTAGATTTTATAGTTAAATAAATAAGTTATTTTACAAAGGTATTTTTAGAATATAATATTTATTTGTTATTCAGACCTTTTTCCATTCAGATAAAAGTTACAAAAATTTACTTTTTCTATTCAGATGTAAATGTCTGAAAAGCAGACATAAGTTCCAAAAAACAAACAAGCATATTTTTAAAAAAAATCTAAAATTAATAAAATTTTAGACTTCAAACATTTAACAAACAACTCCTAAGTTGATTGAGATCGTAAATTCGAGTACTACAGTTATAATCGAAAGTAGTTAAATCCTTTTCATAATATAGTCATTCTTTCGGCCACTTATTGATCTAGCAACCATGATTGGTGGCACTAAAGAAAAAAAAGTAAACAATAATAAAAAATCTCTTGGATTTATATGCCTAAAATTTTCTTGGATAAGAGATTTCAATAAATGGTTTTAGATCACCCATATCCATTTTCACTATTCTTAGTAACTATAAGAGCTTACGCAGTTTGCAATAAGTTTGCTGTTTCACCTTTAAAAGAAACTCTTCCATTATTTGATACTTGCAGGGTCTAACAGAATATCACTGGTGACATGAAAAGAAGATAGATCAGGATCAGAAGTGCTTCTTGACTCATTAGAGAAGGATGGGCAGAAGCCATGGAAATGAGCCTCCACTTTTATCTAGTGAGACACTTAGTAATGGTTCATGTTATAATATTTTTCCAAAAAAATGCTTTCCAGTGAAAAGTGTTCCTTTATATATATATATTATCCTTCTTGATTCTATTAAATTATAACACTTAATAGCGTGTTTACATAAAAAAAAATTATATATATATGTGTGTGTATGTATATGTATGTATGTATGAATTTTGAAACTTATAAGCACATTTTTATTACAAATTTCATAAATTTTGTTACACATCCTAAACTTTTTATTAAAAATTAATCTCGGTTCTATTGTGTAAGCTCCATGTTAGTTGCTTTCCTATATTTGTCTATTTGTCCTCCAAATTAAACATAGTTATCACACTCTAGTCTTCTGGGTGGTATAATAGCTTCTGCAGGAAGTTGCCTGTTTACCTTCAGAAGGAGTCTTCGATTAGATGGGCTTTCGGTCAAGCAGCAATGCAGCATAGAGCTGGCAAAAAGTGACCTGCTTGGATGCAGGCCTCTTCCAATTAATAACAATTCCACATTTTAAAGAGTGACAATATAATATCGCCCGGTAAATTTAGAAGTTATTCGAAATTTATTGGTTGTCAGTGTCACTTAAATGTCTTTACATCATCCGAAGGCAACTGCAAGTGCTTCTGCACGAAGTTGATTCTGTTACCTTTAAGAGCAACCCCACTATTGTAAATGTAAGTAATTGGTGTAGTGAAAAAATATAGAGCTGTGAAAACCTTACCTGCTTCAAATTCAATGCGCCAATGGTATTTTGTTCCTCCTAATTCTAAATATATGAACAGTTTTTTTTCTTTTTAAATTATTTGTCGTCGTCCATATTTGTTTTTTGGTACTGATCTTCTGGTTCTAGGTGACCATAAGTGCTTCTACACAGCGCAGCAAGTTGATAACCACTGAATTGGTGAAAATATTTTATAAAATTTTTGATTAATTACGGTAATTAAAATGGGTAATACAGATATGAAAAGAAAAAAAAATCTTGACCGACATCATCTCCCCTTTCTCCAAAAGTCTATGCTCATCAAAGATTCTAAAAGTACTACTATATTATACCTTTTTCCACATATACTTTTCAAAGAAGTTGTAATCCCTAATGAGTCTTAATTCTTTTAGGGTGCGTTTGGCACACTGTATTGTATTATGCTGTATTGCATTATTTTAATGCAGTTGTATTGTATTACGTTGTATTGCATTAACATTGGATTATAATAATACTATACAACGTTTGGTATTATATTGTACTATTTTAATTTTTAATTATATCATGTTTGGATCTATACTACCTTACACTGTATTAATGTTTTTGATAATTAATTTATTTTATATATTTTAAAACAATATTTCTTAATACTTAAAAAAATACTAACTATCGAAGTAATAAATTTTAAAAATTTTTTACATCATTTTTAATATAAATATAAAAAATATCATAATTTTTCATTAAATATATATGAAACTAATAAATTCTAAACTTTTCAAATAGTTTGAGTGATGAATTACTAAACGACTTGCACATATTTTGCTTATTTTATAAAATGAATGGCAAAATAAATTATAAAACAATAAACACTAATCTGACATGCCACACTTCAACCTTATCTCTTATCTCCCTCTTTTACTATCTCAGAACCCAATCTCCTTCTGCAATTCTTTTTCGTCCTCTCTCTTCTGTTCTTCTTTCTCTGTTTCTTTTTTCTTTATTCTCTGGGTTCTCTTTATTTATTTATTTATCTTTGTAAAAAAGTCACAACAATCTATATAGATTTATAATTCTTATTCCATCTCCTAAATTCAACAATTCAACACCACAATCTCCACTAACCTCTTAACCACTCTCTCTCACACCAACTCCTCTGCACTTCTAGATTATTATTATTATTATTTTTTTTTTGGGCTTTATAGAGTCATCAATTGAAACATTTACATTCGAAACCTAAATGGAAAAATGAAATCTGCACGTGAATCTGTTCGAATCTTGCCGTAGCACCACTGCCACTCTACGCTGTTGTTCGAACTGCAAATGACGCCTTCGCTCCAATCAAAGATTCAGAGGCTTCTACTACACCGCTCACTTAGAGATTCCATTTGCTATGTTTGGCTCTTGAGAAATTGAAGGAGAAGGGAGGAAAATCTGTGAGCGAAAGGCGAGTGAGTTTGGGAGAAAAGTTTTATTTTGGGTTTTGCGAAGAGAAGATTTGGTTTGTGGTTGTGGCTGAGATCGTGAAGAAAAAAGTATTTTATTTCTATTCTAATGCAGTGCGGCCTAATTACGACTCCCCCATGGGTTTAATTTTTGCGGCGTTTGCTGTATTACAATGGGGTCTAGTACAAAGTTCATTTTTTGCCAAACATAGTATTGTATTAATTTAATACAATACAAGGCTGTAATGAGGAGTAATGCTGAGTGCCAAACACACCCTTAGGGCATGTTTGGTACCCCTCATTACATGGGATTGCATTGCATTAGCAATGCAACCCCATGTTTGGAGTACCATGGGGTTGCATTAGGGTGCATTATAGCAAAAGCTAAACCCAACATTTTGTTGGGTTTAGCTTAATGCGGCACTTGCCGCATTAGGTTTTTTTTTTTTTTTTTTTAACTTTGTAATAATAATAATAAATTAATTTAATATTATATTATATTTTTTATTTATATTTACAATACAATTTTATATTTAATATTATATTATATTTTTAATTTAATAAGTTTTTACTTTGTAATAATAATAATAATAAAATAATTTAATTTTTTAATTTAATATTATATTATATTTTTTATATTTATATTTACAATAAAATTTTATATTTAATATTATATAATTTTATATTATATTATATTTTTAATTTAATAGGTTTTTTTACTTTGTAATAATAATAATAATAAAAATTTTTAATTTTTTAATTAAATATTATATTATATTTATATTTACAATAAAATTTTATATTTAATATTATATAATTTTATATTATATTATATTTTTAATTTAATAGGTTTTTTTACTTTGTAATAATAATAATAATAATAATAATTTAATTTTTTAATTTAATATTATATTATATTTTTAATATTTATATTTACAATACAATTTTATATTTAATATTATATAATTTAATATTATATTATATTTTTAATTTAATAGGTTTTTTTACTTTGTAATAATAATAATAATAATTTAATTTAATTTTTTAATTTAATATTATATTATATTTTTAATTTAATAGGTTTTTACTTTGTAATAATAATAATAAATTAATTTAATTTTTTTATTTAAATTAATTAATTTTATATTTACTAATTTTTAAGTACTAATAAATATTATTTCTAAATATATAATTTACATTAATTACAAAAAAATTAATACATTACAGTGCAATACTAAATATAATATAATTAAAAATTAATACAATACAGTGAAACGTTGTAGACATTATTATAATACAATCTTGTCTGATACATGTCTGATCTGTACGTTAAAATAATGCGATACTGACATGTCTGATACATCTAAGATCGTAAATTTGCATTTAGAGACATTGGCCGAAGTAGGAGGAAACTGAGACAAGCTCTCCTGTTATTAATTTGGAGAAACCAATTGGAAGTCCATCATGTTCTGAATCCATCCAAATCACCTTATTTCAGTTAAGTGTCAATTTTATTGATCATTTTATTTTTTACTCTCAATATTTTTAAAGACTAATTGTTTTTAGAAATTATGAATAAAGTAAAATAACAATATAACATGCACCCTTTACTCTTCTCAAATGCATAGCAGCTCCCAATTTAAAAATTTTTAGGATGATATGAACGAGTTTTGCCATAAGAGTCACACCAAAAAAAAAATAAAAATTGTAATATGCATAGGATTTGATTTAAGTTAAATTTTATAGTGACATAAAATAGTTTCAATATAAGAGCCATAAAGAATTTTGTAATAAACATAAGACTTAAATTAAGTTGATATGTAATTGAATTAAGAAATGCTTGTGATCATTATGCGAGGTTTTATTGGCCATAGATTTTTAATAATGTTTACGCAAAGATAGAATATTATCTTTCATGTCATTGTTGAGATTTATTTTATTCTAATTTGATTCTTTTATGGCTATAACTTCCAAACACTACGTGTGGACATGAATTTGTTTGGTTCGAATTAGATTTTTACTGAAGTAAGCTAAATCGAATAAATTTTAGTAAAAATAGAAACCGAACTAAACTGAGGATCCAATCCGGTAGTTTTTTTAGTTTTATAATCTTTAAAATCTTGGTTTTTTCTGATTATTCAGTTTTTCATTTAGTATTGTGCTTATTTAACTAAACCGATGGTTTTTTTTTTTTTTTTCAATTTCATAACCGAATGACTAGTTCGGTTCGTTTCGGTTCATCTGGTGATTCGATTTTTTTCCCACCGCTACCAAACACATTGGCTAATTTGTGTTTTATTACATTCGAAAAAAGTAGTGTTAATTGAAAGGACCCTGCTAAGTAAGGAAAAGGCTATCAGAATCAGACTAGGAGAAAGGAATATCTTGACTCAGAATTCACATTCAGAAGACGAGTTACGCGCTCTCTGTACCAATTTGGACGGCAGACGCATTAGATACACTTGCAAGATTGGAATCCAATTCCAGGACTCTGCCCTATATACCATATAGATGAATTGAACTCTTTTATCTAAATTATTGGCTGCATGTTTGTCTTGTCAATACTGGTTTCAATTATTATTTTTAGGTTTATTAATCCACGTGCAAACTTTTTTTTTTTTTTAAATTTAAAAGTATTTAGCTCACTTTCCAGTTTCCACCTTTCGGGCTCTTTTGTTTCTTGCCCACCTTCAAGATTTTGTCATTGACGCCGTTATTGAGCTCATTGCCCATATCTAATTAGACTTCACTAAAAACTAACTTAAACTTGGTTAAGAGCACTCTTTTTTTCTTTTCTTTTTAACAAAAAAATTACATTCATGATACAAATATATATCATCTCTTAATATGCATATAATTAAGGTGGATATATCTCTCCAGATATTATATATAAGTTGGTGCTAATAAATTGAAGAGCAATTTATATTGCTCTTAGTAAAATTTGAGTCACATATCTATTATTGGCGCAACATATTGCGACATTGACAATTTATTTTGGTGAAAAGGAATTATAAAGAAAATAAATAAATAAATAAAACCTTAATTTTCATATGGATGGGTAACATAAACTTGTTTAGTCTCTAAATTCGCGTGAATGTATCGTTATTATCTGGAGAGTTAGTTTTAAGTTTTTGGTGGGGTCTGCAAAGTGGAAAAAGATATAAGAAAAAGAGAGAAAAATGTCTTACGAAGCACTCAAAAAAAGAAGATTTGCTTTCAGTTGATTCCTAGAAAATCATATAGCAGCGCTTCCAATAGGCAACAGACAAGTGCTACTGCAATCAGATCTTTTCTTTATTTTTGGAAAATTTACGAAAATAATTACAAAACTTTTGAACTTTTCAAATTTCACACCTCAAACTTTTTCTTATCATAACTAATTAAATACTAATTTTTTAAACCAAATAACCCTCACCACTTTCAATAAATTTACAAACAATGTCACTTTTACAAATTCTAGGTTTTATCCAACACTCTCAACAAATCTCATTACCCTTAGTGTAACCAAAGAGATAAATTCATTAATTGAAGAACATTTTAAAGTTAGAGTATGTTCTTATACAACATGAATTTTCAATGCATTAAACTATCATCAATGTCGTCCGTAGTACAAAAATTCAAATTAACAAATCTAGAATCTAATTGTTTGAGATCTAAGTCTTTAAATCTACCATTGAAATACTTATAAAGTAACCTATGGTACATCTTCATTTTTTTTTGTATGATATCTCGACCACCAGAAAATTCCGTAACTAGGCACTACTCTC
The DNA here is from genome assembly GCA_030449925.1 of Citropsis articulata. NCBI lineage: Eukaryota > Viridiplantae > Streptophyta > Magnoliopsida > Sapindales > Rutaceae > Citropsis > Citropsis articulata. The sequence continues at coordinate 263,125 of JASUUH010000066.1, forward strand.
TAATCGATAAACATATCAAATGCTTTCCAAATTGAAACCATAACTGATCCTCATCAGTTTCTTCACGTGCCACTTACCTAAGCAATAAGTTGTGAATTATAACACCACTTATGCTGCGTTTACATTTTGGATTGGAGTGAAAATCCTGAGATTATGAGTGTAGAGTGGGAGTAAGTTATTTACTTATACTGGAATGAGAGTATGGAATTGGGTGTAAATGATTTTAAATTACAGTTTTACCCTTAATTAAATAATTATAATTTTTAATTATAAAATTAATAAAAAATAGATTTAAAAATAAAAGATTTATTTTATTATATTTGTAAAATAATAATAATTATTAATATTTTTAATTATGCAAATAAATTTTTTATTAATTTTATTTATGTAAATAAAAAATTATTATTAAGAGCAACACAAATGAAACATTATTATTAATAATATAAAATTAATTTTTTAGAATAAAATATTGATTATTATTAATTACTAATATTAAATAAATATAATACTATTATTTTTAAATAAATATAATAATATTATATTTTCAAATAAAAAGAATATATAGTAATATTATTAATTCTCTATTAATATAATAATATTATTTTTAAGTAATTTTAACTTAAATTTAATATAAATTATTATTTTTAATAAATATAATTTATAAAATAAAATAATAAAATAATTTAAATAAATATAATATTATTTTATTTTATTTTATTAAATATTTTTTAATTTTTTTAGTAAGAATAAAAATGGAAGAGGAGGGAGTGGATTCCCACTCCCACCTCTCCCCATCCCACTCCCCATGGGAGTGGGGATCCCACTCCCCACTCCAAAAAAAGGTGAGTCCCACAAAGTGGGATTCCCACTCTCTCCTAAACCTAGCAAATAAATATTAGAGTGAGAGATACAGACTCCTCACTCCCACTCTACTAAGTAAATACTATTTTAATGCATAACTCTCCATATCCATAAAGTGACTGACAATATCACTTTTGAATAAACAATAATTATTTTCGAGTTAATACTCTAGATAACTTCAACGAATGTTTTAAATTTTGATATCTCTACAGTACAGCCCTAGAAATGATCTTAAAAGTCTAACTTCATCAGGCTCGTATACTTCCTCGATAAGGGTGGGTGATGCTTTGACAATTTATTTTTCGTCATATATCCATAATAAAATTCAAATTATGTTTGCTATTAAAATTTTATAACATAATAATAATAATAATAATAAAAAAATAAAATAAAAATTATGATAAAGAAAAAGTACAAGAAATGTGTTTTGGTGCGAGGGCAACAATTACACCCAAATTTTGTGCGATTGCTAGCCCATTGCACACTCTCCAACAACCACCACGACAGCCACTAACACCACCATTGTTCTCAAATTACTAGTAACATTACTCTCAAATTTCATTCTAAACTAATGAAATAAAGTATAAAGAAAATAGCTAACCGTGGTTCTTCTCATTGCATAGTTGATGCCGGTGACTTCGCCGCCGTGGACTATGATTATGGTGATTTGGTGGTGACAGAGATTTGGGTGACAAGAACGATTTTGTTGAGAGATTTGACAGGAAGCCGTCGAAGATGGGCGGATTACATTGCAGTGAGAGAGATTTCGGTGAGAAGAATGATTTCGGGGAAAGATTCGACAGGAAGTCGCTGACGATGGTGAGGTGAGAAGAATGACTTAGGCTAGGTTGATTGGGGTATTTTGGACCAAAAGTTTAGTTTTTAGCTAATTATGATAAAAAAAAAAGTTAGGGATTAAATTTATAAAATATTAAAATTTTATGGTTGTTTTCATAAATTTTTACTTATTTCTCCTTTCTCCAGCAGACGGTTTCAAACACGGAAGGGGAATACAGGCTCTTTTGCTTTTACATTATTTGTACGCCATAAATTATTAATATTAAAGAATTGCTTTCGACAAAACCAAATGCTGTTTTGTTCTTTATTTTTTAATAAGTCCCCAAATACATTCTCTAAAAAATTTATAAAGTAATTTTAAATGAAAAGTTGTAAATTAAAGTTGATTTAAATCCAAGAACAATTTTTTTTGAAGAATTAAATCTAAATTATATCAAAGAGCCCAAGAAATTCATGTTTATGCTAAGCTATATGTATACTACCCTTTCATCTTAGATACGTGAAAGAACAACCCACCAAGTGTAATTTTTGTCGAGTTTGTGTGTGTGTGGCTGTGTGCAATACTCTAGCATTTTTCATAAAATAGAACAAGAACATGGTAAAAAAGAAAAAAAAAAAAAAAGAGTAGAGAACCTTGCATTATTCGCACGCTTGATTGACTATCACACGAGTGGTCTTTACCAACAAAGAGGATTCTTAGTTTGTCACGTGGTCTTCCTAACTTCCTGCTGGGCTATGGTCCGAATTCGCATAAGATTCCTTTCAATATGTCTTGAGGCATCTATCGGCACACCTCGAAACATCTTTTGAATATTTACCCTATCAAAATATATAAATTTCTATGTCCCCTCCAATAATTATAAAAATTAGATTAATTAAAACTATTAATCATAGGTATCCCACTCTTTTAATTTTCTTAATATTTTTCAAACCCCATATCAACAGTTTTGTTTTTTTTTTTCTAACTTAGTGACTTAATTAACTTAATTTCAAATAGTTAAAACATTAATTCTATTTTTTTTTCAACTTAATGAAAATTTTCAATCATTAAGTTATTAAGCCAAATTTTTTATCCTTTTACTTAATACAAAAATTGATCATTGCAACACATTCTCCAAAACATCCCTATTCAAATTAATTTATTTTCATCTTTACCCAAACTAAACTTATTAATTACCATTATCATTCATCTCTATAGCTTGTAATAGTAAAGAAAAATATTTTTATTTTTAATCCTTTTATTTTTTTTCCAAATTAACATCATTTAGATTTATAAAATTTTTATGAATGTTTTCATATAAAACATTATAAACTGCAGTAAAATTGATCAACATATTCTAGTTTAGGATATTAAAGAGTTGTCTTCATTTGAAAATAATGTATGAAATAATAAAATATTGTATTATTTATGTTCTTTAAGTTTTTCTATTATTTGTTTAACATTAAAATTATGTAAAGGTGCAAATGTAAAATTTCTTGATCTAAGATTTTTTAATTTAAAAAAAAATGAATTGGTACCTATTTTCAGAGATTCAAAAAAAAAAAAAAACTATTATTCAGATTTAGATGGTGTTTGTTTTTATCCAAAATTCGAATAGATCTGAATTGGTCTGAAATTTGAAGACAACTGTTTGATATGCTTGCTTTTTTTTTTCTTAAAATAAATATTAAATTATTTGTTTTTTCAACTTTACGAACTAAAAATACATATTTTTACATTTGTATCATTTTTAAATTTAAACGTCGAACATAAACGCAATAATATTTTATCATATATAAATAAAACTACGTTCAAGTGAATATATAATGATTTTAGAATTATAATATATAATTTTTTAATAAAAATAGATTATATAATTACATAAAAAACTTAAGAATAAAACCTTTGATTACCAATAATAAAAGATTCAAGAACTTGATAGAAGAAACAAACTGAGGAAAGATAGACATGAAAAATAAACAATTAATTAGGTATATTTTTGACATTAGAAATTAGCGATTGACTTAGATTTCTTTATTCAATAAAAAACCAAAAAAATTGGTTATCTTATTAAGTCAAAATTATTTGACAATTCCCATTATAAAAATAAGCATCTCTAATTAACTTAATTAATTTAGTTAAGTCACTTTAAGTCATTAAGTTAAAAAACACACACCCCTTAAATATTTAGTTTTTTTTAGAATTCAAATTAATTCAGATCTATTTATACTTTAGATTTAAAAAAAAAAACACTACTATAGTTATACTAAATATATTCTTCTTACTAATTTACTTTTTGTAAAAACAAAATTTTCTTATTAGTTATTGTCCCCTCAGTTAAGAAAATTTATAAACCACTGTAGATGTTTTCAACCTCTTTGAGATCTGAAACTTTTGTTATGGCTTTATTCTAAACACAAAAAAAATTCAATCGAGTATTGGGTTCTTCAACATGCTGTCATTGGCGAATGCGCATGTACTATTGGCACCATACTACGGCCTCGAGAAGGAATGAAAACAGTTTCAGTTTTTTATTTAAATAAACTTATTTACTTAATATAGATGTGTGTATAATGGCAAAGGGTGTTAAAAATTAAGTAAAGAATAGCGGGCAGTAACACTCATCAGGTTGTTTTTTTTTTTTTTTGATGACATGATTAATATAATTATCAGAAGAAATATCAGTAACTGGCCGGTCACCACGCGACTACTACACACTATATACACACACACACACAAATCAACACTACCGATGGGATCCCAAGATACTATGCACCCTCTACCAACTACTCAAATTTCAAGACGCATTTCGCCAAGACCACACACCACGCCACGCTTCATGTTACTACGATTAATATAATTATCAGAAGAAACCAACGAAGAATCATCGACTACCACGATCTACTACACCATATACACACACACACAATCAACACCACTGGCGCGTTGATCCCATATCCTCATCAGGTTGTTAAAAGAATTAATTTTTAGCAAAAGAAAAATTACCAGTATCACATATGTGGGTTTAATTAGATATGTTTGTGTGTCTTACTATAATTTTATCGAAGGCTACAATTGACAATGCATAGTGGGGCTTTAAGAGGATTTTGGAGGGGTGCTAAAAGTCGAACTCCGTGAAGCCAGTGTTGCAAGAAAAAGTGCTTATAACAGTCGAAGATGGGCTTCACCATCAACTTTCGGCTGAATTTCTCAGTTTTAGAGCTCGCCTTCGCCACGAATAAAAGCGCTTGTAACTCGGCCCGCTTGCTTACAAATTAAAATTTCAGTTATGAGAAAACATTCTCCTTATGTTTTCATGGACGTGAACACTGAGTTTGGTCTTAAAAGTAAATAGAAAGAGGGATACTTGGATTAGCGTTTCTACTTACTAGGGGAAAAATGAAGAACAAACACCAAACAGAAGCCAAGGCGCAGCTCTTATCTGATATAAAATACATGCTTCTCCGATGCACGGGATGACGGGAAACTGGGAAAGCTGTGTTTCAACATACTAACTAATTCCGGGCCAAGTACAACAACAAAGAGGGCCAGACGACACGAAAAATATGTTTGACAACTATTGTCCATGGGCTTTGACGGTGGACGTACAAACAGAGAGATAACCAAAATGTTTTGACTTGCATAATCCAGATTTAAAAGAGAGCAAAATTGTGTACCAGCCTAAACATTACTATGAAATCTGAACGTCAGAGCTACCAAAATTCTAATTTTATCATATACCAACCATGCCGTGTCTCAAAACCTGAACCAGAAAAGTGGATTGTCCACCCCATGATTACTCGATAATGCGGTAAATAACATTCACACAAGAAAAGCCAAATCAAGAACGAAACTAAAATTTACAGCAGGAGTCTGGGCCTGGGCCTTTCCCATGTGCCAATGCTCTTATTCAGAATGGGCCAGACACAAACAGAGTCCAACAAGCTAAAACTCTGTCTTCTATGATCACAGATGCCCATCAAGGGAAACCCGCATTTTGCAACATGATTCAGTTGGTGCTTGGGTTTTGCAAAAGCAAACATTTACAATGGCAAAAGCAAGACGGGGCATGGAATGAACTCAGCAAGAAGGTTTGCATCTACATGCTTTGAATGGATGGCTTCCATGCTTATGATTACTAAATCTAAATTCAATTCATCAGCAACATCACCGATGATAGCTGTGGGCTTGGAGCTTCCTTCCCCAAGTCTCTCTAACAATCTGAATTCCTGGAATCCACCTATGTACATATATTGTTATTGTTATGTGCATATCAATACGGTTATACAAATCAGTAGTTGGGTCATAAAGAAATATATTTCCACATGACAAAAACAAATACTTTGGCACGTATATGAAAACACAAAATTGCGCAAATACCTTCAGAGAGGTGCCAGCGGATGCTAGACAACCGGGTTTCATGCTCCGGCAGTGATTCTTTCTGCCTTTCATCAATAACTGCAAAGACATAAAGTCCCATTTCCCTCGAATCATTTACTAAACTGGTCTGTTAGAGAAGACTTGTCTCTACTGCTTAGTTGCACTCATTAGCATATATCAAAATGGTATCAACAGAGGCCAGCTTACATACCCACAACAGTGATGTCAGCTCCATACTTCTTTGCTAAAGCAGCAGTAGTTGCAGCTGCCTTTTAGAAACAATTAAACCAATGTGTAAGATGGTTGCAACATGCAAACAACACAAAATTAGCTAGACATTGACTTGACAAAGCTAGAGGTCAGTGAACCTCCCATTTGTCATGAAAGACTTTGCTCTGTCATCAGCATTACGAAAGACTCAACTCTACAGTTTCAAATTACAGGAGAATCAATATCTCAAATCCCATTACAACCAGAAACACACATATATACCATCAGAAGCTTAAAACAAAATCGCACCACATTGATACTCCTAACAACTGACATGAATACTTGCAATAGGAAAGGTACCAAGAGTCAAAATTCCAACAAATATTTAACATGAACATAAGAAAGAATATCTACAAAGATCAGATGAAATTCAAAGTAATTTTTCTAAATAAGATAAGTTTAACATAAGAGTGTCTGTAGAGAAAGGTCACCTGTCTTGTTCCTTCAGAGAGATATGGATTCTGGTCTGTGATCGGCAGGAGAAGATGCCTGAAATTAGTAAATGCTTCTGCAACTAAGTTGATTTCAGATTCTGGAGACTTAACCTTGGCTGATGGAAATCAGATTTTAAAAAACAGTGTCATTAGACAAAAATAAAGGGCATACATTCTCTAAATTTCAAAATTACTTGCAATAAGATAAGAAGAAAACATTGCAGCTAGAAAATCACCAAGTATGGATAAATATCATCAGCAGGCAACGGGAAGACCAGAGCATCTTAAACAAACAAAGCAATTCAAATGACTTGTTAATGATAAAGAAGCTTCACAACAATATCTTCCTTTCTGTTTTTATTTTCCTATAAAAGTATCATATAAAGTCGCCTTGCGGCAATTACTTCTTGTGCTACCATTTTGATGCAGTATGCACAATATATGTAGCCAGTAAATTGGGGTAAACTATGGGTCTGTTCGCAACAGAGTGTTGTGACTTTAATCCCCAGCTGCCATGAATCACTAGCCCTAAAAGAAAGAATACAAATCCCGAGACACTACAAGACTGAAAATCTTTAAGCACCGTATTTACCACACAATATAGCTGGGGTGGTTTCAAAACCAAGCTGAAGCGTGGCAGTTAGAAACCAGACCTAAGTCGATCTGCTACAACAAATTATATTCGTGCCCTAGAGATGTTACTTTCCATTCATTTATTAATTGAAGTGCTAAGTGAGCTTCTTTATTGCAGAATTAGTAAACTAGCTTCATAACACGAACTGCACAGACATATTCCAAGTTAAGAAATTACAATTCTACATGCAGAGGGGTGGCCATGATCAGTGCCCTCCTCACCAATAAATAAATTATTCAAATAGGATTTTAAAGTCCATGACTTCACTTCCCATCAGAATTCGTCAATATTGACAAAACATTATCTTCAAACTGTGACTTAAAACTTATTCTCAGGAGTAGTACTCTTAGACCAGAACATTCTGAATATCTATCTATAAACCCTCGACAAACTAACTATAAACATTAATAAAATAATCAAACTTTTATAAGCTGATGAAATTACCTTTATGTCCGATTCTGATGAATCTAGGGAAGAGAGAGAGCTTTCGAGCCTTTGAAAACAAAGACTGAGTGCTAACTGAAGAAGAAGAAGAAGAAGCGAACAACGGCAATATTGAAATTTTAGTCTGTTCTGAGGTGACAACGGGAACAGGGCGAACAGCTGTCAAGTAGTGAGCGAAAGCCATTGGAGTAGAGCGAGTGCTCGCACTGAGGGCTTTGCTTTTGATTTGCTTAAGTGAAGGAGAAGATTGGGGCTGGTTCTCGATCGAAAGAGAAGGTGCAAAGTTAAATCAGTGAATTGACAAGCGGACAGTGATTGCATGGGAGCGACGTGCGCAGAAAATCGGTGTGTTTGCTTTAAACGTGGGCCACTGCCCATTTTGGCGCGTTGATTCTGCCTCGTTAGATGGGGCCTTGGTCTTGACCGTTGATTGTCGATCGATGGAACAAAAGTTTTGTATGTTTGCGGTGTACTGAACTCTGGGCTTTCGATAATTCTCTGGGCCGAAAATACTTATCGGATAAGAGATATAACAAGGATAATGATGGATGACAATAATTCAATTTAAAACTAAGATTTACTACTAATCGGCTCAACTGCAGTTTTTTTTTTTTTAAGAAAAACATAAATGGATTATTTAGAGAAGGGATCATGAAAAATTAGTTTAAAATTGAGGTAAGTTATTCGTAAAAATAAGTCATTTTCTCACTAGTGTGAGGGAAGTAGTTCGAGTCCCCACAGACATATTAATGGTGTTTAATTTATTTTTATTTTTATTAAAATCTCAAAACTTGAGTGAATGTAATCTTTTTCTTAACATGAGAATTTATTGTTCCTTAAATATTTTAGAGGGTTTAAATTTTAAATAACATTATATTAAAATTAATGTAAACCGATCTTAATATTTATATAATTATAAATATAGCCTCTTAAAAACAAAGTTATACATGAATATGTATGTATTTTGCTATTGCCTTTAATTTGATCGAGAAATATTTAAAAAAAAAAAAGTCTAGAACGGGAAAATACATCTGCCAAAAACTAAAGAGGTCTTAAACGGGAAAAACGGGGTTTTTAATTAAATATGCCCCAAAAGTGTGATATTTAGTTAAATATACCTCATGCTTGGAAATTATCTAGATATACCTTTTAATGTGGTCGTTATACAAAATATCACAGAAAAATATAAAACACACACAACTCCACACACTTTACTCTTTTCACTCCCAAAACCAAAGCTCACTCCACACCACAAATCACCCATGAAGCAATGCCAGATTTTAGTTTTAATGGGTGCATTATTCATCTTATGAATAAGGTATTTGAAACTTTATTTTCATTTTGTGTTATTTATTCATTTTGTTGACATTATGTTATTTTTAGGGTTTTGTTTGGTTTGTGATAAACAATAAAGCAACTCACATTTTCATTATATTTACTTCATATGACTGTTATTTGATGGATTTTATAACTACATTCGTTAAAACCTGAAGTTGTTGCGAAAATTTTATTCTGCACTCGATATACACGACATCAGTCGTGTAAGTAAATCAATCGCAATGCGGTATTTGCCGCAGAGTCATGTATTACAAATACCCGACTGGAGTCGTGTATCTGTGCAGATACACGACTTCAGTCGGGTATTTGTGCACAGAGAGCTGGTCGTGTTGAAAATACCTGACTACAGTCGTGTATCTGCACAGATACACGACTCCAGTATTTACGCCATAATCGTATTGCAATATTGCGATGTATTTGCAGACGATCGTGTATGTATTGTAAATTCCATGAGCATATATGGTTATATCACATACCTTGTACAAACTATCTTCTCTATCATTAATATAATTAATAAAAAAATAAAACACCATAATGCTTGTACATACTATTTTTAATAACATCAAATATTGTTTCAATAGATATATCCTTTTACTATTACTAAACTATAGTCGTATGTTTTAATAAGTTACACAACTATTATCATATACGTATGAACTTACATACTATAATTGTGCATATATGAAAAATGTTCCACCTGTCATATGAGATCCCAACATCTTATCGGTCAAGAAAAATAGTTTTAAAGAAGAAATATATTCTAACTGCTTACTAGACTATAGTTGTGTATTTTAGTCGCTTATACAATTATTGTGTAAACTAGTAATTACCGGCGTCAGTGTAAAATACGACGTCAAACTAACAAATACGATGTTTGTCGGGTAAATATATATCTTGTTTATGTTTTGTTATTTGTTGTATAATTAATTGTTGCATTATTGTAGGAAATGACTTGATGCGTGTGCTATTATGTTTTGTGGTGAATGGATTGAGCAAAGCGGACATTATAGATTTAATAGTGCAGAGGCAAGAGGGATCATGGTGCCCGTTCTACAACGTATGCACAATTGATAGAAAAGTATCTCGAGTTATTTGCATTGATATTTACGAATTTGACATTGAAATGAAGTTCAAGCTTAAAACATTCGATCCAATGGCGTTCAATTATGAGTGATGATGATGTAGATTATTTTCTAGAGGAAACAATTAGTGGAGTGAGTTGAAGATTCCTCTTTGCATTACCTACCAAAGAAAAGCAGATTTTGGTGACCCCTATTACTCATGTTGACCACAGCTTTGGGGATAGGATAATTGTTGAAGATCGATCAATATTTGAATTTTTTCCAAACACAACCAAATGATGGAATGAAGCCAAATGAAGAAAATGATAATGTCATTGTTCACGATGATGTTGATGGGATATGATTAGTGATCCAACGATTGGGAAATGTAGCACCTTCTAATATGAGTTTCCCACTCGATAATAGATATATGCCTAGAGTTAATTTGTTTGCATGTTCATTCGACAACTCACATTGTAATAGTACTAACTTGCCATCTGGAATTTATTGGTGATTGTGATGGGTTAATGGGGAAAAAGTTGTTCAATTCGAAAGAAGAGTTGCAAAAGTGCTCTATGGAAGCTCTAAGGAAAAATTTTGAGTTTAAAACTTTTAAGTCAGTGAAGAATATACTTGTTGTTAGGTGTATTGACGATACTTGTAAGTGGCGACTTCGTGCTATGAAGCTTGGAAGTTTGAATATGTTTAAAATCACAAAGTACTATAGTGTCCATAGTTGTACACTTGATGTCCGTAAGAGAGATCATCGTCATGCTTCATTTAAGCTTATCGGACAGAAGATTTGTCACAAGTTTGATGGTGCTTTATCCTCATATAGGCCTGGTGATATCAGAGAAGATTTTCATAAACAGTTTGGGTTTGAAATAAGTTACCACAAGGCATGGAAAGCAAGAGAATATGCAATGGAGAAAGTTAGAGGCACGCCTGAGGATTCATTCAAGTTACTCCCTTCATACATAGAAATGTTAAAGAAGAAAAATCCGGGCACCCACACGTGTCTTGAAGTTGCAATGCAAATAACTTCAAATATCTTTTTATGGCAATTGGGGGTTGTATACATGGATTTATTTCATCAATAAGGCCAGTTTATTTTTAATGTCCTCCACTGCCTCTAGTGATGATCGGTTTGAAATCTTTGCTTTAAAGTATTCAGATTCCTTGATTTTCGGTTCCATCTGCATAAATACAAAAACATTTATTAATAAATATATAAAATGATTGAAAAGTTGCATAATAACATATTTTAAACTAATCATAAAAATTACACGACATACCAGTCGAGTAAATCATTCATTACTCAAGCAATGAACTACAATCCACTATATAAACCATAGATTCCTTGTAACATTGAAAATAAAGTGTTAGACCACGCATGTCGAGTGAAGAATTCTTTACAAACTGTAGTCCAGTAAAGAACTAATTACACGGATATAATGGAGTAAGGTGTTCTTACCCGACTACTGTTGAGTAAAGTATTCTTTACACGACTGCTGTCGAGCAAAGTATTCTTTACACGACTGCTGTCGAGCAAAGTATTCTTTACACGACTGCTGTCGAGCAAAGTATTCTTTACACGACTGCTGTCGAGCAAAGTATTCTTTACACGACTGCTGTCGAGCAAAGTATTCTTTACACGACTGCTGTCGAGAAAAAAATTCTTTACACGACTCCTCTAAAAAGTAAAAGTTGTCTTGCTCTAAATACACAGAAACGCATGGCTATTAAGTCAAGAATGTGAGAACCAAAGATGATCACAAAAGCACACTTCAAAATTCAAAATGAATGGTTTAATTATCTATAACAAACAACTAACAAAAATTGAACTACTATCAATTGAAACAGGTTTGAGCTAAGCATGAATCCAATAAAAGCGCAAAAACTGTAAACGAGTTCTGACCAACCCAACCCACAATTAAGTATAATGAGCTTATTCTAGAATTCATTGAGCCGTGTGGCAGGATTTGGGATGGTCGTTTTAAATTCAATGTTCTAATATGCTGCAAACTAGTTTGAAACTGCATATTCTATCTACGCTAAGGGGTAGAACTGCTACATTTCCCTCAAGAAATTATAGCTAAAAAAGAAATCTGGAAAGACATCATCACTTCTAAGAATCGAACACAGCGTGAATACAGTACTATATCTGACCAAAACAACAAATACATTATGAATTAAAATAAAAAAAAAGACACCAATGAGATTACACACCACCAGGGCAATAAGATGAGCCACAAAAGTAATAGAAAAATAGTTTTTATCCAAAAATCTTAAAACATAATGTGCCGTGCATACAAAGTTGTGCTAAATTCCCACTTAACATCATCAGATCAGAAGTTATTGCAGCTAGGCAATCTGTCAAACAACATTGAACAAGCTAAAACCTCAATGCTACACAAATAACAAAGGACTCAAAATGCAGATTAAATTACAAACAGCCATTCATTCACCATCTGGAATCGCATAAATATACCTTACCTTGTGTGACTAACGACGGCGAACGAAGCGAGCTTCAATAGCGAAGACGACGGTTTGGAGCGAGGAAGCAAATCGAGGGGCTAGAAGTCACGGTCAAGCAAAGCGGAAGTGATGGCTGCGGCAGCGTCGGAAGCAAAACGGAAGTGATGGCTGCGGCAGCGTGGGCGTAGGTGCGTATGAGTGAATGTGGCGTTCTCTTCTTTCGCGATAGAGAAGACGAAGTCAGGAAAAATTGGGGGAAATGGGGAATTGGGGGAAATGGTTTAGGGTTTTTATTAGGGTAGTTTCGTATTTACATATTAGAATATGCATATGTAAGGAATTTTAGAATATAGGAGTATTTTTAGATAAATACACTATTTTCAGGGTATACCACGGGTAAATCCCTGGGGAAAAACAGAAAAAGTAAAGAAAAGAAAGGAGTGAAACGAATCATTGAAAGCTCCTAAACGAACCGACGTTTTCTGTTACTCTTACTCAGGTGCCAGATCAGACAAAGCATAGCACCTCAGTGGGCGCCTAGCTTAAGCGCCACCAGATGAGGGACGTTGGTTCTGAAAAGGACGAGGATGAAATGACCGATAAGCACATGACCACGGTATCTCAGCATCATTTCGTCGATGAATCGGATAAATCCTCCTTCTCCATCTCCATCATTGAGGTACTTCTCTTTTGAGAAAATCATCAAAGACCAAAAATGTTCGATCGCTTTTTCTCTTATATTTTATTTATTTGTTTGTTTGTTTGTTGTTCGCTATCGCTGATCAGAATATGAAAGAAGAATACGGGCTGTTCGTATGGCCCTGTAGTGTTATCCTGGCGGAGTATGTTTGGCAACAGAGATATCGCTTTTCCGGGGCTAACGTAGTTGAGGCATATGCAATTCCGATCCTCATTCAGCTCATCATTAATCAATAATCGTGTTGATAAATATTGTTTACATGATTACTAGTTTTGCAGCTCGGTGCAGGAACTTCATTGCCTGGATTGCTAGCAGCAAAAGTGGGATCGAATGTCACTCTTACTGATCATTCCAATAGGATAGAGGTATCTATATCTTTTAAATTTCATTTCTCCTTTATTGGGACCTGTTTCATTAAAATTTAAACGATTAAGTATGTTCATTGTATTTATTTGTGTTTTTTTTAATTGTAAAAGCACCTAAAAGCAGTTATCTTAAAAAAAAAAAAAAAAGAGCAAAACATATATCAATTGCTTCTATGATCCCCAAAAAAAGAAAAAAATCTATTTTTGCCGAACTTATAAATTAGATATTAATTAAAGTGCTTTTACCATTTTGAAAGCGCAACTTATAATTGCTTTCAGCTCGTTGGTGAATTCTGTTGAGGAAGCAGATTATGAATGTAAATACATAACTTGGTACTTTAATTAATTTTTCAAGAATATACTTACTTCTTGCCTTGATTTAATTCAATTTTATTTTTCTTTTACTTTTCCATTGCAGGTGCTGAAGAACATGAGAAGAGTCTGCGAAATGAATAAATTGAACTGTAGAGTAAATTATCTCAATTTTTAACTGTTTCACATATTACCCTGCCAGTTTACTTCTTGTCTTTGCATTGAAAGATGAAAAAAAAATGTTGGCTTTTGAGTTGTTTTTCAGTAGACATGTTATATCCTATAGGTAATGGGACTGACATGGGGATTTTGGGATGCATCTATATTCGATTTAAATCCCAATATTATTCTGGGGGCTGATGTATTTTATGATGCAAGTGGTAAAATTTGTGCTTTTGAAATCTTGATCTGTTCTCTTCTTCCCATTTGATTTGTTGGCTCAAGCTGAAATGTTGTTTCTGGTTTTGCTGGTAAGCCTTTGATGACCTCTTTGCCACGATCACATATCTGCTCCAGAGTTCTCCAGGATCAGTCTTCATTACGACTTATCATAATCGAAGGTATTCTTATTTCTTCTGTCTGCTCAGATTGTGGTTTGCACAATCTACTGGTAATGATGTTTTTTTTTTCCCCTCATCCAATCTTTACTTATTCTTTCTGTTTCTGGCACACTGCAGTGGGCATCATCTTATTGAGTTCTTGATGGTGAAATGGGGATTGAAGTGTGTGAAGCTTGTTGATGGCTTTTCATTCTTGCCACATTATAAAGCTCGGGGGCTAAATGGCAATATTCAATTGGCAGAGATTGTGTTGAATCATGAATCAGCTGAGGTAACCAAATACTAATTGCATGGATGAGCACCTGTGAGTTTACTGCAACTCTTATTTACTTCTTGCATATTATTGGCACAGGAAACTTCGACTTCCACAGTGAGATGACTGATGTTTTAGGACGACTTCTGCTTGTCATGGACTGTAAGATATGTTATCTTTGAATGCATAATCCACTGGAGTGTATCTGAGGAGATAAGATGTTGAATTCAAGTTTTTATTTGTTCGGAATTCAACTTCCTAACTAGAGTACAGTGTGAGACATGGGCTAGTGTTTGCAACTTTTAAGCGTATTCTGTTGGATTTTGATAAATGTTTATTTATGCTATCAAGTTGCAACATAATCTAGTGTAGATCCAACTCTCATATATTATGCTTAAATTTATTACTACAATTTTATGGTTGTCATTCAACCATATCAATGCAAGTTGGACAGGCATCTACTTGTGCAGTCCATCAAGTACCAGTAGATCAAAACAAACCCAGCCTGTTTATGGATTTTCCTGCTTTCTTACTGTGAGATTTACTGGAGCTATCTGTAAGCTAAGATACTGACCCTTAGTTTACCACCGTACAATCTTTCCGGACCTCCTGTCCTCCATTGATGCTACTCATTTTGATCATAGACTTCACAAAAGCTTCATTGAAAGATTGGTGCGAGCTGGCAAATTTAGAAACTAAATTTTTGGTCTTTGGGTGACTGAGCAGAGCTTGGTCTGAAGCAAACAAGCTTTTTCCCTGCAGGATAAGCTTGTAGTATGTATTATCAAAAGTTGTTGAAGAAGTATCCATGTTAGCACCAGCATTCTTTGCCTGGTTGTGGATTGGACAAATATTCCTCAAGCTCTCTGCAAATGAAGGATTTATTGTAGGGTCGGCATTGTTCATGTTTATTCTGGTCTGGAAGGAGGAACAGTGAGCAAATCCTAGAGTATGCCCTCCTACAAAAGAGTCATGACCAGAACATTGTCATTGTCTGCTCACAAATGCAATTTGCTAGGCAGGTGGGGCATGTTTACCTGAGAGAGCTGCTAGGTCCTCCATTGATAGACCTCGCTGGGAGAAACTCTGCTGCAATTGAGAAATGTTGAAGGTCGGAGCGGGCAATTGTACTGTTTCACTAGCCTTGGATGTTCTTCCATCTTTTCTTCCTTTAGGCACGTCCCAAGTTGGACCTCCAGACTGTGAGATTAAATCAAATAAGCAATCCAAAGACGATCAATTTAAGGGGAAAAAATTGATTGGTTAATAGAAAGCATATCAGTTGCAGTGTCTTACAAGGACAACAGCATCTCTCGCGGCCAAAGCCAAAATATCAGCACATGAGACAACACCGGGGCACAATGCTTCTACTTGTTTCTTTGCGTTATCAATGACATAGAATGCATGCAAAGAAACATTCGGAGGTCCATCCTTTTCTGCCTTGTTGCTCCCCTTTGAATTTAACAGGACTGATGCATCACATCCCTTAACAGAAAAGAAATGCAGGCGATTTAGACCAAAATGAACTTTTAATCGTCAAAAAAAAAAAAAAAATCAATTTTAACGAGTGAGATGATTAGGAAACTTAATACCCTGATAAAACAGTCGTGAAAATGCATCCGAAGTAATGCTGCAGGGACAGTTTTATCTTTTGCAGCTGCAGCCTTGACACCAGCTGCAATGATCCACTCTGCATCAGGGCATGTTTTCTCATAGTAATTCGAACTCAGTGCATTTCCTGATGAAGACATTGAAAGTATGAGCAGTGAGGTCAAGAATGCAACTCGAAATGCCATGATGATTAAACCTCTTTTTTGCTCTTAACTTTGGCTTTTTTGTGGAGATAATGAAGCTTAACAATGGTATTTATAGTGGCAGAGATTTTCTCTCGACAGGATGAGAATATGGCCCCAATCAACTGTTAACCAAAGTGGTAATTATGAAGTCTTAGATTCTAAGCATTCTAGCATTGCTACGAGACAATCTTTGTCACATCCATCTTTGGCCTTGAAATTCATTAATTAATTATCCGCTGAGAGGTCTGTAATCACATTTACTTTTTGATTTTTAAGGCCACACGTGATTTGATTTTGTATAACCTTGTTTAATAAAATAACTCATTATAATACATTATGTTGAGGCTCTAGCCTTGTTCTGCCATCATATAACCAAGTGACATGCATATTGAAATAGGTTCTTTTGAATAGATTTAAATATCCATCCCCCAATTTCACCATGAAGAACTATAAATAGTTTCGGTAGCTATGAGTTGTCCTTTTGAGGTAAAATGATGCACCCATTTTGCTTTCTGACTATTGAAAGCTCGCGAGGAAAAAATAATAATAATAAAAATCAAGAAGCATTTGTTTGCATTATAGCAAAGTGGCCCTACAATTTTGTAAAAGAATGAAGACTGAGGTGGTTAGGATTAAGCCATCAGAGTCGTTATTGCTGTAATCAAAGATTGTTTTTTAAGCTTCCTATTAGTTACAGTGGTCGGTTTCTTAACAAACGATGTGATGGAGATTTTGATAATGCTCTATAACAAAGCGGTTAGACATATAGAAGGAATTTTCATGAAATTATCTCATTTTCGTAAACTTATTTCATGTAATATATTATTTTTTTCCCCTAAAAATATACCTTTTTTTTTTTTTAAAAGATTCGACGCTAGTAATCAGCTAAATTAAACTATATGTTATTATAACTTATATAATTACTTATTTAACCATGATAATATATGGCATATCTCTAGAAGATTAATCATGGTCTAGCATTATTCTTCATTATGGGAATGAAATGTGTAGAATTTTAAAAATTCTTTATGTTTGTTAAAAGAGAATTTTCTTCAGGCCGGCCTAAGAACACTCAATGCAGCAGGCCCAGAAACACCAATTGGGCTCAGCCCATGTTTCTGTGGCCGTCGGTCGCATTACTTCCCGCGTCCAAGCAGCGATTATCATCAAGGCATCGCATTTCCTTAAACCCTAACGGCAAAATTCCATCGAGATTTCTCACAGGCAGACTCATGAATCCCGTGATCGAAGTCTAGCAAACGACGACATCGATGCTTCCATTGGATATAATCGTCGACGTACTAAACCTATTACTATTTGCCCCAGTTTCATTTTGACCATTTTTTGAATATATAACGTCACTTGTTTAATGTTTTGAGTGAATTGTTGCATGCTATGTTGTTTTATATTAGTTATCAAATTGTTGCATATTGTACGTCATGTATTGCTCATTTTGCATTCCTTCTTTCATATTAAATGTCATGTTTCAAATTTCTATGAGTTAGATTGATGGGAAACTTTATACTCTCATAAAATGGTCATGAAATTACATTCAAAGTAGTGTTGAGGTACAGTTTCCATATTTCAGCTTTGTTGCCTTCATGAATTGTGATGACCCATTCAGCATTGTGGCATGTTTTATCATAGTAGCCTGAACTCAGTGCATTTCCTTGGTGAAGTAACTGAAAATTCAACAACAAAAGTATGATTTAATACTATTTTTTAGCTCTTAAATCTAGTTTGTGTGTACCTACATAAGAAGAGTATTTAAAGAGATAGAATTCACTTGACAGTATGACAGTGATTAGATTGTAATAAGTTCGCTGACCAAGTATAGTAATCATGTAGTAGTACTCCTTAAAGCTATTTAGCAATGCTACAAGGCAATTATTCATCAAATCTATTGGATAAATATGAAATAATTTGCTGGGCTTTTTCCTTGAATTTTAGGGTTATCCGTGATTGAGTATCGTCTTATATTATGTACTCAAACATTATAGCATTTATTGTTGTAGATGCAGCTCTTTTTCGGCGTCATAATCATTGTGACATGCTTACTGATATTGGATACTTTCTAAGGATTTAAGTGTTTATCTTCTGATTCCACCACGAAGAATTAGAAATAGTTTTTGGCAGCTATAATATAAATTTTGAGCAAAAATGATTCATTGGCCTATATTTTTGTTTTTCGATTATTGAAAACTTATAAATAGCATTTGTTTAGCATCATAGCAAAATGACCCTCAAATCATGGGGAAAAAAATAAAATGATGGCTGGGGTTGTTTGAATTAAGCCAGCAGAGTTATATTCCAAGAGTATTTTTTAGTTTTCCATTTAGTTTCAATATAAGGCTTGTTTCCCCCACCAACTAACTATGACACTATGCGTCATGGGAAGCGAACATTTTGTATATTTGAAAAAGTACAAAATATCTCAAAATATGGAGTTTTGCGGTAATTGCATAAACGCGTAATACATCGCTTCGCGCACACTGCGCAGGTAATTGATGAATCTGTTTTTTTATTTTTTTATTCTTGGTTTAAAGAGATATTCACTATTTATTTAAGTCCTAATAGCATAATTTTAAGGTTACGCTTGAGCGTAAGATTATATTAGATTGATCATTAGGATTGAATTGAATTATATTAAATTGATCATTAGGATTGAATTGAATTATATTAAATTGGTCATTAGGATTGAATTGAATTATAGTCAAAATTTTTACTAAATCTACCCCCAATTTTATTTATCAACTACGCAGGTAGTTGATGAATCCATTTTTTATTTTTTTATTCTTGGTTTAAAGAGATACTCACTATTTATCTAAGTCCTAATAGCACAATTTTAAGGTTACGCTTGGACGTAAGATTATATTAGATTGATCATTAGGATTGAATTGAATTATAGTCAAAATTTTTACTAAATCCACCCCCAATTTTATTTATCAACTGTGCAGGTAGTTGATGAATCCATTTTTTATTTTTTTATTCTTGGTTTAAAGAGATACTCACTATTTATCTAAGTCCTAATAGCATAATTTTAAGATTACGATTGAACGTAAGATTATATTAGATTGAACATTAGAATAGAATTGAATTGAATTATAGTCAAAATTTTTACTAAATCCACCCCCAATTTTTGCTGACCACCCCCAGAATAATCTTAGCCTTGGCGGTTTCAACAAAACCGGTGTTGGTTGCATTAATTCCCGCGTCCAAACACCTGTTATCACCCACACCTAAAACCCTAACGGCTAATTTGTGCCTGGTGCCTACTCCTCTTCGATTCCGCTCTCCCTATTCTCAGCTACACAAACCCTAAAATTCACCATGGGCTCCAAAAACAAAAACAAAAGGAAAAACAGGTCAAAGGATGGCTCAGACGACGACAACAACAACAACAAAAACAAAAAGATCATCACAGATTCTCGATTTGCGTCCGTACACTCGGACCCCAGGTTCCAGAATGTTCCGAAGCAAAAATCGAAAGTCGCCATTGACTCCCGATTCGACCGCATGTTCACCGACAAAAATTTTGCTTCATCAACGGCGCCGTTCGACAAAAGAGGCAAGCCTAAGAAGAATCTAAAAGCCTCGAAAAGCTCTCTGCAACATTATTACCGAATTGAAGAGGAAGATAAAAAAAGCGAGGAAGAAGAAGAGAGAAGAAACGAGACTGATAGCGAAAGTGAGTTGAAAGAAGCTGCTGACGTGTCTTCGGGGAGTGGGACTGAGGAGGAAGATGATGATGACGTGTCGGAGAGCACTACTGATGACGAAGAGGAAGATGTTGATTTTGATGAAGGCCCTGAAGAAGAGGTAGATTTTTTTTTTTTAAATTGATACTGTAGAATCTTCAAATCGAATGTTTTTATTGAAATAGTTTATCTTACTTACCAGGAAGAAGCTATATCAGAAATTGACAAAGAAACTCACAGGCTTGCTGTTGTTAATATGGACTGGAGACATGTTAAGGTACATCATACATAAATGAGTTAGATAATTGTTGTAATGTTTGTGTCTTAGGGTCAAGTTTTTGTTGTTGTAAATGTAGGCGGTTGATTTGTTTGTAATATTGAGCTCATTTCTGCCGAAAGATGGACAAATTTTATCTGTGGCAGTGTATCCATCTGAGTTTGGGATTCAGCGAATGAAAGAGGAAGAAATTCATGGTCCTGTTGGTCTATTTGATAGTCAAAATGAGAACAGTGATGATGAGGATAATGATGAAATTGATGAGGAGAAATTGCGGGCTTATGAGAAAAGTAGACTAAGGTGATTTATTGGAAATTTCTGTTTTTTATGCCTTTTTGTTCAAATTCTTATAGTAGTATTAGTATTCATCTTGTCCTTATCTTGTCCTTGCCTCAAGATATGAAACAAAATAGTATCTTTGTTATGAAAAGAGTCATCTTAACTCATGGTCGATCCAAATGGCTGCTTTAAGCTACTTCATTGCAACTAGTGTTATTTCTTTTATTTTTCCTTTCTATCTTGAAGTATTCATATAATGTACCTGTGATTTACCCTCAGGTACTACTATGCTGTAGTGGAATGTGATTCTAGTGCAACGGCAGATTACCTTTACAGAGCTTGTGATGGTGTTGAGTTTGAAAGATCTTCAAACAAGCTTGATTTGAGATTTATTCCTGACACTATGGAGTTTAAACATCCGCCACGAGATGTTGCAACAGAGGTACTTATTTTGTCCGTAAGATTAAAAGGAGCTTATGTGTTATGTCGTATGGAAAGTAGGGTTTTGAATGCTCTGTCTTCAAGGACTAAAAGTATGTAGCATCATAGCAGCAAATAAATGTTGCCTGCTTGGCTGAATTTTTCTCATAAATCACAGCTTGTTTTTGTAGACCTCGGTACTTAGAGGAGATAAAGCTACAATTACAAATTGTTGATTTCCTTCTTTTTGTTCAGGCACCTGCTAATTATGGTGGTCTGGATTTTTTTACAAAAGCATTGCAGCATAGCAATGTTCAACTTTCTTGGGATGATGATGAACCAGATCGTGTAAAGACCTTTAAACGAAAATTTAATGCGGATCAGGTTAGTAGCTTGATCTGGATTCCAAAGACTGCTACTTCTGATGATTCTTATGCTGTCTCTGGTGAAATTTCAGCCTAATGTAATATGCAGTTTATTTCTTTCTGTAATTTGAGGAATGGTAGTTTAACAGTGATAGTTGTTTATACTTTTCCAACTCTTTAGATTTTATTTATGTCATTATGCTTTTCTTCTATACTGATTCCTGTTTTGTTTTTATCCAGGTGGCTGAATTGGAGGTGAAGGAATTTTTGGCCTCTGATGAGAGTGAAACTAATGATGAAAATGATAATGTTGCAGACGAGCAATCTGATAAAAAGACTAAAAAACGAGATAAGTACCGTGCTTTACTTGAATCTGGTGATGGTTCTGATGAGGATGGTGAGGAGGATGGCCAGGATATGGAGGTCACTTTCAATACTGGCTTGGAGGATATAAGCAAGCGCATTCTAGAAAAGAGGGATAAGAAATCAGAAACAATTTGGGAAGCTTATCTCAGAAAAAGACGTGAGAAGAAGAAGGCTAAGAAAAATAAATCAAAGTACTCATCAGATGATGAGGTTAGTGATACAGATCGTGAAGCAATTGAAGAACCAGATGATTTCTTTGTTGAGGAGCCTAAAGGTAAAAAGCCTGAGGAGGCTTGGGGTAATCATAGAAAAGAAGAAAAGGAACACCAAGATACAGATAAGGAAGCAAATGCAAGCACTGCAGAGCTTGAGTTATTACTTGCTGATGACAAGGGCGCAGAGAATGGTCTTAAAGGATACAATATGAAACCTAAGAAGGGCAAAGGGAAAAAAGGAAAAGAAGTTCCAGATGAGGATAAAATACCCACTGCTGATTACGATGATCCTCGGTTTTCTGCTCTGTTTACTTCTCCTCTTTTTGCCTTAGATCCCACTGATCCACAGTTCAAAAGGTATGAAATACTATAGGGCATAAACCAATTTATTTCTTTCCAGGGCAGGAATTAAATTGATTGTCACTTGAGCAGTATGTGTATTAACCAACTTGACCTCTTGTGTTTGATGATGCTGTTCGTTCAATCTATCACTTCCCTCCTTTATGAATTAATTAGCCTATTACAATTCGTTAAAAGATCTTGAAGTCTTTCTATGATGAATGCTTGCATAGTTCATAAATAGGATTGTGGTATTGGGTGCTGAAGATCTTAGTTTTGTATTGCAGGAGTGCAGCCTATGCTCGGCAGATAGCACAGAAGAAGCAGAAGGGCGACCAGCGAGAACAGGTGATCAGGGAGTCTACTAAGATACCGACAAATGCTCAAATGCCATCGGATGACCCTGACATGCAGACACACGTGAAGTCTGATGTGTCATCCTTGAAGAGAGAGAACCATGAGGTTTCTTTATTAGTTAAATCTCTCAAGATGAAATCCAAGCAAATTCAGCTGCCTTCCGAAGGTAAGATGCCAAAAAAAGATGAGGGAGTTCAATCTAAAGAAGTTGAGGAGAATGATGGCATTCCAAACCTGGTTCAATCTTTAAAGAAGAAGACCAAAAAACTAAAAAAATGAGCGGGAAGAGAAGATACCAGAGCCAACACCAACCCCCCCCCCCCCCTCCCAAAACACCAAACCTGAGATGTAATCTTGTCTGTGCGGGAACTGCGTTGGGAGTCTTGGGTACAGCGTGGGCTGAGATAATTGCTCTCTGTGTATTTAAGCTGAACTTCCATAATTAAAGGGTGCAGTTATTTCATTACTGTTGATTGGTATTGTAAATGTCATTACATTGGGTGTGAAACAAACGCCTTCACTCCTGCCGGCCACCTTTGCCTTACTGCTTTACGAGTTTAGAGTTGACACTGTTTTCATCGAGTTATTCATATTGTAGGGGTAAGTGTAAGATCTGTATTTGTTTTGATCATCTTAGTTGATTGCAAATCATGTTGCCCCAGTCCAAATTCATTAAGATAGTTGAACTGGTCCGTCGGTTGTGCCTAGAGGTGGCCAATGAGCCGGATGGCACGAGACGCACCAGACGCACGTGTCCGTCTGTGTGACACGACAGCGTTTGGTAAAGCGCGTGGCGCACGGCACGCGTGGGCGTCTTGGAAACAAGCGAACTTTAAAGCGCGATTAGAGATGGTACGCAAAGCCACGCGGCGTCGCCTTTAATAAAAGCGTTTTTAAAATTTTATAATTTTATAAATAACTTGAAATTAAATCTTTTAATATATTTTATTATTTCCAGTTTTTTTAATTTATTTAATTCTTGGTTTCGAAAAAATTATAATTGATTTATATTTATAATTTATTAAATAAATAATTGATATCATGATTTTAATAAATAAAATTATAAATATGATGATTTTATAAATACGTATTAATATTATTATAAACTATAATATATGACTCTATGTAATTCCAAGTTAACAATTAAGTTAACTCTTTAAAAAATTATTATTGTTGTTGTTAAGTACTAAAAAGGAATTCTAATACCATAGAGTCAAACTTAACAACTAATATTACATTCTCTTATTATTATTAATTTATTATTATTGAATATGAACTTGAGTTTTAAATTTTTTACTCTATTAAATTTAAATAAAGGCACATGGATTTAAAAAATATATATAAGCTTGAAAAAAAATAAAACAAATTATTATGCGCTCTTAAAAAAATAAAAAAAGAAAAATTTGGTAATTTATTTTTTTGAACGCAATACTTGTTGTGGCATGCAAGTAGGCGCGAGCAGGAGCACGTGTGAGCACGGCTTGCGTTCTTTGTCTTTGACACGGCCGCAACCTGCGACACGAAATGAGCCATATGACGCAACGCAAACGAAACACGCGCCAAACTGGCACACAATGAGCGCAGGCGAAGCCGCGGCGCGGCGGATTGACCATCGCTGGTTGTCTGCGGCGACGCAAACAAACTTTTCAAATAATATTTCAAGTTCTGAATCTTCTAGACATGATTTGCTAGAGTCTACCACCGACCCTAAGGCCAA
The DNA here is from genome assembly GCA_030449925.1 of Citropsis articulata. Taxonomy (NCBI): domain Eukaryota; kingdom Viridiplantae; phylum Streptophyta; class Magnoliopsida; order Sapindales; family Rutaceae; genus Citropsis; species Citropsis articulata. The sequence goes on from JASUUH010000066.1 coordinate 287,822, forward strand.
GGGACAATACGTTGGGTGAACTTGAGATGTGACTTGAGGTGCAACAGAGTTGTACGGTGCATGATACTGAGGAGCAACAGTTCTACGGTACCGGTACAATATTGTTAGTGGTGAAAATGTTTTCGTTATATGGTAATATTTATTTTTTTCCCCATTGTTTATATAAAATAACTGGCGGATTGCACCGTAGCAAGACCTGTAAGGAACTAGCTACTGCCAATTCGTATATTTTTTTTAATTGAAAAATGATAAAGAGCTCATTACTGACCCCCATTTCGAGTTCTTCCTCTTCTATCCTCAGTACCAGAGATGAACGAATTCTATAGGCCTACCGATCGAAGAATTTTCTTTCTGTTGTTAAGAGTCGGAATTTCATGAACGCAGAGCGAGCAACTGTCATTATTCAAACTCTAAGCGTATATACTAAAATTTTTTAAATTTAATTTACTCACGTGTGTAAAACTGTAAATAAGGTAGGATTAGAATCTCGACCATTAATTTAATTTACCACTGAGTTCAACTGAGCTATGAAGAAAAAACAAGTCTTTCTTCAAAAATTCTCTCTCTCTGAGAGAGAACCCAGAATGAAAGAATAGTAGCCCATAGGGCTGGAAGAAGTCGCCCACGAGTTGGGTGCCTGTTAAGTTCAGTCAAGTTGACTTCGCTATTGTGGTAGAGTTATTGAGTCTTAATTGCAGTGAATCGTGGTAGATATCCAAGAGTAATTTCTTCATGGAAACAGAGGAATTAATTCGTAAATGCAAAGCCATTACATTAGAAGAGGGGAAACCAGATAAAGTAGCGGTAGGGAACATCATGGCCGGAAAAGGTAGGAAACTAATGGAGGGATGCTTATTGGGTAAAGTTTTACACCCAAGAGGAGTCAGTAGAGAGGGCCTCAAGTCAGCTTTACAGCAGGTGTGGAGGACGGCAGAGGAGGTGAAAATAGAGAAGCTAGGAAGCAAGATCTTTATGTTCAAATTTGCCTCTGAAGTTGATAAGAGAAGAGTGTTATCAGGTGGCCCGTGGCACTTTGAACGAGCTTTGATAGTTTTAAAGGAGCCGAGTGGCATTGGGGAAATAATGAAACAATCATTTACTCATGCCGCATTTTGGGTGCAGTTTCATAATGTCCCTGTGGGGTGTATGGATCAGGACGTAATAGGAGTGCTGGGGCAGGCGGTTGGTACAGTTGAAGAAGTTGACGCGGATGAGGAAGGGGAATGCATTGGTCAATATGCTAGGGTGAGAATTTCCATCGACATCACACAGCCTCTGAAGAAAATTCTCTACTTGGAACAAGAAGGAGCAGATGATGTCCCAATTCCAGTAGTATATGAGAGATTGCCGGAGTTTTGTTTCTGTTGTGGCCTCGTTGGGCACCAGTATAAAGAGTGTGAAAAATACAAAGGCCAGCCGAAAGACAAACTTGTATATGGAGTATGGATGCAGGCAGCCCCCATATTTGGCAAATCCAAAACCAATAGATCCAGTGAAAGAGGGACAAAGGCTAAAGAGAAAATGGGTAGCCAAGCAACTACGAATAGCCACAAAGATACCAGATACAACCCAGCTTCTCAGAAGCAACAATCAAGTACATCACACAAGGGCAATACAACCAATCCAGGAGCAGACTTGAATCAAGAAGACACACACGTGGCGGGTAGCAGAGGAAACAACGTAGACGAAAGGAGTGAGATGCAATTGATACCTAGCTGGCATAAGCCAAAAGAGCAGATGACTGACTGCAACAAGCAACCAGTAACATCTGACAAGGAGAAAGCCCCTCGGAAAGTGAGCAGTAAAGCGGGAAGTGCTAACCAAGATAGGCGGGAAGGTAAAAAATTTGTCCCTAAAGAAATAACAGCTGATATAGAGTTGGGCCAACAAGCTGAAGCCCAAGATAGTGGGGAGGAAGAAGAGGGTATAGACGATGGCCCAAATACAGCTCAAGTAAAGCGGAAGCAGGCTGGAAAAGCGGGCTCGAAAACAAAGCGAAGAAAGCTAAACAGGGGACATGCCTAACTAAAAGGCCATTCAGTGCCCCAACGGGAGTTAGCCCAAACCAGAAGAGAAGTAAAGTCGTTAGTCCTGTTAAACAAACACAAAAACAACCTCAACATCGCTCACCCTCAGCAAAACTCCAACTAACATGGGAGTTAATGGCTGCAGAAGATATGGAGATGTCAGTGCCTGTTATTACAGATATATCGGCGGAGGCTGGTGGCCAGCCCTGCCAACAGCCATGAAAATTCTCAGCTGGAATGTCCGAGGTTTGGGGAATTCCCGGACATTCCTAGCCCTTCAAAAAATTCTCCAGCAACATAGGCCACAAATTGTTTTTTTATGTGAAACAAAATTAACGCCTATGCAAATGTTAAATGTGAGCAAGAAGCTGAAGATGGAAAGCTGTTTGGCAGTAAACAGAAATGGAATGGGAGGTGGGTTAGCCTTGATTTGGAACAATAATATTAACGTGAGCATCAACTCATATAGCGGCCATCACATTGACGCTAATGTTCAGCACGGCAACGGGAGCTGGATGAGATGCACGGGAGTTTACGGGCATCCGGAAATGGGGCAAAAGAAGCATACATGGACAATGCTGAGGAGGCTAGCAGGTTTGTTTGACACTCCATGGATTTGTTTTGGTGATTTTAACGAAATATTGCACCCTAAGGAAAAGGCCGGTGGTAAGGATAGAAATCCAACTATGATTAGCGAATTTAGAGAGGCATTGCAAGACTGTAATTTGATAGATTTGGGATGTAAAGGGTACCCTTTTACTTGGGGTAATGGTAGGTTTGGCCCTGATTTTGTTGAAGAAAGATTAGATAGATTTTTGTGTAATAAGAAGTGGGGAGAAATCTATGATGATTGTGCAGCCCTTAACTTAGAAACGTGGACTTCGGACCACTGCCCTGTGATAATGGAGGTTGTTGAGCGAGGCAGTGGGTTAAGGTACACCAAACGAAGTGCTCCGCGAGTGCACTACGAAGATATGTGGAGTAGTTATGAGGCATGCACAGACATAATTCAAAGGGAGTGGAACATGCATGGTAGTTGGAAACAGAGTAATCCTGTGAAGATTTTTGAGGAAACAACCAAGTCGTCAATGGCTGAGCTAAAAGGCTGGAGTAGAAGAGAGTTCGGAGGGAGGAAACAGAAGCTCAATGAGCTAGTGAGCAGACTAAATGAGCTGAGATTCAGTGGGGAGCATTACGGCAATGGGGAAGCGATTAAGAGGGTGAAAAGGCAAATCCAGAACATATTGATGGATGAAGAAATATATTGGAAGCAGAGATCACGGGCGGACTGGCTGAAAGAAGGGGATAAGAACACAAAATATTTCCATGCAAGAGCCTCATCTCGAAAGAGGAAGAACAAGATCTGGGGCATTGAAAACAGCAACGGGGATTGGACAGAAAAAGGTGAGGAGGTGGAAAGAGAATTTTGTGAGTACTTTGCCAATCTTTTCTCAACAACCAGACTCGATCGAGGCGGTGGATCTGACGTTAGAAGATGTGGTTCAAAAGTCAGCGGAGATGAACAACCGACTGACCTTTTACAGAGGAGGAGATCTTTGAAGCTCTATCACAAATGTGCGGTACCAAAGCTCCGGGACCTGATGGCTTTCCAGCTGTGTTTTATCAAAAGCACTGGAAAATAGTAAAGACTGGAGTGGTGGCTACATGTCTGCACATTCTCAATGAGCAAGGTACAATAACCTCTCTCAACCACACTTACATTGCTCTAATTCCGAAAATTGCAAAGCCTAAGAAGGTGGCTGAGTTTAGGCCTATCAGTTTGTGTAATGTAATTTATAGAATTGTAGCAAAAGCGATTGCAAATAGGCTTAAACACATACTCCACCAAATCATCTCCCCAACTCAAAGCGCCTTTATCCCAAGTAGACTCATAACCGATAATATCATTGTAGGTTATGAATGTTTACATAAGATTAGGCATAGTAAGGGGAAGAAAAATGGGCTTGTAGCTCTAAAGCTTGATATAAGTAAGGCCTACGATAGAGTGGAGTGGCAGTTCTTGAAGCAAACCATGCTTAAATTAAGTTTTGCTCAATCATGGGTTGATCTAATTATGAGGTGCATCACAACTTCCTCTTTTTCAGTTATTATAAATGGTACAGCCAAAGGCTTAATCTATCCCCAGAGAGGCCTAAGACAAGGCTGCCCCCTCTCCCCTTATTTGTTTATTATGTGTGCAGAGGCATTCTCTGCTATGCTGCAACGAGCAGAAGAAAAAGGTCTGATTCATGGGCTAAAGTTTGGCAGCAATGTCAACATCTCCCACCTCTTGTTTGCAGATGATAGCCTTGTATTCACACGAGCCTCAGTGGAAGATTGCCAACACTTAAAAGAAGATTTTTGACTGTTATTCGGCTGCATCAGGCCAGCTTTTCAACTATAACAAATCCTCCATGTTCTTCAGTAGCAGCACAGGCAGTGGAAGCATTGCAGCAATCAAAAATATTTTCCAGTTAAATGTTGTTTCCAGACATGAGAAATATTTGAAATTGCCATCAATGGTGGGCGGAAAAGATTAGTTTCTTCAATGACATAAAGCTGAGGGTGATGAGTAAAATCTCGAGTTGGCAACACAAATTCTTCTCCAGTGGGGGAAAGGAGGTGTTAATTAAGGCTGTAGCGCAGGCTGTTCCAGCGTACGCTATGAGTGTTTTTAGAATTCCGCTTAGTATTTGCGAGGATATTCAAAGACTCATAGCTAGGTTCTGGTGGAGTAACAGCAAGGATAAGAGGAGCATACATTGGGTGAAATGGGAGAAAATGAGTCATGCGAAGCAGAGAGGTGGTTTAGGATTCCGAGACTTTGCAAGCTTTAACCAGGCATTAGTTGCTAAGCAAAGCTGGCGAATTCTGCAGTCCCCCGATTCTTGAATGGCTAAGGTGCTGCAAGCGAGATATTTCAGGAGGAGTCACTTTTTAAGTGCAACACCAGGAGCAAAACCATCATTCATCTGGAGAAGCATCTTGTGGGGGAGACAAGTAATCAATAAAGGGATGAGATGGAGGATTGGCAGGGGTGACCAGGTGCAAATCTATCAAGGAAACTGGATGCCACGACCAGCGTCATTCAAACCAGTTTCCCCGCCATCTCTGCCACTTGAAGCTAATGTCTCAGAGCTGATAGATGATGATAATCAGTGGAAGGTGGCGCTGATATATCATCACTTCATGAAAGAAGATGCTGAAGTGATCACAAGAATTCGACTTCCCAGCACACCACAAGAAGATCAAGTGCTATGGCATTTCGATAAAAAAGGGGAATATACTGTCAAAAGCGGGTATCAGCTAGCCTTGAAGATGAAGTTAGAAGACTCCCCAAGCCGTTCAAACCAAAGTGCAAGCATATGGTCTATCATCTGGACCATGTCGTTACCAGAAAAAATAAAAATATTTTTATGGCGAGCAGCGCAAAACCTCCTCCCAACAGCTGAGAATTTGTGGAAAAGAAAAGTATTAGCTCATCCGCTGTGTCAATTATGTAGAGGGGCTGTAGAGAACACATTTCATGCTCTGGTGGGATGTAAGTCGGCCCGTAAAATTTGGAAAATTTCTTGGGTGGCGGCAGAGATGCGAAGCATGGCAGATCAAGACATATTGGGAGTGATTCAGGAGTTGAAGAGAAGAAGTGGCCAGGCTAAGGCTGAGTTGACTGTTGCTCTGTTTTGGGTAATTTGGAGTGGCCGAAATAAGGTGTTATTCAAGGGAGTGAGAGAAGATCCTCGTATTCTTGCGGCAAAAGCTGAAGCTGTTGTGGAAGAGTTCAAAAGAGTCAGAGATTTAATAAAGAAGGAGAAGGCTGATCAGGAAGAAACGGTACAAAGGAAATGGAGTCCCCCCCCATCTGATTGGTACAAAATCAATGTCGATGCCGCCATAAACTTTGAAGATCAGTTGGCAGGCCTAGGAGTTGTTATAAGAGACAGCAACAGCAAGGTTATGGCAGCAGCCATAAAAGCCACAAAGCTTCAAGGGGATGTAGCATTTGCGGAAGTGGAAGCCATGTGCTGGGGCTTAGATGTAGCAAAACATGCAGGATTGTCGAACATTGTAGTTGAATCAGATTCTCAAGATGCAGTTGAGTTTGTTAGCAACAGGAAGAGCAGCAGAACAGAGATTCAATGGATGATTGCAGAAGTGGGCAGCAAAAGGAAGGATTTTCGTGCAGTCAAAACTCAGCACACCCCAAGGACATGTAATACCATTGCTCATTCTTTAGCTAAGCTTGCCTTAGATAGAAGTGAATCTGTTATTTGGACAGGGTATTACCCTTCAGAAATCATGGCTGTACTGAATTGTTAGTTGAATGAATCTATTTTCTCTTCAAAAAAAAAAAAAAAAAATTAATTTACCGCTGTCCGTTTGTTTCTTCCCCCCTACTTTTTCGCAACTTGGAAAACGATAAATTTCCATTTCGCGAGATATGAGACATTTGTTTAGGCACCGAGTCAAAAGGACAATGCATCATTTGCATGGAATTGCCAGGAGAATGGAGCTTCACAATGAAAGCCCCAAAGAAATTGCCAAAATTGAAATATATTGGACAGCTAAATTCTTACAACTCCCAAAATTCCAACTAAGTAATGAAATAATAATTCTATAATACTGGTCTCTGTTCATAGGACAGATATATTTACAGCCACCTCCAAAATAATGCTGCTAACACCCGAAAGATGGAAGCCAAAATGCTACCAATTTGTCGTGCCATTTTTCCTGGAATAAATGACCATAAACACATGATACAGGGTTGAAAGAGACCCTAAGAATGAACAAAGAATGGTCAGAAAATGGCAAAAGATGCAATCAGAGTCATCACAAGAAGTGCACAAGTAAGCGGGTGCAGCTTAAGCGAATGACTCCCAATAGGTGGTGGTGGTGCAGATCCGGGAGAGATACCACCAGCCGTGGCTTCTGGATTGAGAGCAGTTGCAGGGGGAACTGAAGATTTTGGTGGGATTGGAAGAGTACTGGAGTTGTTAACACTATAACCTGAAAAAAAAAAAAAAAAAAAATCTTTCGTTTAAGAGCATAGAAGTTCAAGAGGATGGACCAATTCTAAATGGAAGTATTATACTCACAGTCAGATGCCTTCCAAGCCAATACATTCTTCTCCCGATCAAAGACAATATTGTAACCGGTCATGAAGTTTTCTGGATTGAAGGCAAAAAGATCAGTATGAGCAATCATACACATTGCATAAACAAACATATTCAATATGGCTGCAAGTTACAAAAAGTCCCAAGGCCAGGAGAAATATCAAACAGAATTGAAAAAGGCACAAATTCTTTCTTGAAACTGGATTCTTAAGGTTCTACAGATTAAAACTCTTCTACTGATATCACCATTCTTTGAATAAAACTTCTCTAAAAGCTCACATAAAAAAACTATATTGCTTGATATAGTCCAGAAACCAATGTAAACAATAAAAACTTATGCAGATTGGACATATCTTTGCATACAACCTCCTTGGACCTATCTGCCGCATGCAATTCCTTTCCAATTACTACTTCTAGAAAAAGACGGGAAAGAGAGAGAGAAGAGTAGTAAGATAAGATAATTCAATGGTTGTGCAAAACGTTAACAGGCACTTTTCCTTTCCTTTTCCTTCTTCGATGAGGGCTCTGACTATGTTATCAAGAAGGAAATAAAAAAGAAAAAAAGGAAAAAAAAAAGGGCAGACACACAGGATAATGTTAAACTAACACAAGATAATGTTAAACTACCACAACAATACAACAGTTTGGTTAGTCTGTCCAAATGTGCACAAATTGGACCATTTTTAATTGGAAAATGGCAGCAGTAACTCAAGGGGTGATCATATGTTTAATATGAAAAGAAATGTTGCAACAATCTAACATCATTTTGCAATGGAAATGGCAGCAGAACCTCAAGGGGAGACCAAATTATCAGTATGAATAGCAATTATCAAATAGGCTAATATTATTTGCAATGGTATACTCACGTCCAATGATATTCACATTATCGCTTTTGACAACGCCCAGACAATATAAGAAACCCTGGGGAACATGAGAAAATTTCAGTACTGATTTCAGGAGCAGGAGTTAAAAATCATAGCAATAAAAGTTAGCCCTTACCTGAGGTTCCAAAGAAACTATTACAATTGGATCATTGACAAAAAATGGGTCACCACCTTTCATTGTGAGATTCACAACAGGATACTCAAAGTTGGTTTGATTTGGACTGCATGGAAAAAAACTGTCAGTGCTTGATTTTACAAAGGAAAAGGTAATACAACTAAAGCCTGTAAGTGAAGAAATGACCTCAATACATAACAATATTCAAAAGGGAGATCGGAATTAGATGTTTCTCTTTTTTCCTTGGCCAGTGAGTTGAACTGCCAGAACACATAAGTCACTCACTCATAAGTAAAGGAAACCTTATTTAATAGATTAAAATAAATAGCTTAAACTACTTACAGTCTCAGAAATTTGAGTATAAGCAGGGTCGTTCAAGTACGTAAATGAGGTACCGGAGTCAAAAATTGCACTAAACTCAAAATTAGCGGCATTACCCCCAACACTAACTTGAGTGATGGTGATATTGTAAGTTGGACTGTTAAGAAGTTTTTAAACACAAAGATCAGTAAAGCAACAAGAATGCTCGATGACATTGTATATTTGACAAAAATCATAAGAACATTGGGAAGTGACCACTTACTGTGTTTGCCTGAGGGAAAACGGTGTTTCTCCTTGGCCTGGCCTTCCTTTATCTCCAAAGCTGATTCTCCCAGTGCCATCAGATCCGAAACACATGGAAAAGGAATTTGGAATTAGCCCTTGATTTGCTAATATGCTAGGAACTGAAGTCTTGTCCATCCCAAGCCCAAATAGACCATTAGGAGCCGCACCATCCAAGAATGAACCAGTCTGAACCCGACCGCAGCTGCAAAAGATTAGAGAAGCTGAATAACAAGTGCTATAAATAATAATTGAAGGTAACAAATTTGTCAATTGGGGTGAAAAATATGTAATCAGTAGCTTATTTAAAACCTCAAGAAGATTTATGATAAAATCCCGAAACCCTCCCGAGGTAACCTTACTGAGAGGATTTTTCGGTCCGTGGACTATTTTACTCCAGTTTCAAAAGTAAAAATTGCAAGGAAAACACCCGTTTTACATTAACTATCAACTGTGAAATTTTTGCACCAAAACCACATGAAGATTTCAGCACAGAATTACCAACCCGAAAGAAATCCGAGAATCAACCGATTTACTTTGCTTTTCATATGTGGCTAAGTGCAACACATCCTCTACCAAGAACCCAGTTGACGTAGTGCCATCAGAAAGATAACGAACTTGATAAGGACAGTTGCTACCAGCTGAAGGGCATCGCTTTTGTAGTTCACACAACGTGCTGTTACAGGGAACCTTTGAACTTGTTGATGATGTATTAGGACTGTAGATGTTAAAATCAATCACCTGTATTACAAGATAATACAGAAGAGTGAAGAAATTGCGTCATAGGTTTACATTTTGTAATATAATAGAAGACCAAAAGGGAGTGTTCGACAAACTACAGCCAGGCTGTTGATAAATAAAAAGCAATGCAACCTAAAAGATCAATCTGTAGAGCATCTTGCTTTTCAAGCTGTCCATGTGGTCTGTTGAAATTAATAGTTTAAATAGAAAGGATATGGAAACAGTGGTGATGATTAGAATGCTCAATGCTAATCCTGCAGGAATGCAAAGTTTCAAAGTTTCAAAATTTCAGCACAAACTCTTAGCATTCAAATATGTGATACCTGTTTTTCAAAAATTCCCTTTTTGGATATGTCCATTGCAAAACTTTCCCAAAATGAACAAAAATCTCAGAAATTTATCTTTCAAATATAAGTCTGCCAAACAAGCCATTTACAATCATTAACTCACAATAGAACTCAAAGGAAATATCACACCTCTCCGGATGATGAGTTCAAGCCATGCACACAACTAACACAGTCGCATGGCAACCAGAACAGGTCACTGCCAGTGTCAAGTGCCACTATAAATGATAAAGCTGGTCGTCCCACCGAAACATTGGCATAATGTAAGCTGAAATTTCAAGAAAAAAAAAATAAAGAAAACAATAATCCATATCGCAGTCATTTGAAAACCATCGCAGGCACCCATTTGGCTGTTGATGATATTGTAGTACTAAAAGAATACAAAGAAATTGAAAGTTTTGACATTTTGAATACCATTTCCACCCTGGCCCTGAATACATAAGCTTTTGAAATAAGCAGGAAAATTACTAGAAAATATTTCTAAAATATAAAATCAAATAAAAATTAAAATAAATCCACAAAAAGAAAGATTTCAGTATAGTAAAAAAAAAAAAAAAACCATAAACATGAAACCTTCAGTACCATGCATAAGAATTACTGTTCCACAGCTTGAAAAAGTAATCTAATTGCATCAAAGAATATGATTCAGCAAATGAATTACACTGATCAATGTTGTAAAAATTAATTTTGTAACAATATCAATGAAAATGCAAATGATCGATCCCTTCACGCGCGTCAAAAAGTAATAGGAAAACTCATTTCACATTAAATTTGATGCAACCGAGAAGAAATCGTACCGGAACTTCCAAATAAATAACAAATTGATACTAACCGTATTGATCGGGATATATATAAAGAATACAACGATAATTAAATAAGTTTGTTCAATTAAAATTAATACTAGATAGGTTTAAGCATGAGCTGTTATTTGATGATTTTAAGTTTACCTTCCTCCTGTTCCAGAAAAAATCGTTAAAAAAAAAAAAAAAAAAACCAATAGATTGTCAGCAAACAAACAAAGAATATATTGAAAGCTTTGATCACCTCTGCGGTTCTCTACCGACAGTCCAAAATTACAATTCGTACAGTTCAAGTAAGAGAGAGGCAGAAAAAAAAAAATCAGAGGATAGGCTGAGGCAAGTGAAGAGATTACGTACAATCCCAAAGCATTGAGTCGATAAGTATCGTTGCCGGCGTTAAAAGTTAACGGCGTTTTATCATTCTCCTGCGCAGCAAGCCCCCGCCCTCGTGGTCGGAAATAACGGTCACGGTGGGCCAGAGCAGAATAGTACGCGAAACTTCCTTTCTTCGGTAAGTCATCAACGGCTAGAATTCCCTTAACCGGATCCGAATAGCGATGGTGGAAATCAAAACCGAACGTACCGAACCCGAAACAGCACGCAGCACAACAGCTTAACAATATCAATAAGACACAAACAGGAGAATTACAATAACTAGAAGCCATTACTTGAGAAAAGAAACAAAAAATATAAATGAAGCGTTTGTTTTCTTTTTATTTCTGAGAGAGATAAGCAGCGAAATGAGAAGGATTTTAAAGAGACTTGTCGTTTTGGATTTGTCGCTCACTTTACCTTCCCAGGGTGGCTGTGTCGAGGGCCAAAGTCAAAATCGCTCTCGATGACTATCTTCACTGTGAAACGACGACCGCGGTCGTTTGGTGCCAAAGCGAGTGAGGTGAGACCCAGCGACGTGGGTCCAAAGAGTTTAAATTTTTTAATTGATTTTACATTCGTTTTTTTTATTCCTTTTTCCCTTTTTTTTTCGTGGGCCCTTATTTTTCTATAATTTTACCCATTTTCCCTTCTTTCTTTCAATTTTAGTTTTTCTCTCCGTAATGTTAATATTTTCATATGGAAAATAACAAATAAATACTTTAAAGAATATTAAAATAATTCTACCAACACTTCTTTCCATCCTCAATACTTTTTTTTTTATAAATAGTAAAAAAATAATTTAATCTCCAATTAGTAGTGTGAATATGCCAATGACTCTATTAATTTGAGCACTACATGATTAGTTGAATAAAATGAGCATGTGATCTTCATGATTTATTTTTTAGAAAAGTCTTTGTGATTGCAGTAATAATATAATGGTTTTAGCTGTTGATACTAGAAAAGTCAATGAATTTTATTAACAACTTTTTTTTTTATTTAGCCTGCAAATTAGCGTAATATCTTAGTTTTGCAGCTTTAGAATTTTAAAGAAATATCTTATTTTAATTAACAAATTTAATTTATTTCATTACTTTAATATAAAAAGTAATCTTTTAATACAGAATTAATTTTATGATTAACAAATTTATCTAGTTACTTTAATAAAAAATAATATCTTATATAAAATTAGTTTATTACTAAATCGATCAGTCATATATTTGTTAAAATAATATTATGTAAAGAGAAGAGATTGATGATTAAATAATAAATATACTTGAATTTTGTAGCTTATTTATAATAGAGCAGATTCTAAATAAACGCTAAATATATTTCGGAATAATAATCAGGCGAAGCGTAACTTAAGTGGTAAGCGCATATCCTATCTTCCTAAGTTCTAATCTCTTGAAAGCTAGGAAAAGAAATCCGTGATTCTCTTAAATTAGGGGGGAAAAAATCCGGAATAACAAACAACATAAGTATAAGCAAAATGTAACAAAACAAGAGCTCGGGGAGATAAATGAATTTGTAAGAGAAGACGTTGGGAGGTTGTTGGCTTCGAAAGTAAACGTCCCACATCCTGACGTATCCAGAGTCCGGTATTGGCTCCGTTAGCTGGAGAAACAGATATTTGCGTAGATACTAGAGATGACACGTTTCGATCATCGCACGGTGCAACGTAACAGTAGATGTAGGGCCCACATCCGAACACCCACTTACGAGTTTGGAGTTGGGCTTTATCAGGTGTAAAAAAATGAACCTGGTCAATCAATCAATCAATCAATCCAAAGAGGGAGCCATTTTCTTGTCAACAACGAGAAGCACGCACGCCTAAATGAAATTAATATACAACAACACATTAACGTGGCACTGCCGCGTCAGCGCGACTGTTTGAGCTTGTCTACACGCAACCACAAGGCGCGTGCGTGTGTGCGCAATGCTTGGTACCGCGTGAGGAGTGGGGGCGATGTTAGGAGTCGTTTGACGGATGAATTTTTGAATGCTTTATTCCGAGAAAAACGCTGCAGGGAATTTTGGCTCTCAGGTATGGACACATGCATTTTTGTATCAACACATAGAATTCGCGCTCAGACTGTTGAATTTACGACTGATTCGTAATGTCGTTCTCTAGCTTTTGCGCACAAGTTGCGTCTTCAAACTTCCATCCGACTAATACGGTCTGATACCGACCACACCAAATTAGTCCAATTGTGCGGAATATGATCATTTTAAGAACATATCATTATCTCTCTCTCTTTTTTTTCCCCCCTTTTTACCTCAGAAAACTAAACATTATTATATTACATAAAGATTAGATATTGACATAGGTCTTGAGTTTTGTGAATGGAAATAAATTGGTCCACGAAGGCAAATGCTTGTGATTAATTTTATACGAAGATGTCAAGTTGTTAGCTACATAAAATTAAGAAAGCGAAAGTTCGGTAGATTTTACGGTTATTATCTTGACAGAGCAAACATAAATAAAAAGCAGTGCTTTATTTATAAAGCTCACGAAATGGGATGACTGCTTGAGACGTCGTGAAAAAGTCAAAAGTATTTTGCAAGTTCGAAAGGAAGGGAGAGAAAGGGGAAAAAAAAAAAGAAAAAAAAAAAAGGAACAAAAGGGGTCGAAGTCTTTGCTATTAGTGTTACTTCTATGTCTAGAAGGACGTAGTTGGTCAAGTTTCCTCAATACAACTGGATTGAATGAAGACTGGCCAATCAGAGCCCCAGCCCAGAAACGACCGGCGACCAATATTGGGCCGGATACATAACAACCTATCGATTTGAAGTCCACTAATGTTTTAAAAAGAGAGAGAAGAACCACTAAGGCAGTTGCTTGAGCTAAATTAATGGTTTCAAGGAGCCTGGAACATCGTTCTGTCGTGTGTGTGAACATTTGGAATACAATAATGTACGGATCCTCCCATCATCGGCTCGCTTATATAAATTACTAAAACGGCAAAAATATGAACAATATGAATGAGACGGTGACCCTTTAATATATACAAACTACATCCAGCAAAGGATCGGAATTTAAAGGAATACAAAATCCCCTAACCACGGCACTGATACTAAACTATGACCTAAAATTACTTTTCATCGATGTAAGGTGAACGAAAATGACCAAAAAATTACTACCATTGTAAGTAGCTGCCGACTCCAGAAATGAATGATCACGGAACAGCTACAGTAATATAAACAATACGACAAGACATCTTAAGTGAAAAAAAAGAGATGTATATCTATGGTAAGACAAGGATGCAACTGAACCCTGAGAATGATCTCTGGTCTCTTTTTTTGCATCTGCAATGGAGTTGTTACCTAATCCAGCAGCAACAGCGGGAGGCACAGATGTATTGTGTGGTTTTACTGGAAAAGTATAAGAATCCTCAATGTCATAACCTGAATAAAAGGAACAAATGCAAGGTTCATATGATAGAAGTGTGGAAAAGTAAATTTTGTGAATGAAAAGTAGTACTTACAGTTAAACTTCTCCCAGCCCAAGACTAGTCTCTCTCGATCAAATACCACACGGTAGCCGGTCATAAAGTTTTCTGTGTAGAAATCAGCAATTTCCATATAAATAAAATATCCCAGGAATAAATAAATCCATCATATTAAAGAATTGGATTGTTTCTTCCAATAAGGACAGTAATAATTTTGGTCACAACAAACAAAAACACTTTATTTACATGAGTTCACTAGCAGTAACAGTTTACATAGAAGAATTAACAAAAATCAATTGACAAAAGGATTATACTCGAGATTATTTCAAGGTCGTCTGTGCTGTGCACGTGCAACAATTATAATAAAATATAGTGCACCCAATCAGTCATAAATCTACATATCAACAGAACACACCAGGGTCACATCAATTGTATTCAGCACCATGCACTTGACTACTCATACCAAATGCAATTTACATGACTTACGCCCAATTATATTCAGTTCCATGCTCTTGACGACAGCCAGACAATACACGAGTTCACCCTGCTTTAAAAATGAAAAAAAAAAAAATGGTTGTTGGGTATAAGCTTCAGGTATGTCATAGAATCAGAAAAACTAAGCACCGAAGCAAAAGTACAAAGACTAGAAACAAAACATTACCTGAGTGGATATTACAATTATTGGATCATAGACAGTGAAATGGCTTCCACCTTTCATCCTTAAGCTCATACTAGGTATCAAGCTAGCATTGACATCAGGACTGTTCATCATAAAGAAATCTATTACAGCCAACATAGAGAGAAGCTTGAAACAATAATAAGAAGAATAGACATATTACGTAATACAACCTCATATCATAACAATATTCAAAAGGAATTCTTGAATCATGCTGGCGCCGTTTATCTTGTACCTGTGAATGGAACTGCAGAAAAAGTATAAACAACTAAGTTCTACCACTGGATATAAAAAGAAAGAAAACAAGATCAAAGGGCTTACATTCTCTAAGAGCCTCGTGTAAGTTGGCTCAACCATATATGTAAAAGAGGTCCCAGAATCAAAAAGAGTAGTAATATCCACATCAATCAAAGTTGTGCCCACTCGAATTTGAGTTACAGTAATGTTGTAGGATGGGCTGCAACACATTTTTTCAAACTAACTTGAAGATAAACTTGATAAAACCTTCCATGGCAGATAAATATCAGTCTAAATTCATAGGCAAACAGCATCAAGCAGATGAGAAATTACCACTTACTGTGATGGGTTTACATTAAACGAGGTCTCTTGCTGGTAGGGACTACCCTTGTCTCCAAAACTGATTCTTCCAATACCATCATTTCCAAAGCACATGGAGAAGGAATCTGCTGTTAGACCGTCCTTGGATAATATACTAGGAACTGATATTGTCTCCATACCGAGCCCAAATAACCCATTTGGAGCTGCAATGTCCAAAAAGGAACCACTTTGAACCTGTCCACAGCTGTATATTTCATATTGCATTATCATCTCAACCTGGACAAGTATTTGAACAAAATGGACAGGAGGCCCCAGGAAAATGCTTTCAAGGAAACAAAATAGTAAAATAACTGACCCGAATGTCACATATGCCTCAACAGATTCATGATTTTTATCTACTCTCGTTAAGTGAAGAACATCCTCAACCAAAATTCCAGAAGTAGAAGTTTGAGCTGAGACATAAGAAACAGAGTAAGGGCAATTGCTAAATGTTCCCGGACATCGATTACGGTAAGCACACAAAAGGTTGTTGCAGGTGACTTTTTTGCTTGTTGATGACACTTCAGGATTGTATATACTAAGCTCAAAATCCTGCCACAGTAGAATTATACATATTTGAAAATCAATGAAGGGTTATAATAGCCTGCTATCTGATGCCTAAGCATATGCATGGCATAGGTGAAAATCAATGAAGGGCATTAAACTATCACTACTATCCGATGCTTACACATATGCATAGCATTCTAACATCCTAAACCAAAGAACAAGATGTATATGCAGAAGAACAAGGTACGAGAAAGCATTTGTCAATGGTTGTTTTCACTCAACAATACTTATTTCGAAAGAATTATAATTATGATCAGATAATTATAGACATAAAGCACAAGCTAATACCTAGGGCATGTATATAACTGTTGATGGAGATGAGAAACCTCAGCCACTAAACACCAAACCTTGCCCACTATTTAAATAATAAAAAAATGAAACATGAAAATGAATTGAAAGCACAACAACTACAGTGTCTAGTGAACACCCATTTTGACTTGGCAGACATTGTTAATCAACCACCCACCCATTTATAATCGATAGCTAATGATTTCATTCTGAAATGTATACCAATCACAACATCAGCACCCAATCCCAAACAAATCCTTAATAAGCTTTGGTGATTCAGTTACTAGTTTGCTCTTCATAAAACTATCCCAATCTCAAATATTCCCTAGGGTGACCAAGTTACTAATCCAGTCTCCTTCATAAAACTACAGCATTCTTGAGAGTACATTTGGCACCATTCTTGAAAGTACATTTAGCACCAACATACGCAATAGATCAAACTAATTTTTTCTCAATTTTCTACTATTTAGCTAAAATGAACAAAAGTGCTTTCGGAGATTATTATTTAAAAAAAAAAAAGCACTCCAGAGAATTCTTGTTCTTTTTGGAGAAGCGCTAGATAGGTACTTGAATACTTAAAATCTTTTCAAAAAATTGAATGCTTAAAATCTTTTCAAAAAATCACTTCATAAGGCTTTCTTCGTCGCACTTTTCTGGGAAGCACTTTCAACAATGCACCTTAAACATGTTAGCACAAAATGGGCAAAAGGGAATCCTTTGCTATCAAATAAAAGCTTACAAGGGACATATATATATATATACATACACGTATGGTAAGAATAAAACATACAGAAGCATAAGCAGAACCCTGAGTAGGCGCACATTTGCTACATTCACACGGCACCCAAAACAAATCACTTCCCGTATCAAGCGCCACCATAAACTTCATTCCCGGCGTCCCCAATTGCACCGTCGTATAATGCAAACTGCAAAATTATAAAAAATGAAAAATAAACTCCCCCCCCCCCCGGGTCAAGGATTCAAAAGAACCAAAAAATAACAAGAAAATTAAACAGTGGCATCAACCGTAAATATTTGTTAAAAAAAGTGACGTACAATCCTAAAGAGCTTATTCGTACAGTCGAATTGCCATCGGAGAATATGAGCGGGGAATTGGTATCAGTATCGGACAGGTGGCGGCCGCGTAGGATTTGATCGCGGTGTGCCAAAAGAGCGTAGTAGTCGAAACTTCCTTTGACCGGCCAATCACTATGAGATAATTTGCCGCTGGAAATCGACCAGTTCTTGACTTGATCGGAGAATCGGTGGTGCATTTCGAAGCTAAAGATTCGGCCGCCGTCGCAGGACGATGGGGCAATGACGGCCCAGATTGGGACTAAAAAGAAAAAGAATTTCAGGAAACAAGGCATTTTATCTAATTTTTGTTGCGTTAATTTTAAAAATAAAATTGAGACTCGATGGAGCCCCGGTTCTTTGATTTTGTTTTCAGAATTGGTGGTGTCTGTCAGGGTCACTGTAGATGCATGTGGAAAAGTGGGCCCGGCGTTGAAAGGGCGGGATTTCTTTCGGTTTATCTTTGACCCCAGACTGAGATTGTTGACTTGTTGCTTCGTTTCAGTCTGATCGTTTTCCCAATTCCCATCCCACGTTAAAAAAATGAAGCTGATTTTTTTTTTTTTTTTTTTGCCCTTTTTTTTTTTTTGGGTAGGCAAGGTAGCTAACAAAGAAGTGTTTTTTAAAATAATGGTATAAGTATGTCTGGTCCTTTTGGTTTTCACAAAAATTATTTGAGAAAAAACTTGTAAAAATATGAGTTGAGTTGGCCTAACACCTTTTTTTATTTCATATCATATCCAGTGAAGGATTCAAATCTTTTATGATTGTGTAAGTAATGATAGTTCTTTTGAAGGCATGAACGTTTCTAACAAAAACTTCCGACAAAAGTAGAGTCTGAAATTTTGGTTTGAGATTTTCTTAAATTTCACTAAAACCGAAGATTAGAATGAGTTAAGGCATAACTCCGGTGGCGATATTTTTCAAGGCTTCAGTCCTAGTCAGGAAGGTTTCAATAGGGTTGTGTGTAAAATAGAGATTAATAAATAAAATAAATTTTAATAAATTTGTACATGAGGGTAAATCATCGAAACTCTGCCCGATTCCAACTTCAGCTTGAACCCTTATTAGTAGAATTTTGTTGTTCCATAATCAATGCTGGAAGTCAAAATCAACCAACAGAATAATTATGTACAAATAAAAAAGGGATCCACCGAGGGAAATTTGAGGATTCCAGTCCACAACTAACAGACTTACATATTACAAGAAAATATTATGTACAAATTACAACATCCGGAGTGCGATAATCTAATATTCACAGAATTGGAAAATCGAAAACGAAAAAGACAACCGACAATTACTCAAATTACTGAAACCCAACAAAGTCGACACTAATTATTTATGGCTACAAAAATTTATGACCCCAGAAATGGTACTGCTGCAGGAAAAATAAAAAATAAAAATCTCATAATGCAGATGAGTTAACGCCTTAAATGCTACCAATTAATTATTGAAACGGACTCACATTGGAGAGCCAGACGTGATTCCAAATTTATCAGAAAGCTTGGTTCTTGAAAATGGCGAAAGAAGCTCCATTTGATGAAGAAACTGCACGTCGTGAATCAATGGATTTTCAGTTCTTCCCGGCGGAGATCCAGGGTAGCATGAAGGATTGCACCCATTGCATAAAATTGGTTCCTTTCCGTCAACTGGCTGCAGGACACGACACGGTCGAGTCGCGTAGAAGAATATTAGAAGAAGAACCCATGTGATATTGTGATGTGAAAAAGAAAAATGAAAAAGAAAATGCAGAACTTTGGTTGTTGGCGATATAAAGAAAGTCTTCACCTTTTCAGTAATAATGTTCAAGCCTCCACTTTTTCCATCATCATTTGCTTGGTTCTTGTTATCAAAACTGTGTTTGCTGCATCTGGGTGGCTTCAGAAACTCAGGTACGGCGGCTGCCGGCCGGCGAGGCTTAGGGCAGAGAGGCTGCTCATTGCCTCCATGTTTAAGCTTGTTCGGCTCTGTACTTGAATCAGCGAGATTGCTTTTAACAGGAAAACGACGCATTTTTTCACTTGAAGAAAATAAGCAGCAAAACCAAACAATACAAAGACACGGGTGGAGAACAAAACACAATGGCTTTGCTTTGTATGTGATTGAGAGAGAGAGAGACTGGCAATTCCACTATTTCTTGACAAAACCTGTTGGGTAATCCGAAGATTGTCCGGAAGATAAAAGAGAGAGAGTTATAAGTGAGAAATTACTGTGGCAGTGATGCCATTAGCCATAAGCCAAAGCGCTTTCTTGGCTCTGAGTTGTTCTAGGATTTGCTCTTGACTCGTTGGCTTTTGATCTCCTAATTCCTCTCTAATTCCCATCTTTGCCTAAAATTCATTTCGTCCAAGTGAGTTCCCACTTTTCATCTTCTTTTTATATTTCTTTCTTACATCACACAATCAACACCAACATTTTGTGTCCTCTTATAAACACACAAACACATATTACTACGCAATTAAAAACTGGTACACGTTCTTTACGAGAGAGAACCAACTTATCTCTTTGTGGGTAAGTGTATATCAGTGACAAACACGATACATCTAACCCAAAGTTGCATGAGCCACCCTCACGTTTGCAGCGTGGATGCTTTGCAATTGTTCGGGTTTCTTGACAGCTGCCTTCATAATAATTAAGAAAAAGGATAAAAGTTAATAACTAGCATCACACAATATGTACTGTTGATTTTTTTTGTCTTTCTTCTTTTGCAAGAGAAAGAATGCCCCAGCTCACATTTTTGGCAAGCACTACTACGCCCCATTTCTGAATAAGGCGTATGCATGTTTTGTCGTAGCAAGTGTTGAAAACTTCGAATATCACCCTATAAATTGACCAGCATAACTGCTCTTGAACGTCCATATATGTATAATATATAAAGCTTGCAATATGCAATAGTGAATCATACATAAAATGCAGCTTTTAAGAGCTGGCACTGTACAAGCAATGAGGAAGTGCTCCTAGAACAGACGGTCAAATGAGGGTGAATGCTCAAAACCTGAAATCATGAAGAACTATCTGTGGAACAAGATGTGATCACATTCAAACACTAATAATTCATATTTACATGGCATGCCCAAAAAAATCATCAGAGTTCAGCACATGCACATCCCCAGTGTAATTGTAGGAAAGAAAGTAAAAAACGCTACCCAGTCAAGCTTTTGAAATATAGAACATAAGAACAGTTACATTTAATGTGACAACATTCCATCCAACTACATTTAATGTGACAACATTCCATCCAACTACTAGGATGACATCAAAATATACCAAACATACATTTATCACAAAAATGCACCAACTTTACACAACTGCAAACAATGGATACACAAAATAATATAAAGGAATATAAACTGCAAACGAACCCCCCCCCCCCCCCCCCAACACACAAACAGGGAAAAAAAATGACAGGAATATGAACATAACACTGACATAATCAGTTATGCAATTTCACATGATGCTCCATGTCCAATCAAAAAAATCTGAAAACCCTATTTATCAGTTTATTGAATGACAAATGGTTCGGAAAGTTGGGAAAGATTAAATAAAGAGATATTCAAACATACAGCCTTGTTGCACAATCAATTTAGTATTAGAGGGGCAAAATCAGATACCAAACAAAAAACTAATTGATTGCTACCAGGAACCTATAAAAAAATAAATAAATAATCAGATGATGGGATTTAGGACTAAATTAGGGTTGATCTTTTATTGATTAATCAAAAGAAATAACAATCCTGACCTATAATTCGAAAGGTAGGTCAATCTCTTCCAAAACTCCTAATTATTCCTAACACTAGACAAAATTCAACAAAAACCCTAAATGACTCCTTAATCTCTTATTTATACCTGAACCCTAATTACTAAAAATTACTAAACTGCCCCTGTCCCTAAAATTACTAAATTGGCCCTACC
The DNA here is from genome assembly GCA_030449925.1 of Citropsis articulata. Lineage (NCBI taxonomy): Eukaryota > Viridiplantae > Streptophyta > Magnoliopsida > Sapindales > Rutaceae > Citropsis > Citropsis articulata. The sequence continues at coordinate 309,385 of JASUUH010000066.1, forward strand.
CCTTTATATTTGCACCTAACATAAGTTTTATTAGTCTAACATCAGACAATCAATTTGCCACATTGGTTCCTACACTTCAAATGCTACCACCTCATAAATTATAAAAGAAGCCTTTAGTTTTAGTTGTTTCAGCCAACGCTCAACAATGACCAGATTATCCCTCTATATATTTATAACGCAATTTAAACCAAGTGTATCATTCAACTATTGCAACAATACTGCATTACTTTTCAGTGAGCAAGTAGGCAGTAGGTATCAATTCAAATAAAGATTGGTCTTGAACTGCAAGCTAGCAAAAATTCAAACTGAAATCAACCGATTAAAATTCTTTTGACTGCCAAGACAAGCAAATGAGAAAGGAGTGAAAATATTATACACCCATGTCCGGCATAAACAGATTCCTTTATATTACTCACAGAGTACTGCACAAGTTAAACTAATTGGTGAACAATGTATGCCCCAAATAAAAAATGATATGTATCCCAGTCAAATCTGGGTTGCGAATGAACCTCATAATCAATTGGCCCGTCTACAATGCTATCAACAGTTTGTATGCCTTCCAGAAGAGTTGGATGAAAACTATCATGATCAGAAGGCAATAGTTTGTATAACACTAACAATCCAAGTGTAAATATGGCTTGCAGCTTTGTGGAATCTCCCTGGACTGAAAAGAATAACAGCATCGAAAGGAGGAATAAATCAACACAGAACCGCATTATGCCCAACACAGTATCCATCAACCTCCCGTCATTTCCAGCAGGGAAACCCCTGACTCTATACACAAACAGAAAATTGTATTTATCAACCACATACCTATACCCAAAATAGACTGCACCAACTGGGACCACAAGTGGAGCAAATGATGAATATATCAACGTCAGAGCAAATATTGTCAAATTAAATGCGTAATATTGTGCAAAATCAAATGTCTGCTTGGGTATTGGAGAGGGTCTGCTAATTGGATATTCAGAAAGAGCCTGTCCCTGATGCTCAATTGCATTCATTGTGGGAGAGTCAAACGTACTTTGACTAATTAGAGGTTGCTGAAGTCTGTCAGTGTTCTGATTTTCTAGTGGGTACTCTTCACTCTGTTCAGGGACCAACTGAAGCATGTCATTCTTTCGAAACTTCTGAATCTTCTTCTTTATCCAAGGGATTGGTGCCAGTAGATCAAAAGATATCCCCAAGAAAGTACTTGTAATTAGAAATGCGAGAGTAGAAAGGCATGATTTTGACAAAAATGATGCACTCATGTATTGCTCGATCTTCTTGCAATCCTCTCCATCCAAATAGCACCGACCCATTCTTAGGATGGCACTTTCTAAGGATGACTCAACCAGACCTCTCAATAGAATGAGGTTTACAAGGAAAAAGCAAACCATTTTCAGAAGAGCAGCTCTTTGCTCCCCTGACACAGTCAAATACCGTTCAAACTTGGAAAGATACGAAAGAGCTGAAGGAATCACTATATACATACTCACGAATACAATCACATTGGGCAAAAACTGAAAGATTAAAGATGCAAGCCAGCTGGAACTCTGCACCCAAACCAACCAGGATTGGGCATTATCCATTGCTTCTGCATTAATAATCCGCCCAGCACTACTCACAGCGTTGATAACTGCAAGAGGAGAACTAAAGAACAAAAGCATCAAAAGCAAACATGTGTTAACAAGCACCCTCCGCCACCTCAATGACAGCTTTGTCAATCCCAAATGATTCCAGTAAATGTCAGTCGCTAATGGAGCTCGCTCAACTTTCCATTGGTTCCTCTGTAGCCTCAACTCCATAACAGAAAAGAACTTACCGAACCGCCTCTTCTTCTCATTCCGAAAATCTTGAACAGCCTTATTTGCAGTATACACATCCTTAAACATCACAAACGCAACACCAGCACCCGGTGCACGGTCCTCCTTATAAGCTGCCAATTCTGTCTCCAATTCTGCTCTCAGCTCTTGCAAATTTCTCAATCTCACTTCATCTGTAAAACCCAATCTATCCATCACCTTTCCCCATAAAAATTTCACTTTTCTCCAAACATAAACAACCCAACAGAAAAATCCCTTATTTTCATTTTCATCATTCTCATTCTCATTATCATCTGGCAAAAGTCTCGAATCAATACGAGCAACCAACCAAGTGATTTCATCTCTAACCCTAATCAACTCAGTCGCTAAATCATCCAATGCACATAAATCCATAGGCATAATAACTTTGTAAACTTTCCCAGGATACTTGTACTGAAAATACTCTTGTACAATAGTCTTATCAACACCTAAACTCTTGGGTAAGCCCTGAACCATAATGGTAAATATAGCTGTTGAATTTGCATTTGGATCACTCAAATTACCATTTCCATCTCTGAACCTAGTCACTTTCAACCTTTCTTCGACTCCATGCATTCCTATATGCACCAAAAAAACAACCAACACGACAAACAAAAAATGTATCCAAAGCAAACCCGAACCTTTTTCAATATGATTAATTGTCGTTTTGGAGAATTGATCATTCAGAACAGCATGCCCACCGTAAAGATTTAGCGGAAGCAATACGAGAATAGACGCAACAGCGACGGATAAGAGCACGACAAAGCTGCCGCCTTCGATGAGGAGGAACTGAGCGGCGTCTGCCCCACAGTGGCGGGCGATCTCGCGACAAGTGGCATGCCATACGGCGAGGAGTTTTGTAAGGAGTGCTGCGGGGCCAGGGATCCGACGGTGGTCGCTGCGCAGCTTAACGAAGAGGAAAACGAATACGCAGAAAAAGAGACCGATGACGGAGATGTTAAGCAGGTACTGTATGTTTCCGTACCACGCGCCGGGAATATCGGCGTCGGAATCGTGGGACGGCGGAGGAGACAGTGGGTGGTTCATTGACGGCAGTGGCGGGTCCATTTCGGGGATTCGTCAGGATTTATGCAAAATAATTTTGGGGATTTTCTTCATGAGAAATATTGAGAACTGAGAAGAGATAATTTAATGGGGAATTGATTCCGTATTACGATTAGGGTTACGTAAGGTGAGTCAGAGATAAGACACCTTTCTGTGCGTACCCAAGCCCGTCGATTCCACAGAAACTTGAGCTGCTTGCAGGAGAGGAAATTTTTTGTGTTTTCGTTAGCTTATATCCTTCTGTACTCGTCAACGACTTGTGTCCCAATTCCAACGTGAGTGGAGGTTAACTCTAATGAGACCGTATATTTTTAATTAAAACTATAGAATAAGGACCAAAGATTATAATGTTTTATTTGGTATAAATTTTCAAATACAACTTATTTAAAGCTTAAATTTTAATAAGAAGTTATAAGATTAAAAAGGTATTTATAACCATTAGACATTAGATATAAGTCATATCAAATAAGTATCAATAGAATTTTAATTAAATTGTTACAATTGATAGTAAATTTTAATTATTGTTATTAGATGATTCATATCTTTATTGTTTTAAAATTATTTTGATTTCATTAATAAAATTAATTATATCGTATACCAAGATTAAAAATACTTAGAAGAGTTCACGATTTTAAAGGATATTTTAATTCATTTTAATTTATATTTATCTTTTTTTTAATCTATTCTCTTGTAATAATATAATTATATATGAGGATATTAATGAAGGGTCAAAAGTATTACTTCATCATATTAACTTAACCTAACTCATTTCCAGTACTTGAACATGTTCGATGGTGAGCAATTCTCTTGAAGTGAAGTATGTATTATGAGGCGATGGTTTGAGTCTCATGAACCTCCTCAATTAAAAATATAATTGTATGGAATCTTGTCGTCTTTTCCAGTAAAATATGAGTGAAGTAGAAGCATTTCTCTTTCGTGTAGCGTATTTAATTATAAATATCAATCTGATGATTTCTTTGTCTAAGTAGTTATAAATATCATATAATCTGATAACGTATTACAAAAAGAAAAAACTAACGCCCGCTCCGGAACTTTTAGACTATATCACAAATTCATGTGTACCTGGCTCCAATTTTTCACCCAACCGGCTCACAAGCAGACCTAGTAGTTTCGTTTTTATGCCCAAATTCATCTCTAACCATAATCAACTTGGCAAAATGCGCACAAGCTGTAGTGTTGCAGGGACAAAACCTGGAAATCGATAACCTATTATTATTATTAAGTTCGTACAGTAAAGATGCAATAAGCAGCATAACTTGGTCAGATCTGAGCCATTGAAGCTGAGTTATTCGAGGCGTGAGATTTTATTTTCAAAGTTGATTGGTTGAGAGCACAGTGAACCCCGTGTGAGATTTTTAGTTGAAACCATTAAAATTTTCTTTAGCACCTAACCCCAGCATCCGACCAAAAAACTTATCCATCACCAAACTAAAATGGTTGTCTCATCATCCACGTTCGTACATGACTAACGAGCACCCCAAGTTTGTAGTTCAAACCAACTAAGTTTTGCCGCTCTATCCACACTCTTGATCGGAGAGTATTTGTGGACCGATTTCAAAAAATTTTTAAAAATAGAAATAAAAACGAGGGAAACTAGTCTTGAGTGGGTGGTACCGTAGTAGTAACAAATTTATGTCATCATATTAATTTATTTTTAAAGTAGACTTTCAAATATAATGTTAGTAGATATCTATAACTAACTACACCACGATAACACGACACATGATAAATTCTAATGGTTTACAAATCATCAACATTATTTAAACATAAAATTATGTTCTATTTTATTCCAAATAATATTATAGTGCAAGCCACCTAAAAGATTATGTTTTCAGACATATGATCATTGTATAGCCAAAAAAAAAAAAAACACATTTTCCAAACACAAATTTGAAAAAAATAAATAAATAAAATAAAAGAACATGAAACTTATTATTAGTTTTTGCATGCAGACTCCACTGTTATGTTACAAGTTTTTGCATGGGCTGTAAGTTGCTCTTGTTGTAACTTAAAACCCAACCTATAAGATATATTTTGTTATATTTTTGGGTTTCTTGCATCTCATTATTTGTCTGCTGTTGATTTTTCAATGCAATGAGAAAATTATGGAAGAGTGATTGATCACGATTTTTTATTCATGTTTGTATTAAAATTAAATATACTTATATATTACAAGTAGACCTTCACTAACATTTATAAACATCAGAAAATTGATCAGCATTTTCCTCGATAATTTTACTATATCACAACAATTCTTTCTACAAAAAAATTAATCAAAACCTCATTCAATAATTTTAAGATAGCACAATCCGAATTTCTAACCCATGCACTCAAATTGAGTGCATGGGTGACCAATGGGCTACCAGCTCATTGATGTCTACCTTCTTATTAGACAAACCTTATTAGAGATTAAATATTTATTATTATGAATTTGTATTGTGTGATCATGTCTCGTGCTTATGAGCCCATCAATAGAGTGTTTTATTTATTAATTTATTTTTTTCATATGGAACTATCAACTTCGACGTTGCCATTTGCCATTGTTTAATTGTCTCCGATATTAATTAATATGAACCATTCAATTTAACATTGTCAACAGAATTAAAGTCCCACGTGATTAATTAATCTTAATTAATAGTAATTATCAGCCACTACATTAGCTCGAATTCAAATGTTGAGATAAAAATTAGGATTATTTGTATTGCATCTGTAATAATTCAACAATTATATATCTACACATTTCTGTACAGACATCTCATTACAAATTGAGTTAACAGCTTATGCGGAATGAAATGATTAGTTAAAAAGTGATAGTATTAACAAAAACAATTATATCTGTTGTATGATATTTTTTATTAAATCAATCCATTCATGTTCCGTAAACTACCAGCTTTAGTCGTACAATAGATTGTAGTTTTCTCGTTACCCCCAGTAATTTAAAACGCATTTAATTTTTAATATTTTGTTAAATTACATCATTTATAACTTAAATCAACTTAAAATTGGTCTGTTTGTATGACTCAAACTCAAATAACGTAACTTAACGTCTGCCTCATTGAAGAAATTTTATTGGGAAGATCCAATAAAACCACGGTCGCGTGCATAATAATTGAATTCGGAACTTTTTTTTTCAAACCATTATCTTGTAATGCTTCCAATTTGGATTTCAACTTTCAAGTTTGAAGTTTTTGTGATCATCACGAAACCCTCGATGTTGTGGGGCATCCACACAATTTACGATTTATGGATCCATTGACAGAAAGTCAACTGTCGAAGTGAAAATTCAGTGACGTCGGTACTTCCCATTCGTTCATGATGCGCATATTGTCAGATCAGTTAATAATAACAACGCGTTCTGCGTCACAGGTATAGATAGTAAAATTCTTTATGGTTTTAGGGTTTGAGGGGGCTCCATTTTAAATTTTAAATAATTTTTAAAGGATGAATTAGAAAATGAGAAAAAAATAATTTTTAAATTTTTAATGGGGTGAAATTTAGTTTTATATTCTTCATCCTACTTTTATTATAATTTTCATTATATATAGATATTTTTTTAAAATTTTTATTTAATAATTTTTATTTTATCAATTACAATGTTAGTTAATAATTTTTTTTTAATTTTTACTTGATACAAATAGATTATAACTAAAAGAAAACCTTAAAATATAATTTTTATTCCACCTTAAAATATTATTGTGTTTTATTTTCTCTTTTAAGAACTACTCTCTTCAAATATTTTTTAATTTTAATATTATCTCAAGATATTACTACAAAATATTTGGAGATTTTTTTTTACATAATTTAAATATATAGTAATATGATAATGATTTAATTGAAGTTTTTAATTTCTAATTTATTGAAATCATATATTTATATTTATTATAAGATAAATAAATGGAGAATGGGGTGGGGATTAGAAAATCGTTCCCCACATGGGAATTCCCCATCCTCATCCTACCAAATTTATTGGGAAATGAGTGGAAAATGAAGGTAAAATTTTTAATAGGGTGGGGAATGGGTTAAGTATCCCCACCCTCACCCCATTGACATCTCTAGTGACAGACGAAATTGTTATCTAAACAGTTATTTTAATGATAGCATTAGTATATGATAATCATAAACTTCTTATAATAATGCTTAGATTGTAATCTGTTTTATTCCCTCTCTTCTCTTTTACACTAATTAGAATGCACAACACTTCTCGTATTCACCTTGCAATTTTGTAATCACGACAATATGATATCAGAATGCATAATAATTCTCTGTTTACTAGAAATAATTTTCATGTAGCAATGTATAACCGTTAACTAATAGCGTGCGGATTAAATGAGTATTTTTAAAACGCAGCAACAACATTTTTTTTTCTTTTTTGTGTTTTGCGAAGATAGCAAATAGTCTGAGGATATGTTAAATGAGTACTTTTTTCCCAATAATATATAATTACATTAAATGAGCATGTTGTTTGTTGAAAACAATACAAAATAATCTAAAGGAGACCCCAAATTTTATCTTTTTTTGAAGTGTATTTAGTAATTCAATGATTGAGTTGTGCTTTTAAATTTATGTACTCTCAATCGCCCAAGTTTGAGTAATGACGACAACAGAGATTAGTGTTAAGTGTATTGTTTTGTCCCATTTATTAATTTTTTTAATATGATTTGAAAAATCACTATAAAATTTCAAAAATCTTCTAAACTACCCTTTTGAAATGGAAAAGCCTTACCAACTGCCGACCAGAAAATGGTACGCCCATGCGCCATTAATCAACTCGAAATCACTCTTATGTTGTGTTTGATATATTTTTTATAAATATTTGTTTTTATTTTCCATATAGTCATTAAATTGAGCAGCGAAGTTTCAACCAAGCTGCCACATGTGTTGCTATGAGATTTTCTTTCAACAGCACTTCATGAAATTATTGCCACTTGCTTATAAAATATATGGACACGTATCTTGTATGCTACAAAATTGACACCTGGCCACTTATGTCACACTTGATTTTAAATTATTATTAATTTTTTTCAAAGTAATCCGATCTTTGAAATTTGCAATAGATGCAAGACGTTAGGCAAAAGCAGTAAGGATAAAAAACACACGCAAGACATCCATGTTCATACTATTTGGAAAAGAAAAAAAAATTGCCCATCAAATATTTTTCTAAATTCGACATTTTCTTTTTCAGAAAAATATTGCTTTTAGATGTCAATAAATCTAAGTGTATAGATTTTAAGGGCTATTTTCACCTTACTTATGAAAGTAGAAAGAAATTAAGATTGAGTACTGGAGTTCAATTTATGCTTTCTATAAATTAACCTGTTTAACTCAATTTATACATAAATTAATTAATATTGCAAGTCTCTAATTAAATACAGCAATTAGTTATCAATAAGAATAGACATTATATCTCTGAAAGAGATTATTCACAAGAATTTTTTTTAAACAACCCATAATCACAAATAAAACGCGTATTTTCTAATTTTAACTATTTCTTCACCATCATTTCGTGCTTGATTACAATAATTTTAAATAATTTCATGCATGCAGTTTTTTCTTCTTGTTATAAATAAATTAATACTATGATGGGGTACGTCCAAAATAAAAAAACAAAAATGGAAATAGATTTATTTAAGGATAAAAAATGAAATTAAAAAAATTTTGGGTGTTTATATCAACTCTCTCTTTCTTTGGTTACATGTGGAGCCCAGGGTTGGCCATTTGCATTGCTGGCTTTTAATCCATCGATTTGTTCGTTTTCTTTTTTATAGGCCTTTGTTTTGTCTGCTGAGAAAAACAATTCAAAGGGAAAGAGGAAAAGGGAAGGGGGAAGAGCGAAAAAAAAAAAAAAAAAAAAGAAGAAGAGAGAGAGAGAGAGAGAGAAAAAATAGTTTCAGTTCGTTCGTTCAATCACAATTGACACTCTCATTCACAGCTCTTTTATTTCTTTATAATCATTTCATTTTTATCTCTCTATCTTCTTCCTCTGTATCATCTCTTTGTTTTTTTTTTTTTTCATTCAAATTAAAAATTCAGTTTTTATAGAAAAGATAGAAAAAAAATCACGAAGCTTTGAAGTAAACAGAAGCTACGGTGTGATTTGGTGGATCTGTGGATCAAACGGTGTTAAACCCTTGCATGTATTGCTCTGTTTCATTTAGATCTCCATCGTTTTCATCACTTTAGCTGACGGGAAACTCTGCAACCAGCTTGATTTTTGTCGTGAGTTTGTTTTATTTATTATATGTGATTGATATTTTGTTCACGTAAATATGCTTAATTTTTTCTGAATTTGATTTTACCTTTCCTGTTTGAGCTACAAAGTTTCAATTTTTGCTTTTTTGTAAACTTTAGAGTTGGTTTGAGCATACGGGTTTTGGGCTATGCCTGTATTTTTTTTTCCAAAGTGCATAAGGGTTTTAGATTTTAGAGCATGATTCTTTTTTATTAGTAAGATTGTTTGCTGAAAAACAACCTTGGCAGCTTGACTGTTGTGATCATGGTTTGATTCTATTGGTATACTAGCTGTGATTTTTGTTTTGGTCATTTAAATTTCATTTTTTTGGCTTGAAACTTACCGTAGTTGCTTAATGGTTAACATGTTGTGATTATTGTTTTTACATTTTGATTTCGATAGTTGTTTTGGTTTCCAGGTGAAAGAATTATTGGTGGGGCTTTTATTAGGAATTGTATTTGCATCCAATTCTGGATGTGGAAGAATAGGAGGCTGTTGGCTGAGGTGAGATGAGGGATGTTATCAAGGTTGATGAACTTTCTGAGGGCCTGCTGGCGGCCGTCCTCGGACCGATATGTCCATACGAGTGCGGATACAGCAGGCCGGCAAGAGGGGCTACTTTGGTACAAAGACAATGGGCAACACATAAGTGGTGAATTCTCTATGGCCGTTGTTCAGGCTAACAATTTGCTTGAGGACCAGAGCCAGATTGAGTCTGGCCACTTGAGCACTCTTGAGTCTGGTCCTTATGGCACTTTTGTTGGTATCTATGATGGCCATGGGGGGCCTGAGACTTCACGATACATCAATGATCACCTGTTTCAGCATCTAAAGAGTAAGAAAACTTAACTTGAGAGGAGGGTTTGTCACATTAGTGTCTGTTGAAATGTTTTCTTGCTGCTAAGTTTGAGTACTTAAGAAGACACTGGAAGTTCCTCTTTTTATGGATAATTTGATGGCTATTGTTGTTTATGTCCTAATTATTTGAAGGTTGAGGTCAAGAATATAGTTCTTGCTTCTGATGATATGATTAATATGGTTAAAAATTCCAGGGTTCACATCAGAGCAGCAATCCATGTCTGTGGACGTGATAAAGAAAGCTTATCAAGCTACGGAAGAGGGATTTTTCTCCCTTGTAACTAAACAATGGCCTATGAAGCCTCAGATAGCTGCTGTTGGATCTTGCTGTCTGGTTGGTGTTATCAGTTGCGGAACCCTCTACATCGCTAACCTTGGCGATTCTCGTGCTGTGCTTGGGAGGCTTGTCAAGGCAACCGGAGAAGTGCTTGCCATCCAGCTTTCATCGGAGCATAACGTAGGCATTGAATCTGTTAGACAAGAGATGCACTCTATGCATCCTGATGACTCACACATTGTAGTTTTAAAGCACAATGTCTGGCGTGTGAAAGGCTTGATACAGGTAACTTCCATGTGGAAACGATGAGATGTTCTGTAAGTCAGATATATCTCATACTTTCCAGATATCCTGCATCAGCTTAAAGTTGATTCTATTCTCTAAATTTTACTTTTGAATTATACTTTTAGCATATCAGCTCGTAGTACAATATGATTTCCATGCCCTACTTTGACCATTATCATAAAATGAAATGCCTTACACCTAATTTGGGTAAAATTTCAGCTGGTTCAGGATTTTTGGTCTGAGGTGATTTTAGAAGGCCAGATGCAACTAATTGCTTTTGATCTTGCATACACATAGGTCCTAAACACATTAATTTAGGAGACAATCTAAGTAGGGGACCATTCTTGGGAGTAAGTCAGCAACTTGACACGCTGAGTGGTCTGATAAGTATATCACAGCCGTGGGGTTGGCGGTACCTGGAGGGCATAATAAATAGGTTTTAGTAAAAATTTGGGAGAGGTTATACGATTCAGTTTTGCTGTTATTTCTTTCTTAAGCTTGTGCTGGGCATTTAGTAGCAAGATATTCCATTCTTTGATTTTATCCAGAAAGAGTAAATGTGCAACTTGACATGCTGAGTCATCTGATAAGTATGTTGCGGCCGTGGTGGTTGGTGGTGCCTGGAGGGCATAGTAAATAGGTTTTAGTAAAAATTTGGAAGAGGTTATGTGATTTGATTTTGCAGTTATTTCTTTCTCAAGCTTGTGCTGGGCATTGAGTAGTAAGATATTCCATTCTCTGATTTAATCCAAAAAATATAAAAGAGATTTGGGATTTTGCCCCTTTTTGCGTTTGGTCTTGTGGTGGGGGTTGTGTTCCTGGTTCGGAAGGGTGGTTAGGTTCTGCATGAGCGGTAAACTTGTAGCTTCTTACAATAGCAGTTTTCAAGCTCTTTTTCTGGTTGCTCTTTTATGTTTGTCTTATCATAGCATTCATTTGATGTTTCATGTGGGGGGTTATAACTAGTCAATTAGAATCTTTAACTGTAGCACACTTATATTGATGGTCATGTTTGTATATAGTATAAAAAACCTAAGAAATTAATTTAATAAGAAGCTACCAACCTGTGAGTTGCAGAGAAGAGGAAACATGTTACTGCGTTGATAACTGGCTGTGAAAAATTTGTGATTAGAAAATAGAAGAGTACCATGATGACCTATTGTCAAGGATCTCGGGCAGGAGTGAGTGTGACCAGTCTGAGGGAGATTGTAAATCTGAATTTAAGTAAAACAGTAAATAGATATCATTATCTTCTAGTTTGCCTTTTTTAGAAATAATATGATTAGTTGTTGTATGTATGGTGAAATATGGAACTTGGTGGAAAATAGAGATGTAAATTGCATATTTTAAATAGTTGTAGATTATGGAAGAAGGAATTTATATGGTAAGATTTGTACGAGCATGTTGGTATCGTAAGAGTTAGATAGTACATTAGTTCTTATTGCTTGAAATAAATGATCAATTGAATCTAGTGCTAGTGTCCTGATAGATTTTGAACCATTGTAATGCCATTTCTATAAAATAGGAGTTAAAACAAAAAAGTTATTATTTTTTTGCATCCATATTTTTAATAAATTTTGAAGATCTCAGCTTCATTGCAAAGTAAAAACTAAATTGTATAAAGTTTGTGATAATTAAGTTTTCACTGGTTTGTTATTATGTCTTCTCTAGTTTGGATATAAGAGTTTGTGCTAATCAAGCATGCATTTACAAGTTTGTTATTTATGTCTTCTCTGGTTTGGGAGACAAATGTGTCAAGGTATGGTTACATTCTCTATGTGTTATTGGCTGACGAAGACAGCAACTAAAGGGCAATGATCCTTGCAGGATGCATTGAAGTTTACTTTATAGTCAAAATTTAATGGAAGATATACTAGGATGGTTATTGAAAAGGGATGACATATTGGAAGTGAGGATATGAAATGCCTGACTTTGTACATTTTTCTTTTTGAATTTTGACAATCCATATAACTTTATTCATGATGCTGTCAAATAGTTGCTAGAAAAGAGGAGTGCATAATGAGTTGATGTTTCTATGCATAATTTTCTTTCATTTGAAGATGACTCTCCAATATGTTGATTGAATGGTATTGAAGTAGTTTTGTGCTGAGCTCCTTGTCACGGGCTGCTCAAATTTGCCACCAACGGAGGCTAAATTGGCGCGCATGATTCTATGACATGGCCTAATTTGCACATTGATTGTGAGTTCTAATATTTCAGCTGCTCTCCTCTGCTTGCAGGTTTCTAGATCTATTGGCGATGTGTATCTTAAAAAGGCTGAGTATAACAGGGAGCCTTTGTATGCGAAATTTCGCCTTCGTGAACCTTTTAAAAAGCCAATTCTGAGTTCTGAACCATCGATTTCGGTGCATGAACTTCAACCTTTTGATCAGTTTCTTATATTTGCTTCTGATGGACTGTGGGAGCATCTTAGTAATCAAGATGCAGTTGATATAGTCCAAAATCACCCACGCAGTGTAAGATATCTATCAGTCTATAACAGCACTGGTTTGCAACATTCAGTTATAAATTGACAACATTAACTTTGTGTGGCTAGTAGACTTAATGGCATGAAGCTGGTCATGCAGTTTGAATATGGGTTTCTCTATGATCAAGAATTGTGGGCACATAATTGTTATTTGACAGTGGGTTGTTTTGTTTCATCAGGGAAGTGCTAGGAGGCTTGTGAAAGCTGCATTGCAGGAAGCTGCGAAAAAGAGAGAAATGAGATACTCGGATTTGAAGAAGATTGATCGGGGTGTTCGCCGGCACTTCCACGATGACATTACGGTCATTGTTGTATTTCTTGATTCACATCTTGTGAGCAGAGCCAGCTCAGTCAGAGGCCCGTCTTTGTCTGTGAGAGGGGGTGGTGTTAACATGCCTTCAAAAACTTTAGCTCCATGTGCCACGCCTGTTGAACTTATCGCCACTTAAAAGGGCCTGGTTCTTCGTGCAATTCTACTTGGTGCTGAAAACTTTTTGGATCTTCTACAAAATATCAACTGGTATATGCAGGTGAGGCAGAGGGTGCAGCCTTTTATTAATTTTTTAATGTACAATGTAACACTTTTAACTTAAAGGACTTGTATTTTATTTAATTTCTGGGTACTCTTGAGCTAGAAAAGAAAGAAAGTAAGAAAGAATCAGGGAAAGCAGAGCTGTAAAAGAAAAAGGTGACACTGAAGGGTTCTTTCTTAGAGCAAGTTTCTCTACGCATTTATTTTACTTTCTTACCCTTTTTTAAATAATTTTCAAGCTTCTGGGTTTTTGTAAATTATGTTGAACAATATCCCTGATAATCAAAGTCCCTATATTTGTTGTTTCTAAGCTGCACATTTGGATTGCATTGGACTGATTGCTTTGCTATTATTAATTATTCTTATTTATTCATAAAGAATGATCAATTAATAAATGAGATTGGTAGATGTTTTTTGGCACGTTTAAAATTGAGTTTTAGCCAACTAACAAGAAATAGGACGCCTTAGAACTCTTCTGAAGCAGCGCTGCAAAATCGTACACCATTGGAGTTGTCGTTGCCTTTAATCTTTTAAGGGAATGCAAGATCTACTAAACAATTTGTACATAGGAAGGAGCTCCCTGAAGAGATAAAGTACGGTGAAACAAACAATTTAATTTGCATCCTCTGGCTGTGAATGGAGGTTCTCTTTAGGCAAAACTTAGGCGTCAAGGGTCAGAGCAGATCAGAGCCATTCAAAATTGGATACAAAAGGACGCCCCGAGTACCGGATTTTATGTAAATGTGAAACAAATCATGAATCAAGGTGAATGGAAAAGAAAGTGCTATTCGTAGGCGCTGTTGCTAGTGAATAGAAGTGGAGGGAGTCTACATTTTTACTTCTTTTACTTATTAGTCCGCCTTGGGTTAGGTCCTCAGGGTGTCTGGACTGTTTGTGACCAGCAGTTACTTGCTTCGTTGCTTTTGCTGTCCATTCCCAACCTGTAGTCGATAAATTTATCATAATTTTCTTTTATTTTTCATTTATTTGCAGAGTAAAGTATGTAAGGCATAATTACAAAACAGTTGTATTGTACCTTAGATAGTTTAATAAACAATTGTAAAGCAAGTTGGTGAGATCTGTGCTTGGCTGCTGGGTAAGAAAGGCGCGCGCCCAAGACTCAGATGCCAAATCTGATCTGAGCCTTGAAAATCAGTTGACATGAAAGTTCTACCGTCCCCATGTGAGACATTTGAGAACCCCCAACTGAGTATGCCATTGCGGTACGATTGAGGATTCAAGTGTGGCAGCCTTTGAAGTGAGAAAAGCAAGGCCGTAGGTAAATGAGAAAGCAGCAGTAAATTTGTTAAAAAGGAAGGGATTGCATAAAAGGAAATTGAGGGGAGCAAGTTTGGGTCGTTCATCCTTGCCTTTTCTCATTTGCTATTGCTATTGGAATTGCACGGTAACACAGAGAGGCCCCTCTCACACGGTCACAATCTAATTCGGCTCTCCCTATCATTTCTGTCCATTTTATGATTGCCTTCCCAATTGTTGCAAGTTCTATTGCAACACTGTTAACACACAATGGGGAAGGACATGCATTATCCTCACTTATCAAATTCATCCGCTCAAATCTCCGCAGACCAATCCAGTTTTAATATATTAAATTCTGTTTTATGTACAATTTTGCTTGATGTAAGATACAGAACGATAACGATAGTCAATTTTGCTTGTGGGCTTTAGACACTTGCAATTGCAAGCCCCTTAAAACTTGTCAACTCTCATTTCATATTTGCTATATTTATAGCTGTCTATACAAGCAACGTTTTGCTCCTACATCTGAATCTTGCCGGGATATAGACATCATAATTTGCTCGTAGTAGAGCTTAGAGTTAAGAAGGCGCCACATGTCTAGGTTTCTAGCACTGCGTGATTTGTCAATTCAGGGTTCAAAGACTTGTCTGTTTCTCAGTGTACCATAAAAAAATTGATCTTATTGTTTAAGTTTAGTGAAAGAAATTAATTAAAATATCTGCCTAATCATATCTCTGAGATTAGATTCCATTTTAATGTACTATCTCACAATTTCACACGCAAATTTGCATATTACATGAGGGTACTTAGTACTTACAGTCACATGAAAAATGAAGCGGACTCCACTTCCAAATTACAGTATTACTCCTTTTTTACATGTTTTTGGGGGGCAATATAAGTTATATGAATTATAATTTATCAAAAGCTATTATATAAATATACTTTATTGTTTGATCAATCATTTTCTCGGATCGGTAACTCTCCCTATTCATGAGTGACTGTTCCATAATCCCACACGGGCATCTACCCTGAAGCTAACAAAAACCCGATTCTCTGGCTGCGGTTCTGTGTTGTCTTTCCCTGAATAAAGAGAGGAAGGTTGGGTAGATGAGAACTTTCTTTTCACCAAATGCTGAAATATAATTATTGAGTGATGAGACTATTTGAATCCATCAATTTTTTTTTAATTTTTTAATTAATAATTTATTATTAAAAAATTTGATAAAATTACTTAATTAATTATTTATTTTCTTTTTAATCTCAATTATTTAGTTCTCATTAATTCCTTTATATATTTTTCTTAATTGTAAACTACAAATAATTAGTTTTGTTATAGGCTATCATATAAGCTAAGAGAATCATAATCCATCATCCAAGACAGAAAATCACCAAAATTTTTTCGGCCATGAAAGTTAATGAATATCAAAGGACATTGATTTTTATCAACCACAAAAACTTGTGAATAGGGAAAAAAAAATTCTTATATATAGAAAACATGAAATAGAGATTATGATTTAATAAGAAAAGTAAAAAAAAAAAATTCCAAAAGAGAGTAAAAATAGGAGTTTAGTTTGTAGAATGTAAAAGTAAACAAGATAATACACTTACCAGATAGAGAGAGAAAGAGACGAGTGGAAGATGATTTCAAGATTTTGAGATTTTAAATTGGTTATATTTTTTAAAATAAATGTAGAGGTGATTTTTTAGGGTTGAAACAACTTCATCCAAGATATTATTATCAGTAAGGTAGGCAAAATTTGACATGATCTAATTACTCGACACAAACACGACACGAATAAATCGGTATGTATCATCAAATTTGACACAATTATTAAATGGATCGGGTCTAGGTCAACGCAATTTTTTCCGTATCGGGTTAGGGTTAAAATATTAACCCATTTATACAATCAATGACACGATTATATTTTTTATTTTAAATTAATTTCCAAGTTCTTATCATTAAAACTCATATATTAGACATGACATATACATAGTGGTTTATTTATAAATTTTTATATAGATTTAGAACTTCAATAGTGTAAATGTGAAAAATATTGGTAGACATGTATATTTTATGATATCGATATATAATATTATCTACATATGTATAATTAAACTTCAATAGTATAAATGTCTTATATTTTGGTATGTGTTTATATATAAAAATAAATATTTAATATAAATTTTAGTAAATATATAGATAATAAACGGGTTATTAGATAATCTATTTATTTTCCGTATCAAGTTTAAGTCTCCATATTTTAACACAATTATTAAATAGCTCATATTTCGGTCGCCCTAAATTTAACATCTAAATTTGAGACAACATAAATATTATGCAGTGACCTATTTTACTAGCTGTAATTAACGATTTTCTAGTAAGTCCTACTTACTAACCAAAAAGGCTGAAAATCCATTCATGCTTGTGTAGTTGTTTGGAATTGATAAAGGCAGTGGATTGCATGATCATTGGAGAGCGTGAGATTGGTTTATTTCATTTTATTTTTTTAATGGTTACAAAACAACAAAGCAAAGGGACGTCACTGGTTTCTCCTTTTTCATATCAGTCACAGGCTTGGCTTACCAAGCGCAAATCTCTGCTAAGACTTGCAAAATCTGCTCTTTATTTGGCAAATGAGTAAATGAAGAGACCTTCGCTTTTAAGGTCACAACAGGAAAAGTGTCATGAAAGTAAACACACTCCATTGAATTGTTACAAGCACTGTTAACATGTTTATGGATTTATGAGTGTGTTAAAGAAGAATACAAAATAAAATCAACCTAATGGCTGCATCCTCCTGCATGCTTTGCTTTGAGCTTTGAGAGGCTTTAAAGTAACGAATATGTAAGCACGGAACTTACCAGTATCAGTTTGTCTCATTCATATTCCGACAAAACTCATCTGTTTTACCCTTAAAGCCTCATCACCTCGCACCTGAAACTTTTTCTTAAAACAAAAAATGATTTCCATCTTTTAAAAAGAACCCCCAACTCTTCTCTCAGTTATATATATATATACACGGGTGGTTCTATCTGCAAACACTACAAGTTTTAAATGACAAACACGATACAAGCTTAGCTATTTCTATTACTGTGTCGAAACAAGGTCACCTTCCTGCTCCATTTCTTCACAACAAACCTTTGGAAACACAGAAAAGCTTCAAGACCAAATCTTTCCATGTGCAAAAATGAGCTGTTTTGGCCTAATAAAGAAAGATGAAAAGACTGTGCTTTATGTTTGCAAAGAGAGGAAACGCTTACTAAAGCTGGCAGTTGAACGCAGAAAAGCGTTTGCAGCCGCTCAATGCAAGTACAATAACGCACATTTTAGGGTAGCAAAATCCTTGGGATTGTTTGTGGCCAGGCAATCATCTCATTCATCATCCTCGCCTGGACCTGTTACATACCCTTCGTCTTCCGAAAACCCTCAGAACAATGAGAAAAGCCAAATTTTTTCAATGCAAAAGCTCGAAGAACCGACCACCGAGGCCACTTCCTGTCAACCCACAAAAGAGAATCAAAATCCAGAGCCAAACACCCCACTAGACAAAAAACAAAAGGGTGTCATACTTGAGGAAAGGGAAGATGAAGGGGATCGTGAAGATGATGATGACGAGGCGGGGAGTGACTGTGAGTACTTTTTTGATGAGATGCCACCCGTTGTCGAGCGAGGAGAATGTAGCTCAAGGTGGGATTATTTTGATTCTTATAATCACATAGAGGGTAGTTTAGGCATGATGTCTGTTGAGAGTGTGATGAGGGCAAGGCAACTAGTGGGAATCCCTGAGCTTGAAGAAGTGGAAGACATATTGATGAATCCAACGAATTTTGAGTGTCTGTATAGGAGTGTATCGACATGTTTAGGAAGTGGGGTCAATCAGGTGAACGTTGAAGTTAGTTCTAAGGCTAATCATGAAAGTTTAGGAGAAAGTAGCAGACAGGGTTCAGAAAAGAATAAAGCTCCAATGAATAAGACTGTTGGGGGTGTGAAAATAGAAGAGACCAATGATTCTAAGCCTAAGGGAAAGCAATCTGCAAAAAATGATAGCAGTGGTGGAGTTAGCAACGAGGTGAAAACGAAGGAGGATGATGATGCCGCTAATGTGAGTTTAGGAGAAGCCCAAGATTTGACCGTCACTGGAAAGAAAACAAATAAGGAGTTGATGAAAGCACTGGAGGAAATCGAGGCTTTGTTTATCAAGGCGTATGAAGCTGGTTTGGCTGTTTCAAAGATGATGGAGGCCACCAAGATTCAGTTGCGGAATGGTTTGACAGGTTGATTTTTTTTTTTTTTCACATTTTTGTTCCTGCAAGAGCTTTTGTTTTAGCTGCAATTTATGTCTATAAACAAGAAAGTTAAGTTTTGTTTTGTCTCTTGAAGTCTGATTTTAGATTCAAATGGACCAATATCGACATGTTTAAGTGTCTGTAAGATGATAATAGAAGTTGTCAATTTTGTCTCTTGGTTATATAAATGTTGCCCTAATTCAAAGCAGACGCTCTGGTTTGGTCCTTCAAAATAAATTTGCGATTAATTAATGACATGAATGGGTAATATTTTCTTGTAAAGTTTTCTTTCTTTTTTTTTTTTCTGGGGGTCTTCAACTTTCTTCTTGTTCTTTCTTGTTTCATCTTTTCCTTTTTTTTTTTTTTTTTTTTTTGGTGATCAATATTACTACACATTCATTTCAGTTTTCTAACAGGTACTTGACTCCTTGCAGAAAACTCGAAGAGTATCTTTCTGTCAATTGTAAGGAACCAGCCAAGCTTACCTCGCTGCACTTCTCGTAAAATTGTTTTGCCATCTATCTCCCCCACACACAGTTCTTCTACTGCAGGCACCGAACCAACGAATGATAATATATCGGAATCTGGAGGAATGATGTCCGGTAGTCATTTAATGTCAATGGGAAAGTTATATGAATGGGAAAAGAAGCTTTATGAAGATGTAAAGGTATCCTACTGTTATGTTTTATCATGTATTTACGTAATTGGATAATTCATTTGTGCTTTGTGAACTTGATTTGTAAATGTCACATTCTCAGATGGCTGAGAATAGAAGGAAGCTTTTCGAGAAAGAATGTGCCATATTGAGAAAGAAGGAAGAAAGAGATAGAGGAGAAGTATTTCACTTAGCTGACGGAGCCAGATTGAAAGTAAAATCTTTGGATGCCAGCGTTTTGGTTTCAGTGCAATGTGCTGCATCTATTTCCAATAGGATTATCCGAGTTCGGGATGAAGAGCTTGAGCCACAACTTTTTGAACTCTTACAAGGGTAAGATCCTAGCTATAGACTAAAATCTTGTTTGAAGGCTAAGTTGTCATATATTAATATAATAGTGATGTAATATAACCCCCGTGTCTCCCAATTTTGCAGGCTTATGAACATGTGGAAGGCAGTCTCTACATCACATGAAACTCAAAGTCGGATCATGTTCGAAGTGACCACGTTTAATAGTCTAAATGGGAAATATTGCAGCCAATTTCATCGCCATGCCACTCTTGAGCTCGAGGCTGAACTTGAAAAGTGGCTTGCATGCTTTTCTGAGTATGTTACTGCTCAGAAGTCATACATTAAAGCTCTCGACGCATGGTTTTCGACATGCAATATTGGTCCAGAACCTGATCAAGCTGATGAATATCCTGGGAGAAGTTGGTCTTCTTCTTCAGTCCCTCCATGTGGAATTGATGCTAATAGGCCACCAGTAATTGCAGTGTGTCATGAATGGATGGTCGCAATGGAGAAGTTGCCTGATAAAGCGGTGATGAGTGCAATGAAGAGTTTTAGAAAAGAGATTAGGGTTCTGTCTGTTCAACAAAGGAAAGAGCAGAAGCTTAAGAAGAAAGCTGATGGGATTGTAAGAGAACTTGAGAGAAAGGTTTCTGCATTGCAGAAAGCAGAGAATAAAATGCTCAAACTGAAGGAGTCTAAGATGGAAATCGATGGAGATTTTCAGGATAAGATGGAGCAGCTTGCAGATAAAAAAACATCTTTGGAGGAATTGAAACAAAAGGTGGAATTTGAAAAGGCAAAGCACATTTCTGGCATGGAAGATACTCAAAGAGCTATCTTAAGTGGTTTCCAGACAGGTCTCTCTCTGGTTTTTGAGTCAGTGGCTGCCTTTTCAAAGGCTACTGTTAAAATGTATGAAGATCTGGTAACCTACTTTGAAAATGTCAAGGCAACAGGAGAAAACAGTGCCAGTTCATCCCGCTGATCAGACGGAATGAACATCAGCTCCGAATATAAGTGGATATGGCTGATGCATATGCAGATTGAAGTTAAGAATAGTGTTTTCGTTGCTTTTGCCATTATTGGCCGTAAACCATTTTTTGTTGCTTGTTTCCTTGAAGCAGCAATAGTTGTTTAGGATGTGCTAAGGCGGCTTATTGATGTGAATAATTTTTTGTGGAGTTTCATGTTTATTCCTGCAGGGGCAGCTATACTTTGCTCCTTCAATGTATTATGATGAACATGGCAGCACATGTTTGCTATGAATTAGTTTCATGTTTTATGTGAAGTATGTATTAGTCAGCACTTTTTTTTTAAAAAAAAAATTACCTGACAGTCGTTCGTCTTCAATTCAATACTCAATACTATTATATTATTACTTTGATAGCATATGGTAACCAAAAATCTAACAAAATTTTGATGAAGATTGAACATAATATTTTTCTTGTCAATAGAAAAGGAAAAATTCATCCACTATCAGTTGTCTCTTATAAATCTATAGACACTAGTGGCGCATTACTAGAGCTCAACTGCATATAAATCCTGTTCCCCACTTATTTCCTCTCTTATTCCTCTCAAATTTTCCTTATCAACATCAATGCTGACTCTATCGGTCGCAAAAGCCCTCAAGCTTGAGCTTTGAAAGGACTGGCTATCCATCTCTATCCGAAATTTTTGGAATCCAACACCGTCTATGCTCACAAAGCTTTGAGAATAATCACGATCGATTGAAAATCTTCGCGAACCACCAGTTGATCGTCGAGATTCCTTTGAAGTTAAAGGCATTATGTTACTGAAATTATCAGATGAATAAAGAGCCTCCTCAAGCTCTTGCCACACTCGAGTCATTGTAGGTCTCTCTTTGGGTGATTTTACAACACATCTTAGGCCAAGTTGCCCCAATTTTAGCATGATCTCCTTGTTACATGGCTCTGTTAGAAGATTAGCATCTAAAATTTCTTCAATGTTTCCACTCTCTATGCTTGGCCTTGCCTGCATTTAATTTTTTTTCCCCAGATAAAATAATCAAAGTTTATAATGAAACAGTTGTAAACCACACCCACTATTGTTAACATTTAAATTTAAAATGCTTACCCATTCAATGATGTGATAATTAGGCTGGTGTCTGGTTGTATCAACTGCAGGCCGAGCAGCAATAAGCTGCAGAAGGATGACGCCAAAGCTATAAACATCACTGAATTGACTTAAATGAAAGCTTGAACAATATGCAGGGTCAAGATACCCCGGTGTCCCTTTGATTTGGCTACTGACATGAGATTGATCGCCAACTGGTCCCATTCTCACCAGACCAAAATCAGAAACCTTGGCTTCATACCCATCTCCAATTAAAATATTACTGGGTTTTATGTCACGGTGAATTATGCTTGGCGTTATGCCATCATGCAGATGCGCGATTCCTGTGTTAGATGACAATTCATGTTACTATCATCACGTTAACGTCAAGCACGTCTGTTAAATTACCTTTAGCAGCTCCGATAGCTATGTTGACCCTCTGCCTCCAAGTTAGGCTTCTGCCTCCTCTCCCTAGTAAAAGAGTTAAAAATAAAAAATAAAAAGTGAAATTTTGGGGAATTCTTTTTGGAATTTTGCATTTGCGATAAGAAACTAGGTGGAATTTACCTGTGATGTAGTCAAGAAGAGAACCATGCGGTACATATTCATAGACCAACGCTTTCGCACCTGCACCGCTAGCTCCTGTTCATTTCAGAAAAAACTGACCGTATATTTTGTGTGTGTGCGTTGCAATGGTTACGCACTGTGGGAATTTACTTTTTCACCAGTGAAAAGAGAACCAAAACAGATACGCTTTTAGAAAGCTCTTAGCTGTAAGCCGATACAATAAAATTTACTGCTTTTTCTCACAATTCACTTGTAGGGCAATTTGTAATGTGTGATATTCATATGCTTGTAATTAAGTTAACAATTAAATGACTAACAAAAATGGCTTACCAGCTTCTTCACAAAATCCAACCAAACCAACAAGGTTCCTGTGCTTTACTTTAGAAAGCAGCCTTACTTCTGTTTCAAGAAAGTTTGGAAAACAAAAACAAATCAACTGACCGTATTTTTTTATTGTACAAAACAAAAATGATTATCTGACTTGATTTCAATGAAAGCTTGCCGTTTCTAAATTCTTCAGCACTTTGGTATGAAGCAGCATGGGCTCTCTTAATTGCAAGCGCTCCTTCCTTATCAAAAGTCCCTTTGTATACATTTCCAAATGCCCCAGAACCCAACAACCAATCTTCACTGAAATTATTAGTAGCCCTCTCTAACTTACCTAACTCGAAGCGCCTCAACTGCAACCTCTCAGCTTTCAAACGTCCTAATTAATTAATTAACACGATTGACTAAATAATTACCCATGAACAACGTGCATATATATACATATATGAGTCATTTTGTAATACGGACCTCCTCATTTTTTGTTTATGTGGACACAACTTTTAAATTACTAGTTTAAGAAAATTACTTTTTAACTCTTTTAAATCGTACGGTTTTATATAATTGATTTAAAAGTACCTCTCTTGAAACAGAAAATTTTCTTAGAATTGAAAAATATATATTGACATCATTAATCGCACAATGAAAAATTGGACCCATATGCATGTTTGAATCGGCCTGGATGCGTGTAGTTTGAATCGGCCTGGATGCTTGTAGCACTCAGGCTTTTTCAGTCTATATATGCACTGAGGTATGAATTTATTAGCAAGGGTAAGTACTGGCTGATCTGATAAAGAAAAGCATTCATGTGAAGTTGCAGATAAAATTTTGGCAACGGGCAATGGCCATGAAAAAGAGACATTTCACAAAGTGCTTGCTCTAGCTGAAATCAATATAAATAATATCCTCTAACATGCATTTTTCGGGGGGAAGTTTTCTCGAGAAAACAAGATTAATGTAGTTATGTAATGTAAAGTAACTGACCTTTGAGCATGCGTCTTTGCCTGAAAATAGGCAACAGCTTCCTGCATACAAAGAAGAACAAAGAGAGACACACCAAGATTGAAAAAACGGCAATAATAATTGCTTCCCACATAAATTTATGATTAGAGTTCTCCTGATTTTTAGATTCCTCTGGGGCATTTCCAAATGCAGAAGCTGGTGAATTCGCAGCAGCCAATAAGTTTCTCTTCAGCATTATCTCTATTTCTATCTATCTGCAACTTGAAATAAAAATAATAACGTGGGTTGATTCCTTTACGAAAAGAAATGAAAAGATTCTCCGTTGATTTAGCTCTTTCTCAGTGGCTTCATTTTCATTGGGCGCCTTTGCAATATTCACTGCACGTACGTGCTCTTACTTCTTTGAATGATCAATTTGCTTAATTGAAGGCGCGGAAAGAAAGATCAAGAAATTTACTCAAAGAATAATGTTCTTTCACAAAATGCCTGAACTAAATTCACTGCCGGCAGACCATATAATTTCAAAAACCAAGTCTACGTATATTCAGAGTCACTCTCTTTATCTCCTTAGTCCATAGACCTGGTCTAATTAGGACGGCACATGAGCCAAAACAACATGCATGCAAAGAAAAATCTAAATAATTATGCTGCGTGCATATTCGTTTATCATTATTTTACAGTAAGACATCCTCATTTTTCAGCAATACAATAGTTAATAGTGTTTTGTTATGATCTCAGCTCAAGTCCACATTTTCTCTGGCCTGAACCGGAGATAACTACCAACTTGTCGAATGATTTTCGATGTGTGTGTGTGTGTGCGTGTGTTATAATAGACAATGATGACCCTTTTTGTTAATCCGAATCGTTTTTATTTAGGCCTTAATTCGTAATTTCTGGACATAGCAATAATGTTTTTTTTTTTTTTTTTTATACTGACATAGCAATAATGTTAGGAAACGCCAAGATCGAAGAGAGAGAAAACGAGAGAATAAAAAAAAATGACAGTGAGAGAGATAAACTAGTTTCTCTCGTTCTTCTTGATATCTAGCCGCACTCATAATGTTATTGGTGTAACTAAACAGTTTTAGTTAATTAATTAATATAGTGTATTTTGGATCCACATGATTGAAAAATAGAACATTAAACATGTATCCAGAGGCTCAGATTATATTTCTATATCAAGATAGGGATATTAATCTATTTTACTTTTGTCACTCGAGGCAACCAATTAATCAGCAGGGTAATTAACAACCATAATTCATTAATTTATTTATATGATTGAAATCACAAGTTTGATGGCGCCAGGTGGTGTCGTTTACTACTTGCTTTTTCTATTGATTTCATTGTCAAATGTTTCCTTCAAAAAAAAGAAAAATTATTAATTATTGTTCTGGCTTGTTTTTGTATGGTTTAGATAGTCTTGCGAGTTGTCGCTACGTGAAAAAATCTCATCAAAATAGAGCCAAAGATGTGTTAACAAACAAGATACAGATGCACACATACATGTGCCAAATAACATATATAAGACATACCCCCACATTAATCATTTTGTATGCTGGGATTTCAATTTGTTGTGCAAAAACTTATTGCTTAACTACACTGTTCAAGTGGGACGAGCTTAAGTCAAAATTTTTCAATATTATCTTTTCTTTTTCCCCTCTTCCTATCACAAAGTTTTATTATGTGCGGACAGAAAAACGTGTACTCAAAGGCTCAAACTCAAAAATAGTAAATGATTGATTGACTACTGACTTTGTTAATACTCTGTTTATGTTGTCTTTGTATTTTAATCAGGACAAATGCTATGTTACATGTAATATAACATACACAACTCACAAGAACCACACAAATTATGGGACCCACATAAACGCGCTATTGTATGAATACAGATGCTACATTATATACGTAACAAGAGTGATCCTTCAATTAGATCTATTATAATATAATTTAAACTTAATTTCAATCTTAATTTTCCTTATAAGTAGTAGTAGTGTATAATAATAATATGAATAAAATTATAATTTTCAACCACACTAGTATAAGAAAGAGAGAGAGAGAGAGAGAGAAATGAAAGTCAAATCGGGAAAAGTAAATGGCCATTTAAAAAGAAGTTGAAATTTGGAAAACAGTTTCAAATGAAATTTGGAGAAGTTATGTAACAAAAAGGGAAAAAGAACACGTTCATTGTTCACAACATGTGGGTTTCTTCCTTGAGAACGAGAAAGAAAGGCCACTTATGGACACAAAATGGGTGCAGAGCTGTTAAAAATAGGGTGACTAGTAAAATGTTTTAATGGGGGCACTTTTAGTAAGGGGGGTTTCAGAGGCGTGTTATTAATACTTGATAGCACCAGTCTTTAATCAATTTCACATCTAGCAAAAAGCAGGCTGAATCTGGTTGCTTTTCAGGAGCAGCACTGGCCGATTGAGTAAATTTATCAAGATGAAGGGAGAGCTTGGTAGCTAAACCCAGACACGTCAAACGACCTCCATTTCTAACAAGATACAGGATGAATCTGAATCTGGTTTCTTAAGCCAGATCATTAGAGTAAGAACGTTTCCTGATCTTAGGCTGACCTGAATCCTAAACACATTATGCGGTATGATCTTCGACTGAATCCCATTCAAGATTCAATTACAAAAGGCAACAGAACTCGAATCTTTCGCTATCCGAATGCCGAGGTTTGTTTACGTATTCGTGCATTAGTTTCAATTTTCAACATTCAACTATGGCGTTACTCATTATCGACAAAACCTGATGTTAAATACTTAATTTCGACTAAGAAATTACTTTGTTAACAATTATTATCAATGATTATTGTCAATAATGGTTACGTGTATATTTTTGCCATAAAATTTGAGGTGACAACCCCTCCAATCATCAATGGCTAAATCGAACATGTGAGAAGATCACATGATCTTTACCCTTTATTGAAAAGAATGAAATTGCTAGAAAGTGAATCAAATGGGACAAGTTGGGGGTGATTCAAGAAGCATCGATTCCATGCAGCTTCAAGTAAAACCACAAGAATGGTAAAGACCTCGTGTGGTGCAAAAAAATGACCTGCGTTGCCGAAAATCTATGGCAAACAGTTCATACGTGAAATGTGATGGATACCTTCAAATTGAAAATAGAGACTTTTCAGAAAAAGATAGTTCTAACCAACTCCAGTTTTCGGAACGAACATTCAAATTCCTTTTCCAACGCTACATAGTAACAATTGAAATTAATTTAATATGTTAAGTGATCATCTAAATACACGATATTCACTGATAGATCGTTAAAAAGGTATTTGAATGGCAATTAGATGAATCTCTGTGGGGGTTTTAACTGGTAATTCGTTAGAATAAAATTCAAAGGGTTAGCGACCTTTTCCCTGGAAAATACGAATAGTTGAAAAAAAAAGAAAAAAGAAACACTAACTTTTAGTAAAACTTTTTAAGTCCAGTAGCCAGCAAGAAATTTCTCAATAATTTTAACTCGGATGAAGGAATTAATGCAAATGAAGTTTGAAGGTTAGAACTGGACCAGTTGTCTGAAGTGAAGTGGGTGCACATAATGGCCTATTTCACTTTCTCCAATCTTATGTCAACATGGACCCACACAAGGGCGACAAAAAGTCGAGGATTCTAAAATGGAGCATGTCGATTTAAATGCAGGTAGATGGGCGAGCTAATGGCGGAAGTATTTGATTTGGTGAAATAGAGGCCACAAGTCGTTTAATTTTTTGTCTTGTGGCTTCACTTTTGTGTACAAAGTTATTTATAGCCCTCCTTTAGCTTTTTTTTTTTTTAAATTTTTTTTCTGGTCCTTTTTTTTCTTTTTTTTTTTAATCTATAGCCCCCTTTTTAGTTTTTAGTTAAGTGCGAAATTTTGGGGGGATCTCAGAAATCTGATCAACAGTCCAATTTTAGATTAGTTTCTTTAATGTGGCATTTAATTAAAAATTTTTTTTTTTATTTGTTGCCAAACTTAAAGAAGCAATGCTTTACATTAAAACTATCAAACTTGCAAAAATGATCAAATTCTAATCCTTAAAAGAATCTTATATTTTTGCCGCCACCAAGCCCACAAGTATCATTTACTCATGCCACTGTTCACACATCAAGTGCTAATCATATTTATTTCGAGTTCTAAATGAAATGAAAGAATCTCTCCAATATAGAAAGCTGACGCCCCCTAATATTCGAAGATTTAAAATCCGAATCGCCATATCGTAATCACGAACTGATCTCAAGATCAGAATATCTCATAATACGAATAGTAATCGAAGATTACCCCACGTAATTCCAAAAAATAAAACTTATATTATGATTATGAAAGAAAGGATCTTTTTCTTGGATGTGGATTTAACGCTCAAGTGCTTTTTTTCTTAAGTAATTTTTTAGAACTTCTTGATTAAAAGTTATTAAAATAAGAATACAATATATAAATAATTAAATCTTAACCATACATTATTGTAAATATACAAATCACTAACTTTGTATTCAATTTCCTTCTTATTTATGAATAATACCATCTCATTACAGCTCAGATTAATATGAGATTCAAATTCCTCAAATACAAACCACAAATTAAGATTATAACCAAAGAAATCAAATTCGAAAAACAGGTATGAGATGTATTATTATAGGTCATCGGCTTTATTATGAATCAAGGACCATACTCTTCACGAGGATGATTCATGGGCCATTTTGAGAGGAAAAAAATGAAAAAGAAACTGTACATTCAAAATATCCGACCAAACCCTATCAGCATCCTTGAAAATATTTATTGCAAGAAATCAATAGCATGTTATCCTTACAGTAAAATAAATGAGAACGAGCTACTAGCTCATAATATAGTTAATGAACCAAAGAGCCCTTTTTCAGAACAAGTACTTTGGTAGAGACTAGAGGGAGATCTGGATAAGTTTCGAATTTTCATGCGGTGGAAACTGTTATAAAGCATGGGTAGCCATATTCTAATATATTAATGATAGGGGAAATGGAAAAAAAATACAGGTCTGTTTGGGATTTAGTCACTATCACTAATCTCCAGGTAATCAGTTATGAGTTTCATCAAATATTTAGTTGTTGTGCTCTCAAAATTAAATCGAATTGCAACAATCATGCTCATGCATAAGATCGCAACAGCAATCCAGCAGCTCATAACATCCTTGAAGATTCAATTGATTTTGCTGATTCTAAACCAACCTCGCAAGCTATAACAAATGGGGACTTCTAAAAATTTACATCACCCATTAGCAGACAGCTTAAACATCAATAGTTAAGTTTTCTCAGAATCAGGAAAGGGAAAAAGAAATGACATATGGACGGAAGAAAGAAGCACACTGTTAATTCAAAATTTTTTACATATGGCTCATCAAAATACAACGACCCATAGTGAGACAAGGCGCCCAGCTACCGCAGAAAGGGAGTGGCTACATATTTAATGGACAAAATACAAAACATCTAAAGGTAATGAGTGTATAAAAAAGAAATTTTGGTCAAAGTTATTTACAAAACAAGAAAATGCAACGCATTACAGATCCCTCCGACATAATGGGCAAGAAGCGTGCCCAAGGAGCCACTTATCTATGCAAGGTATGTGAAACATGTGATGGCAATGAGGCAAACTTCTAGCTGTTTCACCAAGCTGAAAGTCCTGAGCACACAAAGAAATTGAATTAAACAGTTTCTTGGCAACTAATTACATTAAAGATATCAAACTGAGATTACAAAAAGTGGATCGAATGAAGAATAACAGTATGGGCGAACCTGAAGGCACACCGAACAAGAAACTCTTTCTCCAGAAGCATCTATGTTGTTCTTGTCAGTAATTGTTATCTTTGGGATCTTATCGACTGATTCTCCTGTTAACCCTTTTGAAAGGCCAGTGTCAAAGATGTTGGGTGCCTCATCGAAGCTTACTTCAACAGCTCCCATCTGATACAACAGATATATTAAAACCATTAAGACAATATAAAGAATTCAAGAATTGCAACATAATCTTCCAACAGTTATGATTATCACAGCAAAATACCTGACTCTGCACCGCACTGAGCATGGCTGGACCAATTCGCTCACGCACAAGTCTCCCACTTAGAAGGCTGGCAATAACATCGATCTATACAATTTGGAAAACATCATAAATTGGTTATTTAACATGAAACTAGAAGATCAATTTGTGGAATCATCAAGTTGGCTAAGCAGATAGGCAACAATGACTCTGGCTAAATGGCTCACCAAATACAGGAGACACCCGATCCCAGACTCATCTGATTGCCAAAGAACAAGGGAAGATTCAAATACTTCAATCGAAAAAACAGCTCCAGATATTGCCCCAACTGCAGCCCCTCGAACAAATCCACTCTCAGTTTCCTGTCCTATTAAAGCTCCAGTCATGGCTCCCAACAACGTGCCCACTGCATACAGCACACAAATGCCAGATAAGATCCCTATTCTAGACACAGGGGGGCGATAATGCACAGAATATACTTTCTTTGTATGCTAAATTGATTCACATAATAGAAATTCCACAAAAATCGCATGCATCATTTTTCCCTATTTATCTCATTTCCTTTTGGCTAAACCAAATCTAAAATCTAACCACATACAATCAAAGCTATATCCATATTTATTTAACCAAATCCCAAATAAAGAAAAAAACCCACATCAAACGACATAATCAAATAAAGAAACATACAATAAAGAAAATCAACAACAATTAATGAGAATTTGAAGAGCAATCACAAAATGTTTGAACTAAAAAAGAAAAGAAAAAGAAAAAAACGAACCTATTGCGAAGAAGAAAGTGAAGATCGCAGAGAAGATGTTCCCAATAACCGCAGAAACCGCAAAATTGCAGAATTCTTTAACCCTTTCAAAGAAATTGCCACACAAAGACAACGATGACATAGAAAAACGAGAAGGGTATGCATAAAACTCCATTATTTCTTTTGGTCCAAAGCAAAGATTTGTAAAAATTGAATTCTCGTTATGCAATATAATAAAAGACTCAAATGAGCTGCTTTTATTTATAAAGGAAAGAAAGAGAGACAGGTATTGGTATTGGCTTAATACTTAGTCCTTAAGAGAAAATGAGAAGAGACCGCATCAACCAACTCGCATTTAAAGCTTGTTTTCTTTGCACACAGCACCCTTTTTGTGAAAGAAATATCTGAGCTTTATTAATTAACAATTAGATGATAATCGTTTTTAGCCCTTTTTCAAAGACAGCCAGACGCCACAAGTCAGAAACTCCGTTTGACGATTCCACAGTAGAATAAAATCACAACAGGGATTTCAAAATAGAAATATATATGGCAGTGCCCAACATCAGTTGATCGTTGGATGATAACGATGGTTAGATTATAGTAATAAATATAAATATAATATTTATTTTTATGATCATGCAATCATCACTTGTGTTTTACTGTAGAGCTAACCAATATATATATATTTTGTTATATTTTATTAGATATGTATATTTTATAATATCGATAAATTATGTATGTATATATATTCGTATGTATGATAGTGTGTAAATATTTGATATAACTTTTGTTTAATATATGGATATTAAGTGGGTTATTGGGTAACCTGATTATTTTTCCGTATCGAGTTTGAGTCACAATATTTTGACACGATTATTAAATGGGTCGAGTTTGGGTCGACCTAAATTTGACACGATACGAAGCTGACACAACACGAACACGACCCGATGACCAATTTTGCCAACTCTAATTAAATGTATGTTAGATAGATCCTCTCTTGATTAGCCTTCAACTTTAACAATTAATATGTCTGTTAGGTCCCTACAAACATTAGGCTAAACTTAAATCCCGAAAAATATCTCAAGCTGCATTTATTGCCATAGTGTTAAATTTTTAAAGAGAAATTCTCTTTGAATCCAATTTACCCAAATTATCATTTTTTTTAATTTTAAGGATAAAAAAATTAGTTTATAACTGGATTATAAAAAATATTATCTAAATTTTGTTAAATTTATTATTGTTGGACACCAGAATTCTCAGTTGAAGTTATGTTATGAAAAAGTATGAAAATAATATTGTAAAATAAAGTAAAGGAATTTTATATAATTTAACCCTTCAAAAAAATTTTACAACCTCTACTCCGTTTTGAGATTCTCCCAATAGTGGCAAAACAACCTTTTTAATCACTAAAAGCTCTTACCCAATTGAAATCAAATACCAATTAACCAATTGAAAAGAAATTTTAATGTTATAAATATAATAAGTATTTTCAATAGTAAAAAGTTAAACTTGTTGAAGTAAAGAACCTACATTGGTTGAGAAAAGTTATCATACTAATGGCCAGTTTGATTGTAACTAAATTTTTTAAAATAATTGCTATTAGTTGTACTATAAAAATAATTAATTATAAAGAAAATCATTTAGATTTTTTGTAAAATCTATTTTCAAAACGGTTGTAAATTTAAAAAATAATTATATGTGTTTGGTAAATTTTACTATTAAAACTGCTATAAATGGATATAATCTTGAATTAAATTTAGTTATTCATTTATAAACATTTGTATATAATATTTGTTTTATTGTGCATACACAATAATTGATAACTAAAATGAATATTTTTATTTTATTTTATTTTATCTCAATATTATTGGTAATAATAATAATCCCTTTAAATTTCTTAATTGTATTTCCTGATTGATAAAAATAACTTTAGATTTTTATAATACACATGAGGATATATATAGAATTATATTAAGTATAAAACTTATTCATAAATTAATGAAAAGCTACTCCTTCTTTACCTTTTAAAATATGCTTAAGATGTGGTTATTTTGTCAAAAGTAATTTTTGAAAAAATTTGTCAAACATTAAAATTCACTTTTAACTTTTTAAATTCACTTTTGAAATTTTCAAAAAAATTCAAAACAGACCTTAAAAGTATAAGCTTAAGGTAAATATTTGACTTCTGTTCTGTGGTAGGTTTTAAGTATAAATTGAGCTCATATATATATATTTTTTTTATAACCAAACTCATGCACGAGTAAACCAATATTACATCATTATACAATGAGGATCAATAAAAACTACCAACATACACATGATATGGGGAAGCATAAGCTTTTATAAAGCTAAATAAGCTTTTATAAAACTAGACATGTACATTTGATATACATAAAACGGACGGTGCTCATGTCAGTTAATATAAATGAGGTAATAATGCATATATTGAAATTTTGCTCTTAGTCTACGTAATTCATTGTCATGCATGACTAAGTAAACCAGAGAAAAAAAAAATTTATATAATGAAGCTTACGTCGCCAATAGTGAATATTTCAACGTAATCGAATTTTCTATTCGCAGTCCATCGCAACACGGTAGAAGAAAGAGTCTAACAATAAAGAAAAATACAAAGATAATGATTCTTTTGTTTTCTTCTACGGTTGAAAGCAATTGTGTTTGTAGCCCAAACGTTGGAAAATGAAATGCGCAACGAAATATGAACGGAGGACCACTTCTTCATGCTTTTGCAAATTGAAAATTGCAAGTGCCAACTTGCGGTGATATTTTGCCAAAATGTGCATCATACTTCACAAATTGAATAAATTATTCATTGAAATTGTAATATGTCAAATCGGGTTGCAACATGTCACTTTTCTAAACAATACAATTAAGGAAATAATATACACATATTTATTATACATTAGAAATTTAGAATTGTATTTTATTACTTTTCACTTTTCTCTATAATTTAAATTTTCTTTTTTATATACGTTAATTCAATGACTAAGAGTATATAAGTCATTATCCTCGTGCTTTATTTATAGGACCTTGTTAAGTTATATGATAATGTAACTTACATCAACTATTAAATTGTAATTAATGATCTAAAAGTAAAACTAATTAAATTACTTTTTAGTTCACAAATCATAACTTTTGGGTTAATATAAGTTACATTATAATGTAACTTAACAACACCCTTATTTATATTCTCAAAATATTTGAACTACATGGCTGGCATCAAGACAAAGGGTAAATTAGTAAAATGATCAATAAAAGTGGATACATTTCTTTGGACTATTTTAAAACATAAGCGAGATTGTATTTAATTTTACCAAACAACAAAGTGGTTCATGTTTATTATCCTAATATTCAATCGCTGCGGCTAACTGGCTATAAATAGGAACTCAATTTATTTTGGAATTTCTCATGCATGAACATGGATACACCTTAATTCTTAATTATACGCACCCGATCTTCCAAATGCTTTAGCTAAACACGGGGTATTGTAATCTGACTTTGAGAAGTGGATTTGAATTTTGAAATAGGTTGAGGTGACAACAACATCAAACCAATTTTGTTCGTTCAAGCAAGTAACAATTGCAGAGAAATTACCTACTTGCTAGGGAACAAATTAATACATCATCGATCATCAATTATTAATACAACTTTCTATTTAAGATCATTGTCGATTGAAGCCTCGAAAATTCTAGTGGCTGTGGCCTCTTTGCTTACTAACCCTATCTCTTCTTCCTTCTTCGAGTGAGCCTAATGTAAGTTTCAAATCAAAATCAAAAGATTTTATTTCTACAGAAAACTTAATTATACGGCTGCTTAGTCAATATGCGTCATGCTTTCTAATGAATAATCTATGTTTAATTTAGACACAATGCTTCAATTAATTAATCAATCGATTCTTTAAAAGATCTTATTAGGTAATGGTTCCTCTTCAAAACTATACAAGGAAAAAAAAATCATGTCTTGTGGAAATTTAAGCATGTGATTGTGGGAGGACGTTTATGTTAATGACTTTATTAATATAATTTCTTCTGGTGGGTAACCTAAAAGGTGACCAAGAATGAGCTGGTATCGAGATCCTTTTACGACCAGCTTGCATTAATCTGTCATTTAATTTAGAGATTAAATATAGGATTATTGTAGCATTAATTAGGAAGCAACTTTTGACCCACTTCATGAATCATGAATCTTATTTAGAGAGGGGGAAAAAAAATAGATAGATTAAACGGGTTTGTTTGGGATCGTTTGAGTGGTTTTCAACAATGCTGCGGGCTTCAATAACATGCATGAAACCAAATCTTCGACAAGTCTCTTGCCAACCGAAGTTTGGTGAAGAGAAAGCGAGAGGAATATAATGGGTTAACACTGTTTCATTGGTTGCTTGCCCATTATTTTTTTTCTTCCTTGAATTAAGATTTACACTGAGTTGATAGTGTGCTAGACGTTGAATTAAGAGTTTAGATTTAACTTTAGATTTTTGTGTCTTTTTATCTAATAACTATTGATTCAGTATTTAATAAAAATATTAGTTTAATACGGATTGTTTGACCTTTTTTCACCTACTAAAATATAAAGTTAAATATAATTTAAATAGATTTATAAAATGAATAGTTTAGTAGAAGGATTTTTTTAAATCAAAAGTAATTGAAATATTAATAAAATTGTTCCTTTTTCTTTTCTTTATTTCAAAAAATTGATTTTAATAATTATTTTTTAGACGCGTTACAAAAAAAAGAAAAACACTTTTGAAGAAACAAATCAATAATAGTTGATATTTTTCAAACAATTTTTCTCTCATAAAGCAAATCAATGCCGTCCAAAATATTGAAAAATGAAAAAAAAGACACAAATCAGTGGTTCAATGATTCGTGTTAAAAACCACTCAGCCAAACTACTATCCTCAAACTTAAGTATGGCTATGAAGACAGTAGTTCGAATTCACATAAACTTAATCTCTCTCAATTAAGCATTAAGCATGATTTTGTGGAGTTAATATATAAGTCATTCTCCTTTGCGAAATACGAGTAGAGTAGAGACATTCTTGTTTGTGAGGGTTATATATCTAGGCATATATATCATAAAATTTAATATAATAATATAAATTTTAGTTATATTTTTTATTGTAAATATCTACATAATACAATAATTTGACGTGTAATCATTATTAAGAAAAATGATTCGTGTTAAAGTAAAAAATTGCATGCATAGTGTTCACTCGGAAAAAACAACAGGACTATAGGAGGAATGTTGCTGCTATTCAAGAAACGGCGTCGTATCAGCATTCCTTGTTTGACTTGTCAAAATCGTTGCAGTAACAACTAACAACCAGATTTAATGGAACTTGTTTACGGATTGGGCCGTACCGCCAAAAAGAAGGTGGCCGTATTTGACGTGGGGCTGAGCTCGTCACCAATTGTGAGTTTGTGACTGTGCTGATTAATTAAATTTAGCCCAAAAAAAGAAAAAAACAATTTTAGCATTACGGCCTCTGTCCGTCCGCTGATGACTTATGAGAGAACAAAACAGACATACAAATTATCATCCGTATCACGTGACAAGCTGGTTATCCATTTTCACAACCAGGCATAATTAAGTGACGCGACATTTAATTGTGGAAGTATGTGATAAAAGAGAAAATTATGGCGCCTCTTTCAATTGATGTTTTTCGTATTTATTTTGAAAATTATGTGCGAAGATAAAAACAACAAAAATGTGTTTAATTATTTGTCTCAAAAATTAGAAATAATGAGAGAAAGTAAAAAGATACTTATTATTTAATGAAAATTCTGTTGCATTATATTTTTTTAGGTTATTGTGAGAAAATATATTTATAATTGTAGACGTTATTTTAGTGAATAAAATATAAAAAATAAAGCGTCTAAAGAATTGCACAATGTAATGTAAAAAATATAAAAAAATATTTCATTAAAATTTTTATTTAGTTAGAATATTATTATAAATAAATGTAAGTATATTAGATTAGGTTGCCATCTATTTATTAAAATAATATGTATATTGTATTGTATAACATGTACAATCACACGAATTTTTACTGTTATTTTTTTATTATTAATATATATTGAACGGATGGTAGGACCCACAATTATTGCAGTAAGCCTACAAAGTCAAATTTGTGGAAACGTTTGGCAGATAAAGAAAATTCGAAAACGCTAGCATGGCGTTCTTCAGTTTCCAAGCTTTAAAGAATGGAAATGTTGTATTTTCCAATACGGTAGCATATCCCTCCAAAATGGGCCCCTCATCAAGTAAGTTACATTACTTCATCCATTTTCCTTTTCGCAAAACGAAAAATAACGAACTGAAAACGATACCAATAAATATATATATATACATTTAAGTCACACACATAAGTGAGATTCACACCCAAAACTTAAATCTTAAAAAGATAATTTCTTGTAATTGACACTAATCCTTCACCTCAAAACTAATCAAGTTTTAATTTCAATAATTTACTTTAAAACCAAACAATTGCACACTATTACTAAACTTTTCAAATATATATATATATATATATATATATATATATATATATATATATATCCTTTTTGGTGTTAAATGATACTATCCTAGTTTGCGTTAATAAATTTTATTACAAATTAAAGGAATATTTTAATGTTTTGAAAAAAAAGTAATTCATTGAAAGAGTAATCAGTAAACAAATTTTTATGAAGTTTAAACTTCTCATGCTATGTCCTATTTTACATGCATATATAAAAATAAATTTAAATTCAGTACTGAACTACATATATGTCCTATTTTACATGTATATATAAAAATAAATTTAAATTCAGTACTGAACTACATATATGTGTAGTGTGTACATACATAATGATATCAGAGTAAAATCTAATTTAATTAATTTTACATTTTATATTCTTATATCATCACACATGATTAAATTTTGGTTACTTTTTTTTTTAATCTTAACCACGGCGATCCTGAACCGCAGTATATTTAAACTCGCATCACAACCTAGACAAGCTCCCGCCGAACCGGATACATGCTCCCAACCAAAGACGATTTTTTCATGACTGAACCTGAGAAATAAAGTTCTCAACAAGATATTTAAGTGACTCCATTACCAAATTGTTCCAATATTTCATTTAAATTTTGGTTACTTTTATATTATATTATGATCAAACAACTAGTATCTTTTTAGAAGGTGAGGTTACTTACTAAATCTAACTCTCATAAAAATATGGCCAAGAATGGGAGAACAACCAATCACAGGCATTTTACCATAATCAATACTGTACGGCGGGCGACCACGTCAGCACACTAGGATTATTTTGGACAACAGTGACCAAAAGAATAAAATATCCCCCGTAAAATTTAACAGGAACCGGGAACATGCACCGCATCTTTTGATTTCTTCCCTCGTGTCTCGTTTCCTCTTCAAAAATGAAAAACTCCATAAACTCACCTAACGCTTTACGCAGTCTCTCTCTCTCTCTCTCTCTCTCTCTAACATATAAAGGAAAAATAGATCTCAATCTCACCAACCGCTCTTCATTCATTTAATTTATTAAGCGGTTCAAATAGACAACAAAGAGTATATCGATACAGTAAAAACATCTCACCATGGGTTAGTAACAGTAATCAGTTCTTGCTAATTCATGATAAATCATCTAATCATTTATTGACGCGTCACTCAAGTTTATTAGTTAACTTCTGTATTTTTAGATTACTATTATTATTTATTTAAGGCTGATTTTGAATTTATTGTGAATTTTCTCTTCTATGTTATTTCACAGCGACTGAAAATCCTTTCAAGAGCATACTGAAGACTCTGCAGAGACCTGACGGTGGTGAATTCGGCAAGTATTACAGCTTGCCGGCTCTTAACGATCCTCGAATCGGTTAGTAATTTATTTATCTATTTGTTTATTTCTATTGAATGTCAGCGCAGCGTCTCTGTGTGTTTCTCGAGAAAATTGATATTCGGTATTATAAAAACGATATCATACTTAGATTAAATGATTGTATTATGCGAACGAACTGTGCTTTATTTTTTAATTGAACTATATTTTTACTTATGATATTTTATGAATTGAAAAGAGGAGTTGCATTGATTTGATTGATGTTTATGTTACAGATAAGCTACCTTACTCGATTAGGATACTTCTAGAGTCAGCTATTCGCAACTGTGATGAGTTTCAAGTTAAGAGTAAAGATGTGGAGAAGATCATTGATTGGGAAACTACTTCACCAAAGCAAGTTGAAATTCCATTCAAGCCTGCTAGGGTGCTACTGCAGGTAAATTAAATCATCACTTCATTCCACTAGCTGAGTATTTCTCCACTTGTAAACTAAACTTACAGTGGACTGCTTTAAGCTTCGGCAACTATTCTAGAGTAATTTATTTGAAATAATCAGCAGAATGAGAATAAAGGTGTTCTGAGAATGTTTGTGAAAGTTGTACTTAAATAGTGTAAAAGCACTGGCAAGTGCATTTCCAGAAAGCACTTTTTTGAGTAAAAAGCCGTTTATATTCTTTTTCGGATATTGATTTTATGGAAAAGAAACTTCTAAAGCTGTATTTAATCTAAGTGTGTTTACTGGTGATTGTGGATGTTACAATGTTGATTGTGTTGTGACTTAGGATTTTACTGGTGTTCCTGCTGTGGTTGATCTTGCATGCATGCGTGATGCTATGAACAAGCTTGGCGGTGATTCTAATAAAATTAATCCATTGGTGAGTATCTTTTTTTTCTTTTTTAAAAAAAAACTAAATTGTTAAAGAAATCTTGGTTTGAGAGTATATTTCTTTGTTTTGACTTATTTTTGGTTTGGCTTGTGATGTGGGCTGCAATATTTGTATATGCAGGTTCCTGTAGATCTTGTTATTGATCACTCAGTTCAGGTTGATGTGGCAAGGTCAGAAAATGCAGTGCAGGCAAACATGGAATTTGAGTTCCGAAGGAACAAAGAGAGATTTGCCTTTCTCAAGTGGGGATCTAATGCCTTTCACAACATGCTTGTTGTGCCTCCTGGATCAGGGATTGTCCACCAGGTAATCAACATCGGGCATTATTGGAGGATCATAGTATTATGCTCTGACTTCATGATTTAGGAGTTTTGTTTGACTATTGTGGAAAAAAAAAATGGTTTTTTTTTTTTTTTTTTAGGTCTGCTGGTTTCTTGCTTGTCAATGAGTTTTTTAAGTTTCGTGATGTTTATTTACAGGTTAATCTAGAATATCTTGGCAGAG
Organism: Citropsis articulata; assembly: GCA_030449925.1. NCBI lineage: Eukaryota > Viridiplantae > Streptophyta > Magnoliopsida > Sapindales > Rutaceae > Citropsis > Citropsis articulata. The sequence goes on from JASUUH010000066.1 coordinate 349,388, forward strand.
TTGTCTTCAACACAAATGGGATGCTTTATCCTGATAGTGTTGTTGGAACTGATTCACATACTACTATGATTGATGGGTTGGGCGTTGCTGGCTGGGGAGTTGGTGGTATAGAGGCAGAGGCTGCAATGCTTGGACAGGTAAAATGTTTACTTTGAAATGTCATCTATATTTCTTGGGACCAGAGAACGGGCTGGTTGATTGAATGGATATCCAATTGTTCAAGGACCTGAACAGATATATATGTGTGTGTGTGTGTGTGTGTGTGTGTGTATTTCACTATTTTACTAGTAGGAGGATATTTGTGCAATTTCAGATTTACTGTAGAACCGGTAATATCACATACTCAAGAATAAAAAAATATTTACTTCTTGGCTATTATTTATTGCTATGGTCAATGCACCATTTGATGTAATCATCGCATACTTTCCAACCAGTGAACAGACGATACGGTTTTGGATTACCGCCTTTGTATTTTTGGTTGAGCGATTTCTGTTTAGCTTAAGCATTGGTTGCATTAATTAAATAGCTGGTTAGGAATACTGATCACCTCTTGTTATTCTGGTTGATTAATCTGTAGAGTTATCCCTTTCTCTCACGTTTTTAATGATGCATGTGCTTATGCAGTTTCTTGCCAAGAAGTATTTATTTACTTTAGGTTTTCTTATGCAGCCTATGAGCATGGTCTTGCCTGGTGTTGTTGGTTTTAAACTATCAGGAAAATTGCGAGATGGTGTGACAGCCACTGATTTGGTTCTGACGGTCACCCAAATGTTGAGGAAGCATGGAGTTGTTGGCAAGTTTGTGGAATTCTATGGTATGCTTTTTGATACAACCACTTGGTCCTTTTATGTGCTTAAAATGAACTCATTTAGTTATTGACTAATGTCTTGTATGCAGGAGAAGGCATGAGTGAATTGTCATTAGCTGACCGTGCTACTATTGCCAATATGTCTCCCGAGTACGGTGCAACCATGGGCTTCTTTCCTGTAGATCATGTTACTCTGCAATATTTGAAACTGACTGGCAGAAGTGACGAAACGGTAAGTCATGAGTATAGATTTAATTTTATAATTTGGTCTGTTTTCATAAACTGACTTACAAACCGAAATGTAGGTTTCCATGATAGAATCATATTTGCGGGCCAATAAGATGTTTGTTGACTACAGTGAGGTGAATCAGGCTCCCTAAATTTGATTCTTTTTTCTGGACATTCTTAACCAACATACCAATAGTAACAGATCTTGACTTCTAAAATTGTTTGTGATCTCAGCCTCAGAGTGAGAGAGTGTACTCCTCTTATCTTGAATTGAATCTTGAGGACGTGGTGCCCTGTGTGTCAGGACCCAAGAGGTACCACTACGATTCCTTTTCACCATAATCTATAGTATTCCAATTTTTAAAATGGCATGCCTCTCAAACCTCATGTATTGCAGGCCGCATGATCGAGTTCCTTTGAATGAAATGAAGGCAGATTGGCATGCATGCTTAGATAACAGAGTTGGATTTAAGGTGAGAAACTTTAGAGTAGACTTTGCTCATCTTTCATGGGAATGGTTGTCCATGGCTCATGGGTGCTGGGTTGATACTTCACTCTTGAGAAACGTTTTTCTCAAATAATCAGCATAATCAGCTTTCTCTTTCTCTCTAGATACACTTACTTTTCACACGCCATATTCCAGGGATTCGCTATACCCAAGGAATATCAGAGAAAGGTTGCAGAGTTCAATTTTCATGGGACTCCAGCACAACTTAGGCATGGAGATGTTGTTATAGCAGCTATCACCAGTTGCACAAATACCTCAAATCCAAGTGTTATGCTTGGAGCTGCATTGGTTGCAAAGAAAGCATGTGAATTGGGATTGGAGGTTAGATGTCTTTTTCTTTCTTCATTTTTCTGTCAGCCTGTATGGATTTTACTGACTGAATAATTAAAAACTTAAGACAAATTATTAAGCAAGATCAATCAGGAATTGTGATCTCTAGAGCTGTAGCAATGTCCACTGGATTGTTTGCGAGATTAATTAGGAAATATGATCTTGAGAGCTATAATGATGTCCTGGTAGATGAATCTGGATTGTGATGGGAAAATGTTTCCATTCCCTTGTTTGTGTATATCAATTATGATATAGCTTTTGACAGGTCAAACCATGGATTAAAACAAGCCTTGCTCCAGGTTCTGGGGTTGTAACCAAGTATTTGCAGAACAGGTGCTTTATAAGAATCTGCAATATTTTCTTCCGTTATTTGTTTCAAATTTTTGATATATTCCTGAGTCAAACAATTGCCTTTGCAGTGGCTTGCAGAAATATTTGAATCACTTAGGGTTCCATATAGTTGGGTATGGATGCACCACATGCATTGGGAACTCTGGAGATATTGATGATGCAGTAGCAGCAGCTATTACTGAAAATGGTAAATTTCCTGATAGAAGCAGTGCCTTTTGGATGCTTCTCTTAAGAATACTGCTAGAAGATCGTGTTTACTAATCTTCTCTGAACTTCCTAGATATTGTCGCGGCAGCTGTGTTGTCTGGAAATAGGAATTTTGAGGGTCGTGTGCATCCTCTAACAAGGGCTAATTATCTTGCTTCACCTCCTCTTGTAGTTGCATATGCTCTGGCTGGCAGTGTACGTAACTTTTCTTCAGAAAAGCTATAGAGCAATCTGAAACTTTCAATCCAACATTTTGATGCTTCTCTTGACTTTTTCCATGTTAGTGCTGGTAGAATATGCAAATTTAATCTTTTTAAACATCCTTCCGGATATGCAACTTCAGTCGCAAGTGTCTCATAAGAACCAACGTTGCAGGTCGATATTGATTTTGAAACAGAACCTGTTGGGGTGGGGAAAGATGGAAAGAAGATCTTTCTCAGGGACATCTGGCCATCCAGTGAAGAAGTAGCGCATGTGAGCAACTCAGCCAGCTTTAGTGTCATTTTGAGCTGCTAAAATTATTAATGACAAATAACTGGATATTTAATTTTTCTTTTCGTCACTTATCTTCCAGGTCGTACAAACAAGTGTTCTGCCTGATATGTTTAAGGCCACATATGAAGCAATCACCAAAGGGAATCTCATGTGGAATCAATTATCTGTCCCTTCTGGCACTCTCTATGCATGGGACCCAAAATCAACTTATATACATGAGCCACCCTACTTTAAAGACATGACCATGTCTCCTCCAGGCCCCCATGGAGTGAAGGGGGCTTACTGCTTACTCAACTTTGGAGATAGTATTACAACCGATCACATCTCACCAGCTGGTAGCATCCACAAAGATAGTCCTGCAGCCAAATATCTTATGGAACGTGGGGTTGATAGACGAGATTTCAACTCTTATGGAAGTCGTCGTGGTAATGATGAGATTATGGCAAGGGGTACATTTGCCAATATTCGGCTTGTAAACAAATTGTTGAATGGAGAAGTTGGGCCTAAAACAATTCACATTCCTACTGGGGAGAAACTCTCTGTGTTTGATGCTGCTATGGTAATTTCTTTCTACTCATGAAAAGTTTCCGGATTTTTCAATAACAGTGTGTTCTTATATTCCTTTTTCATTTTCTTAACAGAGGTACAAGAATGAGGGGCACGATACTGTTATTTTAGCTGGTGCTGAGTACGGCAGTGGAAGTTCTCGTGATTGGGCTGCTAAGGGTCCAATGTTACTGGTAAATCCTTATATAATGTCTAATTTTTGTTCAGGTTAATAAACTTTTCAGTCTTGTGAAAAATGCTTAAATTTTAATTGGACTCAGGGTGTGAAAGCGGTGATTGCAAAAAGCTTTGAGCGGATTCACCGTAGTAATTTGGTGGGTATGGGCATAATCCCATTGTGTTTCAAGCCTGGTGAGGATGCCGAGACTCATGGGTTGACTGGCCATGAACGCTACACCATTGACCTTCCAAGCAGTGTGAGTGAAATTAGACCTGGTCAGGATGTCAGAGTGGTCACAGACAGTGGCAAGTCATTCACATGCATTATAAGATTTGATACAGAGGTAATAACATCCATTTCATTGTGCTTCCTCATCTCATACCCCTGGGGTGGGGTTTCTTGTTTCAATCTTGAGCTTAATTTATTGCCACCTTCTATTGAATCTTTCTATCACTACAAAATGTAGGTGGAATTGGCTTACTTTGATCATGGAGGCATACTGCAATATGTCATAAGAAACTTGATCAATGTGAGACAATGATTCCGCAAGAACCAACTGGTGCTCTTCAACTGGGGTCGACTTCTTCATTGCTTTAACGCTGAAGCAGATTCAGCTGACGTCCATGAATAAATTACGGAACTAAGTTTAGAAATTTCTGTTTTGTGCAGTCATTTTGAAATACATTTTTATTTCGAGAGCTTTGATGAACAATGGGACACGCCCTAGACATGAATTTCCCGCAATAAGAGAATAATTATTGAAATTTGTTAATTTCCACATTGATCATGATTGTCAATTTATTTTTTCCGTGGCGCCAACCCAAGAACACTGCAAGGCTAGTGGATTTTAAAAGTGTGAGGAAAATAGAAACAATCTACGATACGCTGATTCCTAATTTATAGCAATTTATGGTTGTTTACGGTCTTTTATGATGTCTTTTTATCTGTATGGAATTACGAAAATGGACTGGATTTTTTTTTTTTTTTTTTGGGTTTAATGGTTGATTAATATATTTTTTTTAATTTTAATTACGGTCGTCTCGGCCTTTTCGTTAGATTACTATGGCAGAGAAGGCCGAAAAAAAACAAATAAAAGAGAGAATTCCAGATAAAATATGTATGCGCGTCAGGGCGGCCAGATCACCTCGTAGCCCACTCAGGCTTTCCGCATTAAACACTAAACCAGACCATGTGCTATGGGCCAAGGCCCAAATCGCAATTTTCACACTGGTTTCCGGCTATTTTCCCTTAGGGTACCGTGCCCTTAAAGAGCTGGGCTCTCAAGATTAAACCACAGTGCATCTGTCAACCAGTCCGATTACTACTGGCAGAAATAAGATAACCTTATTGATTTATTGTAAAATATTATTTGTTTCCGTGATCGCAAACATCAGCAATTCAACGTTCTAGTTTTTTTTTTTTTTTTTTTTAATCGTGAAGAAAAAAGAACTTCTAAACTTTTCTAGCTCTTGAATTCTGAATTTAAAACCCTAATTCCCACATTGGTGGTGAGGATAATTGACTACCAAACAAATAAAACAGAAGAAAAAGAGAGAGCTAAGACAAGAATCCAAATAATAAAAGAACCATATGCCATATTAAACAAACACAAAATGTCGATTTTACATCAAAGCACACATTTAGCTCAACAGCAACTAAAATGTCCTAACTCTTTCGACACCTGGAATATTTGTAAATTTCCAAAGTTTTATTCTATGTGGGCGGCAATACGTGAGGGCTCTCATCATAATAAAACAAAAATAAGTTAGCAGGGGCAGCAAGATGTCATCTTTTTAATAATTGAAGCCCAATTCTCGCAGGAGCTTTTGCTGAGACTTCACAAATTTGCTTCAATGATGTGAGAACTCAGAAACTAAAAGCTGTCAAAATGTCAAAAGAAAATGAGATAAGAGGACATTGTGGTTGAAAAGTAAGGAGTGAAAGATTGGGCTGCTAAACTAGTACAAAGTCAGAGAACATGCAACCACACCAATCTACAGAACATTCTATTATCCTAGTTTGGCTATCATGAATGTTTTCAGGAAATTCCTCTCAATATCTGGGTGCATAGCATAAAACCTCTAATATACCTATTCAAACAGCCATATTCTATCCTATCCAATTCAAATGGGTAACTCATTTAAAAGTGGGCATCCCATTTAAAAATGCAGACGTGTATAATATAAAGCTCAGTGGCAGGTACTTAAATACAAGAAGCAAAGTATATCAAATACAAAATGTCTAAAAGAACAAGATTGTATAGACATCAATGAGTTCGTTCTGTAGTCAGCAACTATGGTCAGACGCTGTTTATGACGACTAGTCCACAATCATTAGCAAAGTAGTGAATAAGATAGACAGCAATTACCTTTAAGCCTGTAGTTCAAACCGTATACTCATTCACACGTATCCATTTTGTAGATGACCACTTATTGCCTTTAATCACAGGGCAACCTCCTGGTGTAAGACAGACAACAAACTCATCAGATGATAATGTCTTGTGTAGAATGAACTTGGGTACAACTTTCCTAGGATCATTTTGATCAATTCAGCAAAAAAGTTAATGGGATTTTTCTCTTCATTCAATAAATATTAATTCATGTCCATAAGCATATTACTGAACTTGAACTGAACACCTTGACAAGCATGTAATTGATAACTCCAACTAACCATGCAAACTAGAAGGATCTAAAGAGCCATCGGGCTTCATGCTCCAGAAAAGCAATGCATCACCCATTTTTGGTTTAATAGAAAGTCCTGTCTTTCCACATTCAGATAACTCATTCCACCAAGGCACAGCACTGATGTTCCCTTGGGCATTAGGAAAGACTGTCTCACCTCCTTCTTCAACATCTGAGCTGTATGATTTAAAAGTAAGAAAATCATCAGAAGAACAATTATGGACTTACAAATAATACACTCCAAGAAATGCAGACAACTATATCACTTACAGGTACATTAGCACTGTAGCCATGCGTTGCCCCCCATTCTTGGTGTTGAACTCGTCCATGAAATAGTCAAAGTGAGGCTCATATTTTTGTCCAACTTCATAATGGAGAACTTGAAGTCCTTCTCCATGCTCTATATGTACATTGTCAGCTCAAGTATCAGCCAACGTAATTTGTGAACCCAAATAACAAATAGACACTAAACCTTGAATATAAAAGTGGAGCATATTTATAGAACTTGACAATGGACTGTAATTGGAGAAGGTGCATTAAGTTAAGTAAAATGATGCTAGCGCCAACGGTGAACCCCCCTGAACCTCAAATAGGAATTTTTTTTTTCTTACTCAGGGTTTTAAGTGGGGCTTCCCTTCCAGGGATATGTCACTGTTCTCAAGGAAATGATAGCAAAAGAAACACAAAAGGATTTTACAACAATGAAACAAATTCATTTCTTAAGCACATAAAAAAAGAAAAGCGAAAACTTTAACTGCATACCTAAAGGTAAGAAAGTGAAATCTGCAATCCTTTTCTCAATATCTCTAATAATTTTGTCTCGTCCTCTAGCAAGAAATGTTCCAGAACTTGTCCGAACCCTGTATATTTAGTGATATATCAAATGCTTGTTGTACAAGGTAGAAGATACATAACTGCGAGGCAGAAAGGAAGTCAGAAAAATTCCAACATCCAGATTTAATTTAAATTATACACCTGCTATCTTTGCTCTTGCCAGTATCACTATCAACAACAGTTGACTTTCTCATATGAGGCGTGGCAAGATTAATTAGGTACTCGCACTCCTCCTTGCTCTGCGCAGAAAAGGTGACTAAATTCAGTATGTGACACCCAAAATCCCAAGTTTTTTATCCACACATGCATACAAACAAAGCACCCAAGCCAAGTAGCCAATTGTACTGCAGTTCTTGTGACAGATACTTCAATATAATTCATAACAATCAATAGTAGATCAGATTTACTTTCAAGAAACGTAATCAATCAATAATGCCAGCTGAAATCACAAACAACAGCCAAGTTCATCAAAAGTCAAAAAAGAAGCAAGGCTCAATGGATTTCATTTTGAAAAACGCCATGACTGAATGAGAATGAAGAGGGAGAATCACAGCAAAGGGTCAAAATTATTAGCATTTCTAAGCTCAATTGTAGAAAATCAAAATAACAAAAAAAAAAAAAAAGAACTCACCAAGAAGTTATGATAAACAAAAGCTCGAGGCTCCCAGGAGATCACCTCTACCCATTGCTCTGCTCTCCCTTCATCTCCTTCACTTCTACAAACAAAGAAAGAAACAAGACAAATCAGTATAATTACGAGATTATCCTCGAAGAATTAAGCATAAATTGTAAAAAGAGACCTCTCCATAGACTTGCGTACAATGGAGCTGAGATCGTTGGCTTTCCGCGAATCGCCGGAACTGCTCGGCATGGATAGGATCCCGAACGCGAGAAGAATCAAAATCGCGAACGTGAACATGATCAGCAATGTCAAGATCAGAGTCGAAGACGACGATTTTCGCGTCGGAAATCGCGAATGCCTCGGTTTCGCCATTGGTTCTCCGATTCCAATGCGAAATTCCAAAATTATTGAAAAAAAATTCAAATCCGATCCGCAAAACCTAGCAATTAAAGAGCGAGATCTGGACGGAAGTGAAACCGTTAAAGGCTTCGTATAAGAAATGAGTTTATGAGCACGTTGTCTGTTATGTACGCGTTTTTTTTTTTGGTAAACTTTTCTTTAACGTGATGTCAGTCAGATGTGTTGAGGAGATTAGATTTGGGGGCCTTTTGCTGTTTTTCAATGCAAAACAGAACCAAAATAAAGAAGTTTTCGCGAATCGGCGAATATGAGAATTTGTCTTCCGCGGTTGCATTTCAAGAGCATTCTCAGTTTTGACTTTTTGGTATTTCGGTTTGTTTCCATTTACAATTTTGTCCCCGTTTTCTCCTCATCATTTATTTATTTTTTATTTTTTTTAAAAAAAGAACTAACGATTTTCCAAATATCGAATTCAAAATATGTTTTTCTTTTTCACCTTAAAAATAAAGAAAATAGAGCATTAAGCGCACGTATATATATAAAGAGCGTTGAAATAGAAGGTAAATCACATAAAAATTCGTATATAATTATTTTAATTATTAACAATATTCATTCATACGGTACAGTTGCGTTTCAAATTTTGATTTTTGTTTCTCAAATTTCGATGAATATGGGAATGAACCTGTACATATGAATGACCAGGGAGTTTTATTTTCATTCCTATTGAGCTAAGATTTTGCGAGGAATGAATTTAATTTCTATTCATGTTATGCCCTTTTGAAAAAAATAAATTGCCAAGATAACCAGCCACTGTATGCTAACGTAAATAATATGATTTAGCAGTAGCCCTGTTCGACGGGTGACTTCAGTACAATAATGATGTATGTTTGGGATCCGCCTACTATACAACTGTTGTATAGTACTACGCTTTTTGTTTTTTTTGCCACCAAAGCTGTAAAATAACAGTTGAATCCCTTTTATTAATTTTTATTTAAACTTTACTTCAAAATTATTAACTTCTCTTTGTGTGGTGGGTAGTAAAATACAGAGAAAATTATGGGGAACAAAACCAAAGTAGTGGGGTCACCGGAACCGTGAAATCGCTGCAAGAATTGATCGGCGCGGCTTTTACGCTTCGATCCGCGGCTCAACTCTTTCCGCGATAAGGATGGCATGGGCATGACCGGTGTCGCACGAAGCTTCCGAACGGTTCCAACCTTGGTGAAGTGGTGAAACTAAATGTAAACCGGGTCGGGTTTGAGGGATCTTGGCAATTTTCGAAAGCTTTACTACGACGATAAATGGCATGGATATGACCTTCTCAAGAGCTTCGATTGGTACCAACCTCACGGTGAATTTAAACTAAACGAAAACCGGGTCGGGTTTGAGGGTCGGATCTTCGGCAGAGGGATTATTGTGATACATATGTAATATAGAATAAAACTTTATAAATAATAAATAGTATAAGGTGCTAACTAAAATATTTATGCGGGTTTGGGAGAAACTAAATTAATAATTTTGAAGTAAAGTTTAAATAAAAATTAATAAAAGGGATTCAACTGTTATTTTACAGCTTTGGTGGCAAAAAAAACAAAAAACGTGGTACTATACAACAGTTGTATAGTAGGCGGATCCGTTTGTTTGATTCTTTTAAAGTACAGTTAGACAACTAGTTGGTCAAGGGGGATTTTTTTTTTTTTTAAATGTTGTTTATTTTGTGTTATATTCTTCTTTTGTGATGATGGAGAACCAATGCCTAAACATCAAGTATTATAAGGCATTATTAATTGGCTTGAAAAAAAAAATGCAAGAGTCAACTAGCCAATAAGCATATATCTTGTGATTATAACCAATTTCCAGATATAATAATTCGGCGGTAAGCGTATAAGCGTAGAGCATTTCGGTAGACTCTAGACATGGTAATAACTAATAATAACTAATACGTATTAGTAGGTACTGGGTAATGAATGAATGCTTCTTTTTAGATTAAGATAACAAAAGCAGACACTTTTATTGATGTTCGAATGCACAAAAAGGAAAATAGGACTAGCAGTTTAAGTGTTTAACACTTCGACACGACCAAACCTGCAGAGAAAATATTATTTACAGTAACGTTCGGATCCAATTGATTGTAATTTTGTTCTGGCTGCAAAATCCTGCATATTCTGCAACTTACGCATGTGCAAGCACACTTATGAAACAGAACAACAACTGTCGCTGAAACATACAACACATGAAGCATTGCAATGTAGTATCACAAATATAAAATAACACAATCCGAAGAAAAATTCAGCAGCCGCACCGCTAGTCTAAAAGACTCCAAGAGCTGTAGAATGCAGGGGAACTGGCTTATAAGTGAAGCAATTGGGTGTGTAAGTTGAAGTTCTTTTCCTGGGAGAATCCGTGGACTCAATAGCCGGTTGGTTCAAGTATGCATACTTGCTCTTTGTCCACCTGCTCATGATGGTTAAAAATATGTCAGTTTGAACTTAACAACACAGTCTCCAATTCACAAGAATTCTGGTGTATCAAATTTCATGAATATAGAAATTCAACTAACCAGTCCTTAATTCCAACGCGAACTTCATTGTTCTTGCTTTCCTTGCTATTGTTGGCATCAGGGACAACTTTCTCAGTGGTTCCGTCATCATCATCATCACCATACTTCAAGGATTCTTCAAACTGCTTATAGTCTTCCTCCTATGCATCATTTTCTGACAAGTGTCAGAATTTAAATGATCAAGTAGACAAAAATTCGTTATGGGCTAACTTTGGGGTCTATTAGATACTCAAATGGGCCATTAACTAGCAGTGAGTAAACACTGGGAAGTATCCGGGATTTGAAGTGCACAAAAGGTTGTGAAATCATCCCCTCCAACAGATTGCTTCACAAGAAACGTTTCAGTGCTTCTTTTCCCTAGTAAAGTTCAATAACTTGATCCCAAAAGGACCTCCAGCTAACTGGCAATTAGAATGTTATTTGACTAGGGTACACATCAATTAGTACAAGCTATATGCACGACTCAGTCACGTTCTCTCTCTGCTGACTTCTCTTCATATGAATAAAATTATGTCGTGAATGTGACTATGCGATCCTAAAATTGTTATGAGCAACGCAAGTTTTTTATTTATTTTTTTCATCACATCACATGTGCAGCATAAGCTCTTACCGAGAGATTATGGGCCCTGATACGAGCCGCAGCTTTAATAGCAGCAAGGAGATGATCCTCTTCATCAATCCGTTTCTGCCTCCAAAACCTGGCAATCTCTTGCTTTGTTATACTCTCTGGAGTAGCCTTCCTCACCCAGAATTTTTCAAGTGGCAGTGGTGGAGGTGGCGGGGTTGGAACGACCTTTTTTGTCCTTGAATCAACCCTTTCCATTTCCTCGTTTATTTGCTTCATTTTCACAGGATTCTTCTGCCAATTTAACAAGCACCATACAGCTTCAGATCATCACTATATAACAGGAGAAATAAAGATTAATATTACGGAGAGACTACTATAAATCAAACCCTTCAAGAGCTAATAATCAAACCAACCTTTCAACAATGGAATGCTGAGCCTGGTGGCTTCTTGGCGAGCGAAGAGCTTGTCTAGCAGATTTTGACTGGCAGGTATGTAAGCCAAATTTTCAAGAAGTTACCAAGAGGGCATATTGAAGACGCAGATTCATTAACTCCAATTACTTTCAATGCCAAAGATACTCTAAATAAACTTTCACAAAGGCTTGACGGATTGGCGCATAGAGCATCCAATTAAAAGAGTCTTAGTTCAAAAGAATAAAGTAAGTTTATTCATATAATGACCCAGATAAGTCCAAGGATGCGTTGGTTGGTGACTTGGGTCCCAGACTGGATTAATAATTAAATGCAACTTGCTGTTTTAGCATATTATGTAGGAAGAAAAAGGGAAGTAAATTTCGCTCCAAAATCATCACCATGAATAGATGCAGGATTCTTAAAGTAGACCGAGGTATAAAATTTGTTGACTCGCAAACACAAAAAGCACATATTGATTATATCCAAATCAAGTGAAGAAGAACACTAGAACGGGAACCCATAAGTAGTTTTAAGAAATTAAAAAAGCAATCGTCTTATCAACAATCAACTTGTCTACACGAACATGAAAATAATCCATTTCGACCTGTTCCCCCACCCCCCCCCCCCCCCAAGCGTATATTCACTTCCGTGGTAATTCGAGAATTCTATTAACTTGTAATGCCAAGAAATCAAACTCATTCATTTATTCTAATTTATAATTAAGTATCTAGATGTGCGCTTAATGATTTAATTGTCAAATTTGATAACTGGGCTCCAATTAAAAAAAAAAATGTGAGGGCATATTTGGTATCTACTTCCGGAAAAGGTTTTGGCGTTCAAATAAAGTGCTTAAATGATTAAAGCGCATTCTGTGAATCTGAAAATCAATTCTGATCTCATAAACGGGGTGCTGTCTACTAGCTAAGAGCATATAGGCCACAATTTAAACACTTTTACAACCAAACTGGCCTAAAAATGTACTTTACAATGATCATTATAACCAATTGACAAGGAAATCTCGAAAATCCGATACACTTATTCATAAAGAACAACCATTAATGAAACATAGAATAACTAATGCTTTGCAGTCAATTTTCTGGATTATCATTCAATACAGTTAATCAAAGTAGCTCCGACGGTTTAAAAGAGTCCGAGAGATTATGTTATAAGTGGCAGTTCTTTGCTTGGGAGAATCAATAAATAAATAAAATTTATTTATTGCTATTGTTAAAATTAATTTTCAGATCAGTATTTCTTGGCAGCTACTATCAACGCTATAAAATCTTTATGAAGAGATTAAACTGACCAGCCATTTATGCCCACACAAACTTCATTGTTGTTGGTATCTTTTTTGCTGTTGTTGGCTGCAGGAACATTCTCTTTTGGAGTTTCAAAGTCTTTATCCTTTAAGGATTCTTCAAACTGCTTGAGGCCTTTCACCCGTACACATCATAAATTTTTAATAGAAGTTAGGAAGTTAAAATACTTAAGCACAGTCAAAGTTATTACGAGCTTATTTGAGGTCCTTCCTATCAGAGAAACAGGGTCATTACCTTCAGTAACCAAAAGCCAGGAAGAAACTGGAATTCATATTACAAAAAGATATGCAATGTGTTTACTGAAGATGAGCATTTAGAGTGTGAAAGTAGCAAAATTTGGCATGTAATTTCCTAATGTAAAGTTAGCTGCTATTATTGTCCAACCAATGCTAAATTACACAATTAATCTAAATGCAGCACAAGCTTTTACCAAAAGATTGCAAGCTATGATAATTGCCGCAGCCTTGATAGCAGCAAGGAGGTGATCCTTTTCATCAATTTGCTTCTGCCTTCAAAACCTGGCATCTCTTGCTTTGTTACACTCTCTTCATTAGTCTTCAGCACCCATCACCCAGAATCATTCAAGTGGCGGCAAAAACACGTTTTTTTTTTTTTTCACCACCTATAATAGCTGCATCTTCAAAAGGCTCTTTTGTCCTTTACAGCTTTAGATCATAATACGATAAGAGACAAAAAAGATTAATTCTGTGAAGAGACCAGATACTAGGTAGCATACACATAAGTGTGACCAAAGATGTTCACCAAAATGTGGAGTAAAAACAGACTAGGTGAGCACATGTAACAACCAAATTCCATAATGCGAAAACTCCAATGCTTCCAGTGCCAATAAAAATCAAACAAACGTTAATCAATTCAGTTCATATCAAGAATTGAATAAGGCTTGGAATACAAGTTAACTTTCATAAGTTTAACCAACAAGAAACATGAGAATCCCCGGATGCACTAGCTGGTTCCCATAAAGGATAAATAAGTCTTTAAAAAAAAGAAGAAATGGATCAACTTTGTCCACTATCAATAAATTTACAGGTTTTGGATTGACTGACCCTCGATCTCCATGAAAAGTTCATCCATGTTGACAAGTCAATCTAATGCAATCGGGACAAAGTAATTTCATTAAAAAAAAAAAGAAAAAAGGAAAGGAAGTCCAGTTCATCCAACAGAAACCAAAACCCAGAAAGCAATTGAATAAAATAGGTTTAACCATCCAAGAATCCAGATTGGCAATGGATGCGAGTACTTGGTTCCTCGACTTGATCAGTAAGCTTTGATCATTTTCACTTTCGTGGTAAATTTCAGGCATAAGAATCACCCTAAACAAGTTAGCAGGGTTCTATTTTGTTTTTTAAAAGTCCCATTCGAGTCATAAATCTAATCTAATACCCTAATAGAACATCTCACAATTTGCAGGCCCGAAAGAACAGCACTAAAATTAAAACAGAAGACATGAAATAACTTCTTAAACCCAATTCAATTTAGTGCACATCCATTACAGATACTCCGAATCAAATATTGAACACAATAAACAAGAATCCAGAACGATTTGAGTAGTTAAAAACAACCCCTTTATCAATAATCAACATATTTACAAGAACATGAAAATGACCAAAACCCCATCAATTATACAGCCTAAGAACAAAGACAATCAAATAAACAGAGGACCAAACAGTTCAAGTCTCTGTCGAGATACGAAGAGCCTTGGTCTTAAACCGGTATCTGGGATATCTTGGAATAACTTGACTGGGCCCAAAATGAAACTGGCCAGGGGTATCAACAGCCGGAGGCCCATCGTCGTAAATATAACCAAGAAGAGCACCACAGTTATTGCATTTAATCTTTGTCCTCTTTCTTTGAATCCCCCAGTAATCTATAGTCTCAAAAAAGGGCCTGATCTTGTCCTCTTTCTCGAGCCTGAACTTGGTGCTGTCGATCATCGCAAAAGATAAAGTGCCCTTGTTGCCCGCCGGGAAGTAGACGGTGGCCGGATAAAGGTGGCTCGTGTTCAGGTTCAAATTTGTCACGCACTCCTTGCAGCTGTAAATTGAAGCCATCTGTTTTCTCTCGGTTTGAGAAAGTTTGGTGAATTGGGGCAATAAACGATGGTTATAGAATTGAATTAGGGAGGGGACAGGAGAGAAATCCAAAAGCGCGTTGTCGTGAATTTTCTGGTTGTCGATTTGCTATGAGTTGACGATTTCCGCGGCTTAGAAGGTTCTCGGTTGAAAAGGATATCATTCTACAAGTAACAAGCGGCTGATCACGGCGGCAGTTTTGTGCGAATTGGCCCAACTATTAATCGCGTTGTGCGACTTGGCCCAATTAAGTGCCCATTGGAGTTGGCCCAAAAGTGAGGTTCCAACTGAAGGGACTCTTTTTAAAAAAAAAAAACTGAAGTGACTCGTATTGAGTTTTTCTTGGCAACCAAGAAACACCACCAAGTGCAAAGGCGGGTATCCGTATCCTTGTCGAATTTGGTCTTGCTATGCCATTTTACGCTGCAAATAATATCACTCAGTCCTTGTCCCTCATTGACAATATCTGCAGACAAAAGCTTTAGAAAAGCTTCCTACTAATAGCAGTCCTTTGCCATCGATAACCCCTTAAGCTAAAATCGTTTCAATTACAGAAGAAATTGAGCCAGACATTACAAAACTGCCGCAATTTTATCAATCTTTTTAATACTCCCAACTAAAACCTATTAAAAAACAAAACTTTCACGTACACTACAAATGAACCATTGATGATCACTTAAAACGATAAAGAGATATAATAACAGTCTTTAAAGTCTAAGTATTTGCTGAATACTTGGTTTCATTTAACGATGGGTTGACTAGTGAATTAGCACATGGAAACACATAAAAAGAATGTTTGGTTGATTAGTGAATTGGTAAATGGAACAAAGAAAGTAAACTCAAAGGAGGATCTTTTCAGCTGCATCCTGCTGAGACTACAATTCATCTTTAAAAATGACTCTTCCATGCTTTCTATGATAATAATTGTTGTTTGGTGTATTTGGAGCCGAACGTTGGAGGTAGAGATCAAGCACAATGAAATGCAAGAGAAGGGAAAGCCAAAGCTAAGCGCGGTCTAAGCGATCCTCCGCTTGGTGGGATTGATAGAAGGATGATTTGTGAGACTTGCCATTTTGGTGACTTGGTGCTTGTTAAACCATGTTTCGCATTGGGTTTATGAAGACTGATCTCATTATGATGCGGTCTGTTGGCTTCACTTGCTCGAAAATTCTTACTGATTAGGCAACATTGCACTTTGTTATAGTTTTTAGACGGATACTGCGTTTGATTTTGGTCTGAACTTTTTCATTATCTATCTGGGATATTCCCTAAGAATACTGATAGTAAGTTGCCATAGGTCATATTATCATTCATGAGTAATAAAAATTTCCCTCTTGTTTCTTTACTTGCATCAAGAAATTCATAATAGTATCTAAATAAAGCTCCAAAAATTTCCTTTTTGGAGGATTATTATCCCCTTTTTGTTTTATACGCTCTTCCATTATTAACCTATTCGAGTGCGATCTGATTGTAATTCAAACATGAGAGATTGTTTTATACACTCTTCCATTATTTAGCAAGCCTTGAAAATAGGGAATCCCAATAATTGACTTAGAAAGATTTTGGATGCCTGTAAAAAGATAACTATGTGTAAAGGTGATGGAGAGATTAATGTTCCTGATAAAGATAGCGAAGAACCTATTACAAAGAGAAGGGATGGTTGTGGTGCTCAGTAGCCAAATCTGACTATTGATGGCATGAAGATGATATTGGAACAAGAAATTCCTTTGGAAAACCATCACTTTTAACTCCGAAATATTTATATTATTAAAGAAAACCATCACTTATAATTCAGGAACATTTATATTGTATCACTAAGAATCAATAACAAAAAAACATGAAAGTATACTTAAATTCATAATACTTAATTGTCCTTTGAAGTTGTATTGTTGACCTTCCAGATCAACATGTTCTCCTGAAGAATTCTTTAAATTTCTTTGGGTTCTCTCTCTGATGATATAATGTAAGTAGAGAATATATGATATATGTGACTTGAGGATCATGGCCACTTATATAGATAATTTTTTTTGTTGTCTTTAGATATTTTTATTTCAACTCATCATAAAAATATAAATTATCCTTAAGTCTCTGTATATTAAAGGCACACACCCTATCAGATACACTAAAACTCATATTACTAAAAACCTCAATAGATTATTTTTAAGTGGACTTGCCCTCATATAATAGTCAACAAACACATAATTATTCACATGTAAACCCAACAATACTAAATCAAAAATCCAATATTTAATTACCAACTACCATGCTTAAAGGAAAAGAAATGATGACTAGGAACAAGTTCCTGGACCTCTTGAAAGAAACTCATCCGATCATTCCGCATGAAATATGCTTATGTCTTCATTTTAACCCACTTGTTTCATGATGCTGACAATTATTAAGTGTATTTCACGTGGTTAGTGTTCTGAAGAGGATAAGTGATGAGGTTGGAATCATTGAGTTCTCAAATCTCTATAATTGGTTCTCTACTCTTTTTATTTTGCATATAGAGGAGAAAAAACAAAGAGGAAGAGAAGTTAGCGATGTCCATGTCAAGGCCATAGCGATGCTTTGATCATGTAGCTTTTAAGTTCGCAATACGTGAGACTACAATCAGAAAGGTTTTTAAAAAATTTACTAACCTGCCAAAACTTAATTACAAATGTTATTAAATACTTTAATAGTTAGATTTTGACAAACCAACAACCTCATTAAACTTCCAAATTGACTAATAGTCCGTTTAAAAGAGGAATTTGAAATTTTTCAGTAAAAGTGTTAAAATGAGTTTCTATAGAGGATTAAAAAATCCATTCCCTAGTCCGTTTCAAAGCGACACCTTCTCCAATCTCCGTCTTGTTTTGGGCTTTTGGCCGCTATCAAGGCAATTGCTAGAGGGTATTTTAGTCAGTCCACTTAAACAAAGTCGGTCTCGTGACCTAGGCGGCTTGTTTCGTCTATAAATATGCCTTTGGGGGTCGGTTTTTAGCCCTTTCAATTGCAGAGGATTCAGGGAGACCTTAATAGAATCAATATTCCTCGATCTCTCTCAGTCAATTAACAACGCTAACCAACCTAAAGTGTTTTTCCGAAATAGAAACTGAGAAAAGGGGAAAAAAAACAACAACATAAGTTATTATTAAGTAAAAAGTTTCTTCTTAAATAATTAAACTATACTTCCCAATTTTTCAGAAACCCTAGAATAGGGTTTTCTACATTCGATCGCCATGGATACGCGATTTCCTTACTCTCCGGCGGAGGTCGCAAAGGTCCGCATGGTCCAGTTCGGAATTCTCAGTCCCGACGAAATTGTAATTTCCTCTTAGAATTTCTCTTTTGTAATTCCTAGTAGTTTGTTTGGTTGATGAGGATAAAGGGGAAAAAAGGGGAGGAAAAGGGGGAAATTGAATTGTGAAGAACACTGGTTTAGCCACTCGTTGTGAAAATGTGTTATTTTTTATTTTCTTTGTATCATTTTTTCTATGATATTTTTGGACACTAAAGACACTGCAAATGGTTCTTGAAAGTTGATTTTTTTTTAACGGTTGATTGAATAATTGCTATTTGGTTTATACAGAGGCAAATGTCAGTGGTACAGATTGAGCATGGCGAAACTACCGAGAGAGGGAAGCCGAAGCCAGCAGGTTTGAGCGACCCTAGGCTCGGCACAATTGACAGAAAAATGAAGTGCGAGACTTGTACGGCCAACATGGCGGAGTGCCCTGGTCATTTTGGGCATTTGGAGCTCGCTAAGCCGATGTTTCATATAGGGTTTATGAAGACTGTGCTCAGCATCATGCGATCTGTTTGCTTCAATTGCTCAAAAATTCTTGCTGATGAGGTAGCCCTTACCCTTCGTTGTGTGTTTGAAGGCAGATATTGTGTTTGTTCTGCCTTCTTCATAGAAGGATTCTGGTTCTTGGATTTTAAAATCCTTATTTTGATTATCAGTAGTTATAGACACAGTGGGTTTTAATTGAATTTTTTCCTACTAGGTTTTTTTGCTAGCATCAGGGGATTCCAAATAGTAGTTGATATCAGAATTTTGCATCATTTTTGGAGAACTCATTAGATTCTTAAAAAGTGGAAAATTAGACATTTTAAATGTTAATCATTTGGCACACATATGACAAACCTCAATTAGGTAGATGTAAATAATTTTTTATTCATGCATGCAGGGTTGACCTTGTGCAGGTCAAAATATAGATGTGGTCAATTTCACAATTAGACATTGGGAAACAGGATTTGTAAACAAGTTATGGTTTTGGAGTGGATTGTAGTAGGCTTTCATATATGCATTTTGATGCAGCCCTTCCATGTGGACTAGGTCATTTAAACTGTTGGAATAATTCTCCCTTTCTCATTCTATTTGGTTTACGAGGTAGATGAGATGCATCTTGTTATTCCTTGTATGCCTTATTCCTTCTTCCTCCCTTAGAATTCTAGTATTATTTTCTGCTTCATGCATGATTTACTTCTTGTTCAAGCAGGACGATCACAAGTTTAAGCAAGCCTTGAAAATTAGGAATCCCAAGAACAGGCTTAAAAAGATTTTGGATGCATGCAAAAACAAAACTAAATGTGAAGGTGGTGATGAGATTGATGTACCTGGTCAAGATGGTGAAGAACCTCTTAAAAAGAGGAAGGGTGGCTGTGGTGCTCAGCAACCAAAGCTGACTATTGAAGGCATGAAGATGATTGCGGAGTACAAGGCTCAGAGGAAAAAGAATGATGATCAGGAACAACTTCCTGAACCTGTTGAAAGAAAGCAGACACTTACTGCTGAAAGGGTATCTCATTCCAAATGCAGTATATACCTATCCTCATTTTCACTTGCTTGTTTCGTGATTCTAACTTTTTTGACCGGATTTCAGGTTCTTGGTGTTCTAAAGAGGATAAGCGATGAGGACTGTCAACTCTTAGGATTGAATCCTAAGTATGCCCGTCCAGATTGGATGATTCTGCAGGTTCTTCCAATTCCTCCACCTCCAGTGAGGCCCTCGGTGATGATGGATACCTCCTCTAGGAGTGAGGCAAGTCCCCACTTCATATTTCTGTACTCACTTTTCTAGGGTTGTTACCTTAATCCTAACTTTTATCCATTTTACAGTGCAATAATGAAATTTTAATAATTAATGTTCAAGTATTCTCTATTGAGGACATCCTTATTTTAACAAAGTGAAGATGTCATTAACAGATAAAAAAACATAGATTTCTGTACACTAACAAGCCAGAAAAAAGAGGAGGCTCTAATGTATTGAAATATCTGTTTTTTTTTTCTTTTTTTAATTTCAGTGGCAACAAAGTGACGGTGTCCTTATTAGAGAAAGACTTTATATTGCTGCTCCCACTTTTGTAATTATTTGCTTGTGTTTTTAGGGTCAGCAGGTCAGGCCGGGCCTGCAGCCTCACTTTAACAAAATGATGATGCAGCTAAAATATATAAAAATACATATTTGAACACATTGGAGTCTGTTTATTTGTTTGTTGCTGAAATCTGTGGGTTTTTTTCTTCTGTTTGTGGCATCCTTACTTTGTTAAAATGAGGATGTCCTCATTAGAGAATTATTTTGTAAATAAACATATATAAAGATGTAGATGTCCACACTTTTAAAATGCGCATTCTTACAACATCGTAAAACTCTGCATCCACATTTTAAAGAGTGCAAATGTTTGTACCTGAGCATGACTATCTCTCGCTCTCTCTTTCTATCTATCTATATATATTCTGATTACTTGTTATTGCCAACTACAGGATGATTTGACTCATCAATTGGCAATGATCATTCGGCACAATGAGAATTTGAGGAGACAGGAGAGGAATGGGGCACCTGCACATATCATATCTGAGTTTGCACAATTGTTGCAGTTTCACATAGCCACATATTTTGATAATGAATTGCCTGGGCAGCCGAGGGTACAGTTGCTAACATGCACATGCATAAGTTGCATGCATCTGCATATTTTCAATCTCTACTTATTCCCAGGGTTTATTCTCTGTTGATCAGGCTACACAGCGATCAGGTAGACCGATTAAATCAATCTGTAGTCGGCTTAAGGCGAAGGAAGGGCGCATCAGGGGTAACTTGATGGGGAAGCGTGTTGATTTCTCAGCCAGGACGGTTATAACACCAGACCCAACTATCAACATTGATCAGTTGGGGGTGCCATGGAGCATTGCATTAAATCTGACTTACCCAGAAACTGTTACCCCATATAACATTGAACGGTATGTGCGTCAAATTTGCTATATTTGTTCTACTATTTTTAGATGCATGTTGAATTGGAAGCTTTTTCATTTATATAACAGGTTAAAAGAGCTTGTTGAATATGGGCCTCATCCTCCTCCTGGCAAAACTGGTGCCAAATATATCATAAGAGATGATGGTCAAAGGCTCGATCTCCGTTACTTGAAGAAAAGTAGTGATCACCACTTGGAGCTTGGTTACAAGGTACTGTTCGGACTGGTCGGACTGGTTTAGAAATAGTTATTGCCTTTCCATAGTAAGTGCTAACCATTGGTGATGTGGTTGCAGGTGGAGCGGCATCTTAATGATGGGGACTTTGTTCTTTTTAATCGTCAACCCAGTCTTCATAAAATGTCAATTATGGGACATAGAATCAAGATCATGCCATACTCAACTTTCCGCCTGAATCTTTCTGTTACATCGCCATACAATGCTGATTTTGATGGTGATGAAATGAACATGCATGTCCCTCAGTCATTTGAAACTAGAGCAGAAGTTTTGGAGTTAATGATGGTGCCTAAATGCATTGTGTCTCCTCAATCAAATAGGCCTGTAATGGGCATCGTCCAGGATACACTTTTGGGATGCCGTAAAATTACTAAAAGAGATACCTTCATTGAGAAGGTAATAGTGATAACTATTTCACTCAGGTTAGGTGCTTTAATGTTATTTCTTCCTGGTTGATACTCAAGTGTGATTTCCACTTCCTTTTGCAGGATGTTTTCATGAACATATTGATGTGGTGGGAGGATTTTGATGGGAAAGTTCCTCAACCCACAATTTTAAAACCTCGGCCGCTTTGGACTGGGAAACAAGTTTTTAATCTGATCATACCTAAGCAAATAAATCTATTCAGAACGGCTGCCTGGCATTCAGACAATGACAAGGGTATACTCACTGCAGGGGATACTCTAGTTCGAATAGAAAAAGGGGAGCTGCTTTCTGGAACCCTTTGCAAGAAGACCCTTGGCACATCCACCGGAAGTCTTATACACGTTATTTGGTAAGTCCTTTCGGTTTATGGTTAACAAGAGATATTTCAGCATTGCAGATTGTAGTCAAAAGTGTGAGGTACCTAGAATTTTGGATATTCTAGTTATGTGATTTCTAGTTATGTGATTGAGACCTGCCACAATATTTATCATTTTGGTTCATAGTGAAGGAAATAATGTTTAACGGGTATGCCATGCTTGTATATTAGTGTGGGAGCCAAAAAGTAAAAGTTGAATGAATATATTTGGAGGAAGAACATACATGTAACAGAGGAAAAAACCATAAGCTGTAGCCGTATCAAGTTTTATTCTGCTTTATGTGTAGTTTGTAAAATGCTAGGAGTGAGACAGGTATAACACCTTACTAGGAGTGAGACAGGCATAACACCATTGTTAATGCTTTTTGTTGTTTTTAGTGAATTCTACAAATTTTAACCATTTATTTTGGTCTCATGCATCCAGGGAGGAAGTTGGTCCAGATGCTGCTCGCAAGTTCTTGGGACATACACAGTGGCTTGTTAACTATTGGCTTTTGCAGAATGGTTTTAGTATTGGAATTGGAGATACAATTGCTGATGCAAAAACAATGGAAACTATCAACGATACCATTTCTACAGCAAAGAATAATGTGAAAAACCTTATTAAGCAAGCCCAAGACAAAAGCTTAGAGCCTGAGCCTGGACGGACTATGATGGAGTCATTTGAGAACAAAGTGAACCAGGTGCCTAACTAGAAGTTTAGAATTGCTTCTTTACTGACTCTTTTGTTCTGGTTCCTTTAGCTCATACTATTATATCTGCATTCTTCAGGTTCTGAATACGGCTCGTGATGAAGCTGGAAGTAGCGCGCAGAAGAGTTTATCAGAAAGCAATAATCTTAAGGCAATGGTGACAGCTGGATCCAAAGGAAGTTTCATAAACATATCTCAGATGACTGCTTGTGTGGGGCAGCAGAATGTGGAGGGAAAGCGTATCCCATTTGGGTTTGTAGATCGGACATTGCCTCATTTTACTAAAGATGATTATGGGCCAGAAAGTCGAGGGTTTGTGGAGAACTCGTACCTGCGTGGGCTGACCCCACAGGAGTTCTTTTTCCATGCTATGGGTGGTAGGGAAGGTCTTATTGATACTGCAGTGAAGACTTCTGAGACTGGATACATCCAGAGGCGGCTGGTGAAGGCAATGGAAGATATAATGGTAAAATACGATGGAACTGTGAGGAACTCATTGGGTGATGTAATCCAGTTTCTCTACGGCGAAGATGGTATGGATTCAGTCTGGATAGAATCACAGACGCTTGATTCTTTGAAGATGAAAAAGTCAGAATTTGATAAGGCTTTCAGATTTGAGATGGATGAAGAAAACTGGAACCCGAATTATATGCTGCAAGAATATATTGATGATTTGAAAACAATTAAAGAATTACGAGATGTTTTTGATGCAGAAGTTCAGAAACTTGAAGCAGATAGATACCAGCTTGCAACGGAGATAGCAACCTCAGGTGATAGTTCTTGGCCACTCCCTGTTAACCTTAAGAGACTTATCTGGAATGCACAGAAGACTTTCAAGGTTGATCCGCGAAGGCCTTCTGATATGCATCCAATGGAAGTAGTCGAAGCTGTTGATAAGCTCCAGGAGAGGCTGAAAGTTGTTCCTGGTGAAGATCCATTGAGTGTGGAAGCCCAAAAGAATGCCACCCTTTTCTTTAATATCTTGCTACGTAGCACTTTTGCCAGTAAAAGGGTGTTGAAGGAGCACAGGCTTACACGTGAAGCATTTGAGTGGGTTATTGGTGAAATTGAGTCACGATTTTTACAGTCATTAGTAGCACCTGGGGAAATGATTGGCTGTGTTGCTGCACAGTCAATTGGTGAACCTGCCACCCAGATGACACTTAATACGTTCCATTATGCTGGTGTGAGCGCGAAGAATGTCACTCTAGGTGTTCCAAGGTTGAGGGAAATTATAAATGTGGCTAAGAAAATCAAAACTCCTTCACTCTCTGTATTTCTGAAACCTGGTGTTAACTCAACGAAGGAGAGGGCCAAGAATGTTCAATGTGCACTGGAGTACACAACTCTCCGTAGTGTTACTGAAGCTACAGAAGTATGGTATGATCCAGATCCCATGGGCACAATTATTGAAGAGGATGTTGAATTTGTGAAGTCTTACTATGAGATGCCAGATGAGGACATTGCACCTGAAAAAATATCTCCTTGGTTGCTTCGCATAGAGCTGAATCGGGAAATGATGGTTGATAAGAAATTAAGCATGGCAGCTGTTGCTGAGAAGATAAATCAGGAGTTCGATGATGATTTGACTTGCATATTCAATGATGATAATGCTGATAAACTCATTCTTCGTATTCGTATAATGAATGATGAAGCTCCAAAGGGAGAATTGAATGATGAATCAGCTGAAGATGATGTTTTCTTGAAGAAGATTGAGAGTAACATGTTGACAGAAATGGCTCTTCGAGGTATCCCTGATATCAACAAGGTGTTTATTAAAAGGGGTAAAACAACCAAGTATGATGATAATGAAGGATTTAAGTCGGAAGATGAGTGGATGTTGGATACTGAAGGTGTGAATCTTTTAGCCGTTATGTGTCATGAAGATGTTGATGCGAGAAGGACAACAAGCAATCACTTGATTGAAATAATTGAAGTACTAGGAATTGAGGCAGTTCGTCGGGCACTATTGGATGAATTGAGAGTAGTTATATCTTTTGATGGCTCTTATGTGAATTACCGACATCTGGCTATACTTTGCGATACGATGACCTATCGGGGCCACTTGATGGCCATCACTCGTCATGGCATCAACAGGAATGATACTGGACCAATGATGAGATGTTCATTTGAAGAAACTGTTGACATTCTTCTTGATGCTGCAGTCTTTGCAGAATCAGATTATTTGAGGGGGGTCACTGAGAATATAATGTTAGGTCAGCTTGCACCTATTGGGACAGGAGACTGTTCATTGTATCTCAATGATGAGATGCTGAAAAATGCCATCGAACTTCAGCTTCCTAGTTATATGGAAGGTCTGGAGTTTGGCATGACACCTGCACGTTCTCCGGTGTCTGGTACTCCTTATCATGATGGCATGATGTCTCCAGGTTACTTGTTTAGCCCAAATCTCCGTCTGTCCCCGGTCACGGATGCCCAGTTTTCTCCTTATGTTGGTGGAATGGCCTTCTCTCCTACATCATCACCAGGCTACAGCCCATCATCACCAGGCTACAGTCCGTCATCTCCTGGATACAGTCCCACATCACCTGGATACAGCCCAACTTCGCCTGGATACAGTCCCACCTCGCCTGGATATAGCCCTACCTCACCAACTTATAGTCCAAGTTCTCCTGGTTATAGTCCAACCAGTCCTGCCTATTCTCCTACCAGTCCATCGTACTCACCTACTTCACCAAGCTATAGCCCAACCTCCCCAAGTTACAGTCCAACATCCCCAAGCTACAGCCCGACCTCTCCAAGTTACAGCCCCACTTCTCCCAGTTACAGTCCAACTTCACCAAGCTATAGCCCCACCTCACCTGCATATAGCCCCACCTCACCTGCATACAGTCCCACTTCACCATCGTACAGCCCAACCTCTCCTTCCTACAGCCCAACATCACCTTCGTACAGCCCTACCTCACCGTCATACAGCCCTACTTCTCCATCGTACAGCCCCACTTCGCCAGCTTATAGCCCCACTTCTCCTGGTTATAGTCCAACTTCACCGAGTTATAGCCCAACTTCACCAACCTATAGTCCTACATCCCCAAGCTACAATCCTCAGTCTGCCAAATACAGTCCGTCGCTGGCCTACTCACCAAGTAGTCCAAGATTATCTCCTGCCAGTCCGTACAGCCCTACATCTCCAAATTACAGGTAAGGCATAATGCGATATGTGGTCAAGTCTAATGTTTGTGTTAAAGCTGTATCCAATTTATTAGGTCTTGTTTTTGATAGAATTCTATATACCGAAATATCTGTCGAGCCTAAGACTTGCTGTAGCTGGGGATTGGACTTGGATGGGTTTAAATTATTAATGATTTTATCTCTGCTGTTTTTAACATTTTTATATCTGGATGATTATGTCGATGTATCTTGTAAGCAACTTTTCTTTTTATGCAGTCCGACATCATCTTCGTATTCACCGACATCTCCCTCTTATTCTCCTTCAAGCCCAACATACAGCCCTAGCAGGTAAGTTTATACATGTTATTTGTGGTGTTGACTGTATCTTACATGCATCTTTTCCTTTTTGGTTTGAGCCTTGACAATGGCTTTAGTGATCATGGTCCCCAATATAGTGTTATTGTAGATATGGACTGATTAGCGTGTGTTAATGCTTTTTCTTTTTCCTTCCTTAATGCTTTTCTTTTTACTTACTTTGCAGCCCATATAATGCTGGAGGTGGAAACCCAGACTATAGCCCAAGTTCACCTCAGTATAGGTAAGCAGATATTGAAATCCAAGTTCTAGAAAATTTTCTGCAATGTTGACTAAGACTTAGATTGCTTTAAATCAATTTGTTCTTACAACTCTTTTTTCTTTTGTGAAGTCCAAGTGCTGGGTATTCTCCCAGTGCACCGGGGTATTCCCCATCGTCGACTAGTCAGTACACACCACAAACAAACAGAGATGACAGCGTGACGAAAGATGACAAGAACACCAAAGGTGACAAGAGCTCACGTTAAGGCTTGAATGCCTAAGGTGAAGTGTACCAAGAGAAAACTCGAATGTGACAGTTCATTGGGTGTCCTTTTGTTATTTTATCTTTTTAACTGCTTAATGCTATCATTCCAAAGGCCGGACTCTAAATCACAATCACTACAGTTCAAGTTTATCGAGAGATTGTCACTGAGTGTACAACTTGTTTGTATAAATTTATTTTTCCATTTAGCTGATAAAATTCTTTGCAGATTGGTCTTCTTTCTATGTTGTAAATGTTTAGTATTCAGTGTACACAGTTTTGGAGGATTTTCATGGTACACAAGAATTTTTTTTTACCCTTTATTCAAGGGAACGTGTTTTTGTGGGCAATCTTGGTTGACATATTGTAATAATACTGTTAAAATTAAGCTTTACGGGTGGTTTGGGGGACTGATTGAAGGTGTTTATCGGCAAATTTTTTTTTTTTTTTTAATTTGAGGTTTAATTGTACTTCAGTATGATTAGTTTGTGGAGCAAGTGTAAGAACTGGGATATTACGTCGTATGTTAAGTGCTGGCTGGTTATAACCCACACTTATTTGAGCCGACGAATTATTTGCGCCTATTCCCTAGGCTTTGAACCGTGAGCATTCGCAACTATGAGGCCTTAGAGAATGATAGGAGTGTGGAGAGACCATCTAAAAGCAAAATTCTGGCATCCTTGCCCAAAGCTGCGTCCCTTGTCGCCTTCCAGGTGAGCTCGCCACTACTCGGTCCAGCTGCTGGTAGAAAAGGATTTGGTAGTCCTATGGTATCCATAAATCCAGAAGAGGCTCAAAGACAGCCAAGGAATTTGAGATTCGAACAGCAGGAACCAGCGTCACTGAAAGTTTCATGCATGGGGCAAGTCAAGAACAGGAAGAACAAGAAAAATAACAAGAAGAAGAAGAGCGTGATCAGACCAAAAGAAGTATTGCACCCACCGCCGGCACGGGACACAACACCAGTGTTATCTGCTAAAGATGTGAAGAAGAATGAACGAGTTTCTGCCAGGAAAATTTTCGAGGAAAACAATGTGATGATCTTATTGTTGATCACAGGCCTCCTTTTGGTCTGATGATGAAATATGGGAGCAGCCGTGATGGTGGTAGGTTGGCGAAATTGAATTGGAAGATGGTGTGTTCATGCCTTGTTCTGCAAAACCAAGGAAAGAAGTTAACTTATGAAGGAAAAGAAACGATGCTCTTCCTGTTTCTCCTCAATTATATGTATAACCTTTTGCAAATTGGCTGTGTACCTACAACTTTTTTCTAATTGTAATGTTGTATCACTACGAATTTCCAACTTCATTGGTCTGATATTCCACAACTAATTTTGGGACTTTGACTTTCAAAGTTCCTAGTTCCTACCGGCTGAGTGCAGGGTTGCTATTTCCTGTTTCTAAATATCAGGAGGACACGTTCGAATTTTAATTTGAGGTAACTTCTCTAAATAATTTTATCTAACATCCCTTATATGGTCGTTGTTACGTGCTTTTTTCTTTTTTCTTGCCAACACGTTATTAACCCATATGATTTAATAGAGTCAATGTTCAAGTTATTATTTAACTATGTCGTTTAGTATAAATAAAAAATTTTATGTGCGTGCGCCCTCATTTATATATACACACACATTTATATATCTCATGTGGATTGTGGCAGCCCTCATTTTTCTTTTATATGGGGTTTAATAGAGTCAGTGTGTGAACACTATTATACTAGTTAGTGAATTAGTTTAATAAGCATTGTACCAATATACCATATGGTGTGATATCATCCATGCACTTCATTACCCTCACAATATATATAATATCTTTTCATTATGCTAAGTATTACAACATAACAAATCACAACACAAATTATTGAAAGGTAACATTTTATTTCATTAACTTTTTTTTAAATAACAATTTACTACATTTTCGTCACTTATGCTAGTTGACTTATAAAATATCAATTTTATCCCTAATTAGTAACTAAAAAATGAAAATGAAATTATATAAATTGATGCCACGCGAATTTATAATTTTGCCCTATTCTTGGTGGGAAACAACATTTATGCTTAAATTAACAATGATAATTAAATGACAATATTGCTCCTGTAATTGATCCATTGCACAGTTACACTAAATTGATGGAAGTGTAATAAATGCTTACTTTTAAAAAGTTAATATAGCAAAGTGTTACTTTTCAATAATTCATATAATTGACAAGTTGTTTTAGGAGAGAATATTAATAATTATACAAATTGGGAATCAAAATTTGTATATAAAATAATGTGACATATATATGTTGACATAATTGGAATTATCATAATTTTAAGAGGTTACTTATTTATCCTATTAATTTTCTTTCATATGGTAATATGTAAGAGGTCCACAAAGATAAATTTATTGGGATATGAATTTTGAAGGTGTTAGCTTTTAGTATAGCTTGAGAGGCATAAATATTATATTCACGATGCCGTCCTCAGAATAATAATAATATTAATTCTGCCGGCTACAAGGTTTCATTGAGGAATCAAGTACTAATTCAAAAGTTACATTAAGGAATCAAGTATTAATCCATAAGTCAGAAACCTTTTTCTACAGACTGTGTCCAACATATTGACCCTGTCAAGTAAATTCTTTCAATCTTAATCTAAAAGCTTCCAAGCACAAAGTACCTGTTCGATTTTGATTAGAAGTAGTTAAGCAGCCGCAGCACCCAGCAGCAACAAAATAGATATTGAATTATGCCGGAGAGGTGGAATATAAATGGCAAGATTATGGCCTTGCTGCCAAAAGCAGCGACCCCGTTGACGTTCCAAATAAGCCCACCACTGAGTCCAGTCAAAGCTGGAGCTGCAGGTGGAGCCGGAACTAGAAAGATACCCATTATTCCAAAGGAGGCTAGAAGAAAACCAAAGAATTCAAGCTTCGAACAAAAGGAACCAGCGTCACCAAAAGTCTCATGCATGGGACAAGTCATCAAGAAGAAGAATAAGTGCAAACCCAATAGGCTTAAGCAACCACCACGTGCAATAGTAAGAGAGGAGGAAGAGAAGAAAGTTTCCATTATGATGAAAATTTTCAAGGCCGCCAACGCCAAGGGAGATAATAAAAATGGTGGCGGTGCTAAAGTTGATGTTGCTGATCGTGACCATCAGAGTGGACCTGGAGTAGTGGTTCAAAAAGTGCCTTCTTTGAGTCAGATTAATAAGCATGCAAGCGGTCGTGGCAGCGGCAGCTCGTTGGAGCTTTTTGGCTGCGGAGTATTCGAAGAAAATTGTGAGGAACAAGGAAAGGCGAAGGGTGCTAATAATGCTATAAAGCCAAGGAAAGAAGTTAATTCGTGAAAGAGAAGAAACAAGGATCCCCCAATTCCTCTTCAAATGTAACGGTTTTCCCACTGTCTCATGTTCGTGCGGTTGTTTGGGCTGTTTTGGCCTCTTACATGTATGTATGTGGTGATATTTGTCTTTTAACTTGTTAATTGGTTGATGTTCCAACAATTTGGGACTAAAATTTAGTAATGATCATGAGTGCTGTACGGGTATCTATATGTAGGATATCAATCGATTCTTTTGCTTTTATCGGAGTTCAATGGTATATTGATTGGTTAAAATGTTTTATCCATATGCGTGGACTTTTTAAGTATGGATGAATAAACATGACATGTGCTGCTTTCAATTCTCTTGCGAAATATTAAGCGACCAGGTTGATTAAAATCAAGAAGTTCAAAAAGAGACTGACCAATTAATGTATGTTGATTTACAATTTTCTTAATACTAATTTTATTATTAATTTAACCATATATAAAAGAGATTCTACAAGAATAGATAAAGTTCATTTTAGGTACAATTAAATTTTTATTCTTATTAATATTTGAAGACACATCTATTTTATTGAAAAGATACTTATTAATTAAATAAAAATTTCTTATGTGAGGATGTAAACCCATATTTTCATCAGGGTTAGAGCATGAATAAACCACAAAAGACATGTAGATTATTCTATATTCAAAATATAAAAATCCGACCAAATTAATTACTAAAATGAATTAGATAGATTTTTGAATCTCGGGATAAACTGCGGGTTACACTAGTCACAGATTAACTATGATTCACTTCTATCAAGCTTATGAGATGCAACATTTTGTTGCAGAGTTGTCATTTTAGCCTGGTAGAATCAGAGCATCATCCGTCTTCCAAGTTTTCAAACTTTGCCCACAAGGCTAAAAAAGGTTTCGGTTCGCAAGTGGGCTTTCGGTTTTCATTTTTATTGGACAAATAGTGAAGTTACTGACTGGTCGTGTGCTAAGATACCAAACCCCTGCGAATTTAGTTTTTAACTTTTGAGAGAGACTGACATGGAGTGTATGATGGGCCTACCAACAAAAGCTCGGTATTTGGGATCTTTTTGAGGGGGGAAAAAAAAAAGTTTGTTCTCTTGAAGGAATATTTCTTTAACGGCTAATGCTACAATGCCGGGCATTAAAGCCCCGGCACCATGCCGGAATTGAAAACAAACCGTTGGATTCAATCTAATTAAATCCAACGGTTGAGATTAAATTTATATTAAAAATAAAAATAAATGGGTTACCTGGTAAACCGGTTCCCTCAAAGAAAATCCAAAATTTTCTCACCTCAATCCGATTTCTTTACTCTCTCAAAAGAGAAATCCCTAAAATTTCATCTCTCTTTCAAATTCATAGTTTCTCTCATCTCGATTTTTTCACTCATCATCTCAGATCAAATCCACCATCTCTCCCGCACTTTGATTAGAAGCTCTGAGCCCGCGCAGGAGAGGAAAGGTTGGTTGCACGTTTTCCGGGTGGGAGTAATGCCTCCCTGCCGATTACTTTCTCTCTCTCCCGAGGACGATGGATCTCGAACGGAAATAAATGAGCGGAACTACCCGACTCTGCGAACTCTGGCCTTCGGAGCACTGTTTTTCCTATCATTTTCCTTTCACTTTTGCACTAAGCCACAACGATTTCAAGCGGGAGAAAAGAAAATTCCATGATTTCATTCAAATTAACAGACCCCGGCCCCCCATCTTTCACATTCCTGATGGATCTTTATCCAGGTTTCCTTATTGTTAGAAACCAGATCCGCTTGGAATTGACGAAGACGAGAGATCCGGGTTTCTTCATCGAATTCGCTGACATCGGTAAGATATTTCACTGACTCCACTACATTAATCAGCCTCTTACAGTATGAGATCCGAATCACTTTCTTAGTCTGCTTGTAGGGTATTATAACGGCAAACCATGTAATTCCCCCCTAGTGCAACATCTGGGGATATTCTTGACCGAGCAATTGAATCAGTTAATATTGCCTTTTAAAAGAGTATTGTAGTGAATAACAAAATAATTCTAATAAAATCTCAATTGAAGAAATTACAACAGGTTATCTCTTGTTATGCATTAATTCGCTACGAACCCTAATTACTTTTCACTGTTGACATGCTTATGTAGTCTGTCGAGTGAATGTTCTGTCACTTCATTTTGTTAAAGAACCTTTCTTGATTTCCTGTCTGAAATTTATTTCTGCAGGAGCTCAATGCCATGCTTTCACATCCATTGCAGCCAAAAACATTTTCACGTCATTATTTGGCAGGGGTAACTACTTTCTTTTCTTAACTTAACTTTGATACGCTTCCTTTCCTTTAAAAAAATTTGGTGATTCTTCCTATTCGAAAATTTTAATGCTTTAAATAGGATACTGATTTCTGTCTTTTGACTGGTCTGGCTGTAGAGTAAGAGCAAGACTGATGTCTGATGAGTGGATGCCTGAGAACATTCAAAAAATGCTTGTGGCTTTGATTGTATCTATTTCAATATGAGTATTCTAAATTTCTAATTATGAAATAAGAGCCTAAAATTTTACGTTGAAAAGCGAGATCATGAGTTCAAAATGACTGATCAAGTAATTTGAATCATGTAACGGGGACCATCCTGCCGGCTGCACTTACAAATGTTCACATACAGAAGCTACTCAGATAGCACGTTACATTTGTTAAGTGTCATTCATCTTGGCATTGATTAATCCCTGAAAGTGATTTGATTTCACCAGAAGGTTGAGGCCGGAGGGATTTGTGGGTAATAGGAAAGCAAAAACAAAAAATGAAAATATAAAAAAGTTACTTGTCCTGTTCAAGTTAGCTTCTCAGAGCTCTTGAAAAATTGATCATGTAGCTGTAGGATCACATGTATATAGTAGGCTCTCATATCTCTTGTTTCTCATGATATTGAATGCAGGAGATTTGTGATTACCTTAGTGTTTTAAATTACTTGTTTCTTCCTCTTATTCGGGTCTAAGATTTGGGAATGCAGTGAGTTTAAATGTTTAATATTCCATATCAATTTTGATTCTTCAGGCTGGTGTATCACCTCTCCTGCAGCATCAGTTGGAAGAAATAGCTAAAGAAAAGCTGCCTGATAGCAAGAGTGCGATAGAAAATAAAAGAAGGAAATTGGTGGTTATTGGTCAAGATTGTGTGGAACCACTCCAGGAACTCCGAAATGATGGTCATGAGGTACAAAATTTATCCCTTTTTCTGTATCTATCATCCCTCTTCTTGGGGGTGAGGGGAGCCAGATTAGGCATCTTTAGCGTCCATAATCCATTATTGGTTAATTAGAAGTCCACCTTAATATGTAGATTCAATTCTTTTTCACTACATGTTTCAGTGTGCGCATGTCCTCACTCTGGGTCAATTAGTAAGAATCCATGGCCCGAATAACACTGGAAAATTCCCAAAAGGTTACTAGGATTGTGCGTGATGAATAACTTTGTGATTCATCTCCATATGTTATGTCTTTAATATTATTTTCTCCTTTGTTTCTCTGGGCTGAAATATGTATTTCTGAATGAAGAAAAATAAGAATCTATATAAGTTTGTAATCCAATTTCTCAATATTAAAGTTCTATCTTTAACGGTTTGTTTGTTCTATCCAATTTCTCAATAGGGCATTTTTGTGAGAAACAGTTATATGTATGTGGAATTGGGTTGATTGAACTTCAGTGATAAAAATTGCTTAGTAAATGTTTACGCATTTGGTCATTGCGATTACCATATATAGTGGCTTATTAATTTTGAAAAAATTAGTGACGAATATTGGGCTCACGAATCTAAAGGCTTCACGGACAAGCGCAATGGAAGCGGAAAAACTAAAGCTAGTTTCAGAGGGTTGTAATCCAAGACTTGTGAGTATCTCCATCCTTCATTCTGAAATTGGTTCATTATCATATTCCACTCTACCAAATTGTGACTTGTAGTGGGTTCTGTCAGGTATTATGGACTCTTTAGTCATGTACAAGCGGAATTTGGGAACTCATGACCATAATGCTTGTGGCTTGATAATCAATTGAATAGATGGCATGAGTTTAAGGTGAACCATGGAAATGAAGACACCTTCGGAGAAATCTTTGCGTGTTAAGCGAAGTGTTTAGCTATAGCCGGTAATATATTTTTCCTTTTGTTGTTACTTGGGATTTTTGCCCAAAGAAAGAGTGATTTTTTGTGTTAAGAAATTGTATTTTAGTAGGGAACATGCTTTTGTAGGCTTCTTTCTCTAGAAGGACTAGAAATAAATCGTAATACTAGTGGAAAAGAACTTCACCCATGGACTGTGAATTGATTACTAAAATTTCCTGTAGTGTGATTTCTTGCTATCGTAGACTTCCATTTGGCATTGAGGTGCTTTGGCATAAAAGCCATGTGAAAAAAATATTGCTCTAGTTGTTATATAAAAGTTTATGTGTTTGGTAAATATAAAATTAAATAATATTTTTGACAAACTAGTAAAGATATTTAAGTTGTTTAATCAAACAACTATTTGATAAAATCGTTTTGGCTTGGCGATCACACTCAAGGAAAAGATGGTGAGAGTCGCTTGGTGCATTGGCAAGATTAAAGAGATCTGAAACAAGCTTGATGATTATCGACGTTACTTGAGAGATATTGTCTATGGGGATAAAATTTTGAAGCATCATATTTGCGTTCTAACCGGCTAAACTCGGTTATCCATGAAGAAATGTTCTTGTCTTGTGAATTTGTACATATTTCTATCAAATCTGAGATGTGAGGTTTTACCCTTAGTTATCTTAATATTTTTCTGATTTGTTTGAGAATTAAGAATGAAATAATTATCATGTTTACTAGAGCCATATGAGAAGTTTTACACCTCTCTGTCTCTCCGTTATGCAATTATCGCATGATTACATAACAATCACAACTTGTTTGGTGTGGAGCATTTTTCAATATAGCGGATCTAGGCGCTTACAGTAGTCTTTGTTATCTTCATATCTTACGATGTGCAAAATCGAAAAAAACAAACAAGTAATTGCGGCTTCATTGTGGAAATTAATATGCATGGGCTGGAAGATCTTTGAACCAAAGGCCTTTCTTTCTTGTATTTGAATTTATTGAACCACAGGTTAAATCGTATTCATCAATTACCTCGATCCTAATAACCACTTGCATGAATCCATAAATTAAATTAAAAGGCACTTAGTGACGTGACAAATATAATAGAAAACCAAGCACCTTGATTTAATAAATAATAAACACGGGTAACTTACCTCCCAGACTTTGAAAAATGTCTAGTACCAGTTCATATTTAAACAACGGTATATTGTAGTGAAATGCAAATCGAATCCGGTTTTCCGGAACCTCACTAACCGTGAGCAGTTGGTTTTGTATAAATTTCTTTGGAAACATCCGATCTTAGGTTAAAACGTCCGTGACGAATTGGTTTTGTAAATTTCTTTGGAAGAATCGTCTTAGGTTCGCTAAATCCGAGCCGGATTGGTTTTGTAATTCTTGTGTATCCGGTCTTCGGTTAACAAATCAAATAAGCGGGATCAGGATTGGTTTTGTAAGGCTACTGGAAGCATCCGGTCTTCCGGTTAACAAATCCGGAAAGCCGGATTGGTTTTGCAAGGCTGCTGGAAGTATCCGGTCTTCTGGTTAAAACATCCGGCAAACCGGATGCGGGATTGTTCTTTGCTGGATTCAATTCGGTTATCCGGTAATTAAAATGAGAAAACCGGTTATCCGGTTACAAAACCCGGAACGCCGGATGTGTAGCCATTCTTCGCTGGAGAAAACCGGTTAACCGGTTACTGAATCCGGTTAACCGGATGCATTCTTGGTCATTTCTGGATAGAATCGGTTATCCGGTTTGAATACCGGAAAGCCGCTTGGGTTATTGTTCTTAGCTGGATTCAAACCGGTTATCCGGTTATTGAATCCGGTTTACCGGATAGGTTCTTGTTCTTTGCTGGAGAAAACCGGTTATCCGGTTATTGAATCCGGTAAAGCCGGATGGGTTATTGTTCTTTTGTGGACACGTAAATATGCAACTAATCACGTAAACATGCAACGGGAGAGAATATTCCAAAATATTCTTTATTTTGTCGTTATTCAAAACATGCAACATTTACCGTAAAAAATGAAACTAAGAAGTCAGACATGCAACCACGGACCTTAAACATGACACTTGCAACGTTTCACGGTAAATATGCAACTCATCACGTAAAGTTTGCAACTTGGACGTCAAACATGAAACGGCAGAGAATATTTCAAAATATTCTTTATTTTGTCTTTATTCAAAACATGCAACATTTACCGTAAAAAATGAAACTACTACGTCAGACATGCAACCACGGACCTTAAACATCACACTTGCAACGTTTCACGATAAATATACAACTCATCACGTAAATTTTGTAACTTGGACGTCAAACATGAAACGGTAGAGAATATTCCAAAATATTCTTTATTTTGTCGTTATTCAAAACATGCAACATTTACCGTAAAAAATGAAACTACGACGTCAGACATGCAACCACAGACCTTAAAAATGACACTTGCAACGTTTCACGGTAAATATGCAACACATCACGTAAAGTTTGTAACTTGGACGTCAAACATGAAACGGGAGAGAATATTCCAAAATATTTTTTATTTTGTCTTTATTCAAAACATGCAACATTTACCGTAAAAAATGAAACTGCTACGTCAGACATGCAACCACAGACCTTAAACATGACACTTGCAACGTTTAACGGTAAATATGCAACTCATCACGTAAAGTTTGCAACTTGGACGTCAAACATGAAACGGCAGAGAATATTCCAAAATATTCTTTATTTTGTCTTTATTCAAAACATGAAACTATCGATACGTCAGACATGCAACCACGGACCTTAAACATGACACTTGCAACGTTTCACGGTAAATATGCAACTCATCACGTAAAGTTTGTAACTTGGACGTCAAACATGAAACGGGAGAGAATATTCCAAAATATTCTTTATTTTGTCTTTATTCAAAACATGCAACATTTAAAAAAAATGAACGTACGTATATAAACGCAACGACCTTAAACATGACACTTGCAACGCTTAACGGTAAATATGCAACTCATCACGTAAAGTTTGCAACTTGACGTCAAACATGAAACTAAGCAGAATATTCCAAAATATTCTTTATTTTGTCTTTATTCAAAACATGCAACATTTACCGTAAAAGATGAAACTAATACGTCAGACATGCAACCACGGACCTTAAACATGACACTTGCAACGTTTCACGGTAAATATGCAACTCATCACGTAAAGTTTGTAACTTGGACGTCAAACATGAAACGGGAGAGAATATTCCAAAATATTCTTTATTTTGTCTTTATTCAAAACATGCAACATTTACGTAAAAAATGAAACTGCTACGTCAGACATGCAACCACAGACCTTAAACATGACACTTGCAACGTTTAACGGTAAATATGCAACTCATCACGTAAAGTTTGCAACTTGGACGTCAAACATGAAACGGCAGAGAATATTCCAAAATATTCTTTATTTTGTCTTTATTCAAAACATGCAACATTTACCGTAAAAGATGAAACTAATACGTCAGACATGCAACCACGGACCTTAAACATGATACTTGCAACGTTTCACGGTAAATATGCAACTCATTACGTTAATTTTGCAACTTGGACGTCAAACATGAAACGAAAGAGAATATTCTAAAATATTCTTTATTTTGTCTTTATTCAAAACATGCAACATTTACCGTAAAAAATGAAACTGTTACGTCAGACATGCAACCACAGACCTTAAACATGACACTTGCAACGTTTAACGGTAAATATGCAACTCATCACGTAAAGTTTGCAACTTGGACGTCAAACATGAAACGGCAGAGAATATTCCAAAATATTCTTTATTTTGTCTTTATTCAAAACATGCAACACTTCCACCGAAACGAACCTGCTATCATCGCATAATGGTCACGCATCTCTCTCTCTCTCTCTCTCTCTCTCTCTCTCTCTCTCTCTCTCTCTCTCTCTCTCTCTTCTCTCTCTCTCTTTTTGTCTTTAATAAAAAAAAAGTAAAAATGAAAGCATTACCGCAAACATGCAACTTAAACATGACACTTGCAACGCTTAACCAGAATACGCAACTCATCACGTAAAGTTTGCAACTTTGACGTCAAACATGAAACCAGAGAATATTCTAAAATATTCTTTATTTTGTCTTTATTCAAAACATGCAACATTTACCGTAAAAGATGAAACTAATACGTCGATATGCAACCACTGACCTTAAACACGATACTTGCAACGTTTCACGGTAAATATGCAACTCATTACGTTAATTTTGCAACTTGACGGCCAAACACGAAGTTATAATATTCTAAAATATTCTTTATTTCTTTTTATTCAAAACATGCAACATTTAACGTCAAACATGAAATGGTGACGTCCAACATGAAATAACTAACGTAAAAAATGAAATACAATTTTTTTCTTTTTTTTCTTATTCCTTTATTTTTTTTCTATTAATTATATTATAATTTATTTTTTTAACATTATATTATTATTTTTTTATTATATTTTTTAATTTTATTTTTTTCAAACTTGGTGCAACCGGTTACCAAACCGGTTGCACCAAGTCTTTGGCTGCCAAATGGCAGCCAAAGACAGCTGGGCTCTCTTTTTGAGAGCCCGGCATGATGCCGGGGCATTGAGAGCCGGCATTGTAGCCAAACCCTTCTTTAACTGCCAATTACACTTTTCTTGCCGAGGCTGACTAATTTTTTTCTTCAGTTTAATTTAAAGAAAAATTCACATATTCCCTATGTCCTGATACTTTTTATTTTTTTAATAATTGAAACATTACCATTTGAAATTTCGAATATAACCACATCAAAAGATTTTATTAGCTGAACCAGTAGTTTTATATGAAAAAAATGATATCTAGAATTTTAATATTACTATAACATACGTAAAATAAATTTATTTAAAATTATTTTAACCAAGTAATCACATAAATATTGGTGTAATTAGAAAGGCAAGATAATGTGTGAACATGTTTATATAAAATAGTAATATATGTACTATATTTTGTAGTATAATGATAAAATTCACTCACTTCGTATGGCAGAATGAATTTGTTTAACCATAAAGATTAAAGAACTTATTATTTTTTATTTTTATCCAATAAATTTATGATTGTAAAATACAATCGTAATTCAATAAAGAAAAAAAAAAAAAAAGAGAGAGGAGCGTCAATGACTCGGATTCAAAAAAAAAAAAAAAAAAAAGAAAAGAAAAGAACAACACATTTTAAACCATTGGCCTCATTTCCTAGTAGTCATCCGGGGAAAGATGTGAAGCCTTGCACGCACCGCCGGGGGCACTAGAAGATGGAAGTGACGCGCAAACTCGAACACGGCAATGTACCCCGGCGGAGAAAAACTAAATAAATAAAAAATAATGTACAAGGAGGGTGAGTTTTGCTTTTGCAAATCGCTGGTTTATTTAGACTTTTTACTCGCAATTAATTAAAAAAAAAAAAAAAAAAGAAGAAGAGGATTTTACATTTTTGACTTTAACCTTTTTCACGATGCAGAATTACAGATCGACAATTTCTGTGGCCCCCGGTTTCCTCTGTTTAGCGACACAGCAGTGAGTCACGAGTCACCCACTTCATCCTTGATCCTTGTGGCCCACGTTGGCCTTATCCGCCGTTGTAAAAAATTTCTCTTCTTCATCATCATCAAAATCAAAATCAAAATCAAAATCGAGATCCTGCCATTTTTAAGTCAATAATTTAATATACAGAAATTAAAAAAAAAAAATTGCTGTTACACCCTACAACAGTCAACAAGGCCCCGTCTCGCTCCACGAGGCCTTAACTCTCAACTACAAGCAAAGCCACATCTTACTCAACACTCAACAACCTACAACGCGGGCCTCACTGCACGTCGTTTTTTTCTTTCATTCTTATCTGCTAATCATTCCATTCTATTATTGATTTCTTTCTCTACTGTCATTATTATTTGCACATTTGAAGCTTCTAATCGATCTTGGTCCGCGTACGGTACATGGCGGCCGGAGACGATTCCGATAAAGAAAAGGTCATCTACCTTCATGGTGACCTGGACTTGAAAATCATTCGAGCCCGGCGGTTACCTAACATGGACATGATGTCCGAAAACCTCCGCCGTTGTTTCACTGCCTGTGACGCTTGCAAAACTCCCTCCCAGACCCACGAGACCTTTCAGGACAGTAACGGAGTCCGGGGCACCCGCAAAATCCTCCGCAAGAGTAAGATCATCACCAGTGACCCTTACGTCACCGTCGTGGTCCCTCAAGCCACCGTCGCCCGCACACGTGTCATTAAAAATTCCCAAGAGCCTGTCTGGAACGAGCACTTCATCATTCCATTGGCGCATCCCCTTGCCAACCTCGAGATTCAGGTCAAAGATGACGACGTCTTCGGCGCCCAAATGATCGGCACCGCCGCAATCCCTGCTCACACCATCGCGACCGGCGAGTTCATCTCGAGATGGTACGACATCATTGCCCCTTCCGGTAATCCACCTAAGCCTGGTGCATCTATACAACTCGAGCTTAAGTTCACCCCCTGTGACAAAAACCCGCTGTACCGCCACGGCATTGCCGGCGATCCTGAGCAGAAGGGAGTGAGGAACACGTATTTTCCCTTGCGGAAAGGCTCTCACGTGAGGCTCTACCAGGATGCTCACGTGACTGAGGGAATTTTGCCTGAGATTCCTTTGGACGATGGGAAGCTTTATAAGCCCGGGACTTGTTGGGAAGATATTTGTCACGCCATATCCGAGGCTCACCATTTGATCTATATCGTTGGCTGGTCTGTTTTTCATAAGATTAAGCTTATTAGAGAGCCGACAAGACAGTTGCCGCGTGGCGGCGACTTGACTCTCGGTGAATTGCTTAAGTATAAATCGGAGGAAGGTGTTCGAGTTTTGTTGTTGGTTTGGGACGATAAGACCTCGCATGACAAGCTTGGCATCAAAACGGTGAGGATTTTCATTAAGTTTGTTTGCTACTTATTTATTATGTAATTTTCTAAGTTAAGAACAAATCAACCAAATATTATTGTTATTAAAATAATAGTAATGTGGACTGGCATTATATTAATTGTGATGCTTATTTGTTTGTTCATTATCTAAATAAATTAAGAAGATTAGGCATCATATGGACTAATATTATATACAACTGCTTTTTTCGATTTGATTTGATTTGATTTTTGGCGTGTGTTAGTGGTGTCTTTGTTACTTGTTTGATTGGCTAGGACTATGTTTGGGATTAAGATTTTGTAGATTAGAAGACTGCTGTGAAATTGAATCTCTAAGCTGTCAAGTATAAGTGGATAACTAGTTAGTAAGCTTTAGCCACCCAGTAAAAGTGGGTGTTGACTCAACACTTGGTTGTTGCTTTTTGACAATTAAGCATACAAACATAAGCTGAATCATTGAGTTTTTTTCTTTTAAACCGCTAATTACTTATCGAGATATGTGTTTGGAGCAATAATATGAGGTGGGATTGGGTGGTGCAGGCAGGAGTGATGGCCACGCATGATGAAGAAACAAAGAAGTTTTTCAAGCATTCATCTGTCAATTGTGTCTTGGCACCTCGTTATGCTAGTAGCAAGCTTGGCTACTTCAAACAACAGGTATGCTTTATTTCACAGTTCGGTAATGGCTGTGTTTGTATTTCGACAACTCCATTATTTCTGATTAATGTCAATTGATAGTTACGTAGTTTTAGTTACATTTTACAAATGATTTTTTTTTTTTTAATTCTGTTAACTTTGTTTATTGCTTGTTTTTTATAAGTGTCCTTCTTCCTTAATTGTTTGTGTGGTGGGTTTTCCCAGATTGTTGGAACAATCTTTACCCACCATCAAAAATGTGTTCTTGTAGACACACAGGCATCTGGTAATAATCGAAAGATTACAGCATTTATAGGAGGTATTGACCTTTGCGATGGTCGCTATGATACACCTGAGCACCGTCTATTTCGTGATCTTGAAACTGTCTTCAAGGAAGATTTTCATAATCCTACATATCCTGTGAGTGGCTGACCAAAATAAAAATTTCTATCTGACTTCGTATTTTTATTACCACATAGCGTTAGACTTTTGGAATGTTATTCCTTTATTTGTCTTTACACTTTCTCTTTCCGTGATTGTGTATCAGATTGGAACCAAGGCTCCAAGGGAACCATGGCATGATTTGCATTGTAGATTAGAAGGGCCTGCTGCATATGACGTTCTTATCAACTTTGAGCAGCGTTGGAGAAAAGCAACCAAGTTGACAGAGTTAACTTTAAAGTTCAAAAGGGTCTCTCATTGGCGTGATGATTATCTGATTAAGATAGGGCGCATCTCATGGATACTAAGTCCTGAGCTATCTCTTAAACGCGATGGAACAACAGTAGTTCCAAGGGATGATAATGTAGTACGTGTTTCAAAGGAGGATGATCCTGAAAACTGGCATGTTCAGGTCATATGGTGCAAATCATAAATTAATCAAAAAATTATTTGGTTTTGTATTTTCATTTCACTAATTCTTAGTAAGGTCTTTCTGTCTCTCT
This sequence comes from Citropsis articulata, assembly GCA_030449925.1. Lineage (NCBI taxonomy): Eukaryota > Viridiplantae > Streptophyta > Magnoliopsida > Sapindales > Rutaceae > Citropsis > Citropsis articulata. The sequence continues at coordinate 392,338 of JASUUH010000066.1, forward strand.
CTCTTCTTTTGAGCCATATGGTGCAAATCATAAATTAATCAAAAAATTATTTGGTTTTGTATTTTTATTTCACTAATTCTTAGTAAGGTCGCTCTCTGTCTCTCTCTCTCTCTTTTGGGTCACAGATTTTCCGGTCCATAGACACAGGATCACTGAAAGGATTTCCAAAATCTATTGAGGACATTGATGACCAGGTTTATATGTGAACTACTATCCTTCTATGAATTCTTGGATAGAAAATCACTTGCATTTTGGCCTAAGACAATGGTGCTTCAAGATTTTGATCTGTACTTGTGTTTCTAATTCACAACTTAGTTTATTATCCGGTTCTAAATGACATTCTTCTCTTGCAGAGCCTTATCTGTGCAAAAGATGTGATGATAGATAAGAGCATTCAAACAGCGTATATCCAAGCAATCAGATCTGCTCAGCATTTTATATATATTGAAAATCAGTATTTTCTTGGATCATCTTATGCATGGCCATCGTATAAAAATGCAGGTTAAAGTCACAATTTTAATCACATCACAGAGTTAATTGCTTTTGTTTGTTACTTCTTTTTTCTAATTTCTGCAACCAAAGGTTTATTACAGCAAGAAGCAAATGCATATGAAGTATTTGATTGCAGAATTGTAGGTTAGCTCTTTAAAATGTCTGTTCTGGAACCGATAATAGAATTCCGCTGGACTAAGCATTAGTGGTTGCTAGCACAGCTTAGGGTTATGTTTCTCTCCTCCCCCTCTGAATTGGGGAATATCAAGTACAATTTATTTTGTTGTATCTCCTTTATTGGTGCCATGCACTTGCTACTATGTCTTCACATATTTTTCAAAGCATTGTAAATAGTCTCTTTTGATTTTTACTGCAATTTTGGGCAATTGATGTGCTTATGCTTTGTCTTGACCTGTTGCCTGTTGAGTACAAAATAGTTGCCTTCATATATTTGTACCTTGTTTCAGTTTATATTTGGTACCAAATGAATGGTGAATGTTTATAGTATTAATTTCCCTGAGTTTCTGAAGTTACTTTGGTTTTGTATGAGCAGGAGCTGATAATCTAATTCCGATGGAGTTGGCTTTAAAGATTGCTAGTAAAATTAGAGCTAATGAGAGATTTGCGGTGTATGTCATCATACCTATGTGGCCTGAGGGTGATCCCAAAACTAACACCGTGCAAGAAATTCTGTTTTGGCAGGTTTTTTTTGTTATATACCTTCCAATCTTCATAAATTTGGAACATCAATTTTTATATGTATAAACTAACTGAATGACTTGTAAAAAGGAAAAGAAAAGGAAGAGGCGGAATACAAATTTTAAATAGACTACTAATAATGTAGCTGTGCTATGATTTCTGGTTCTTGGTAATTATAGTTGAGAGTAACAGTTTGTTTCCATCCTTAATTACTGCAGATTTAATATGATTCTTCGTTCATGGATGGTTATTTCTGTTGGACTTCTGATTGGTATTATGTGGTTACATCTTGGGGAACTTGTAAATGGTTTAATTCCAACTTCACTGTTGTTATACTGTTTCACAATGAGAATTATGATATCATTTCTAGATACTAAATTAAAATGCTACTAACCCGGTTTATCCTCTGCAGTAATAATTTTGAGTTTATTGTTAACTTTTCGCGTGGGAATTAGGTTCAAATTAGTTTTGTCTTAAAATGTTACTGATATTTTCTGTCAGTGCTCTGAGGTTAAACTTCAATTTACCCCTACTTAGAAAGGCAATCTTCAATGTGAAACCATCAATTTATCCCCATTTTCTATTAAGAAGATACCAAAAAAAGAACAGGAAAAAATCATCAATGTGCCCCCATTTGCCTCTTCTTTTGAATGAAAGTGGGGGTTTTTAACACTTTTGGGGGTAAATTTGTTATGACTGAGGAAATATGTTTGCTCTGACATTATATATTTGGATTTTGCAGAGCCAGACGATGCAGATGATGTATAGCGTTGTTGCACAGGAACTGAGGGAAATGCAAGTCGACGCACATCCTCAAGATTACCTCAGTTTTTATTGCCTCGGAAAACGGGAAGAAGCTCCTAAGGATGTATCGGCCAATAATGGTGATAAGGTGTTTACTTAGAGGAAAATTCCTTTTGTTCTTTCGTAAGCATGTTAACAATCAACTGTTCTTCCTAGGATTTAAATATAATAGTTGGCTATAATTATGACTAAATTTCGTGGTAGCTTAGTTGATTAATGATGAAATTAGTTTGCCAATTATTTTATGTAAAATTTTGTCTAAATCAAATCAGAACTTGTGTTACTCTGATTCGTGATCTTTCTTCTCTGACATCTCTATTAGTTTTTCATGTAGACCCACTATTTCCATTGTTAGCGTGTTAACAAAGCCCAAAGGATGTCAAATATACGACTGAAAGAAGTCTAATCTAATTACTTAATTTCTGTCGTCGAGGGATAACGACCAACAAGTTAACCATGGAATTTCCTGTCTATATTTTTCCTGTCTATATTAAGCATTGGCTTATATGCATTTTCCTTGGTTTAGTATTAAAGTAAGAAAGAAGATTCTGGATTAATTGTGGCAAGTTTCATCAGATGCTTGGAATAAGTTTCTCTAATTTCTTCTTGAGGATTGAAGGCTCACAACAATGTTGTCATATTCACATCTTTGCCAATAGTTTGCTGGGCCCTTACTTATAACCGTGTGTAGTGCTACATGTACTTGGAGGTTTCTAATCTAGGATGTGTCGGTAGATTTGTTATTGTAAATATCTGTAGATCAATGTAGTACTTTTGGGGGGAAAAAAAAAGAGAAAAAAGAAACTTTAGTTTCTCTTGGGAGTAGAGATTTACAACTTTTAATATCAAATATGAGTTCTCTCAAGAAACTTTATGAAAAAACAAAAGTTGTTATGAGTTGTGGCTAATTCCAGTTTACTTTCAGGTCTCTGATTCACAGAAAAATCAGCGCTTCATGATATATGTGCATGCCAAGGGGATGATAGTAGATGATGAATATGTGATCATGGGATCTGCCAACATTAACCAAAGATCCATGGCTGGTTCCAAAGACACTGAGATTGCTATGGGTTCTTATCAGCCGCATCACACATGGGCTAGGAAGCAGAAGCATCCACATGGTCAGGTTTGTAGATGATCTTGTTTTCTTTGTTTTCTTTCTTCTGTAATAAAGGAAGCTGACTTACATGGGGTCATTATTGTATATGTATGGTCAAGATCTGTTTTATAATAATATTCTTTTCTATTAATTATCAATCACAAGCTGCTCATGTAGAAGCATAGATTAGAAAAGAATCCTATTCAGAAATCACAATCCAGGTTTACTTCCATCAAGTTTCTTGAACCTTGCTATATGTGATTTATGAAGTTAACGTTTTGAAATGTAATGTCTGATAATCAAACATTTTATTTTCCCCATCTATATGCCTAGCAAGCATAATATTGTAAGTGGCCTGTGAATGTCAGTTTTAAAACTTCTGTTCTGGTCTGTAACTATAATTCTGCAGATATGTGGGTATAGGAAGTCACTTTGGACAGAGCATCTTGGCATGCTAGATAAATGCTTTGAGGAACCAGAAAGTTTAGACTGTATAAGGAAGGTAAATCGGATTGCCAGGGAAAACTGGGGTCGATTCACAGCTGCAGAGTTCACACCATTGCAGGGCCATCTCCTCAGATATCCTCTGCAAGTAGATGCTGATGGGACAGTGAGCTCCTTACCAGATAATGAGCAATTCCCTGACGCTGGTGGTAAGATCATTGGTGTTCATTCCATGAGTCTTCCTGATATGTTGACGACCTGATCTCCAACCAGTTTTCTGTTCATAGAAGAGGTGGAGAAAAGAATATTCAATGGATATTTTGTGTATTTGTGTTCTGCATTGTGAATTTATGATTCTTTTTAATCACCGAGTTTTCTTTTGTAAATTGTTATATTTTTTTAATGTGTATTAAGTTTTGAATGGCCATTCAGTTGTATTGGCTTGTACTTAGTGCATGATGTAATCTGTGCCTATGAATACGGTTACCAGTGGTAGTTGACATGTATGTACTCTTTATCTCGTAAAGAAAAATGACTTCTACACTGTTTGGAATTTGTTTTTAGGAGGCTAAAAAGAATTGAAAATTTGAAAAATTAATTTAATATTTAATAAATTTTTTTAGAAATTATTTTTGGTAAAACTACTTCAATCCGACAACATAGGATTTTAAAAAAATAGGGGAGGAGTATCTTTTTAAAATAAGAATAAGTTTTATATTTAATCTAATTTTGTATGTATCTACATATATATTATAAAATTATAAATTATTTTTATTAATTAATAAATAAAATTAATAAAATTTAAAAAATTATTATTATTACCAATTATGTTGAGGTAACAAAATAAAAATAAAAACATAAAATGCTTGTTTTAGTTCTTAATTTCTATATATACACAATAAAAACAAATATTCTACATATGAGTATAAATAAATTTTATTTAACATCATATCTAATTCAATTATTTATATTCTAATAACAATTTAACAATAAAATTTACTAAACACACAAGATTACTTTTAAAATTTACAGCGTTTTTAAAAATAAATTTTATTAAATATTTAATTAATTTTCATCACAATTAATTAATTTTTTAGTAAAATTAGAAATCATGATCTTAAAAGTTACAATATAATCCAACCCGCCATTAGTGGCCAAGCGAGCATTGATGGACTCTTTTACTTATTTAAGTATTCGCCGTTTCTAAATTGGCGCGTTCAATATTGTTTTTCAGTCTACATTTTCTTAAAACAATAGCAAGAAATCAAACGTGATTTTTGTCAAAATTAAATGGGAAATTACCCACTGACCACTTATTTTTCAAGTTTTTTTAAAAATATTTTTTTTGGTTAGAATCTACTTAAAATTACATTTCTTTTCACTTATCCACTTTTACTTGGAGACCGTTAAGAAAACTAATAGAATATTGTGTAAATAATTTTTTTACCCTCAAATATAAAAGAAAAATTATCTAACGACCACTTTTTTTTTTGTATTTTTTAAAACTATACAATTTTTTTTTTCTGAACTCCATTTGAAGTTATATTATTTTGCACATGTCTACCATTGTATCGTTGTGAAATGATAATTTTACTCTTATGATGTCAGTAAAGTACTAACGGTATTATAAGGAGAATAAACCAATGAAAAAAATATTATATGTTAATTTCAAGTGAAGTGTTGTAAAAAAAAGTTATGTATTTTTTAAAAATAGTGAAAAAACAGGTGATAGGTAGATTATTTCCCAAATTAAAATGAACAAGTAAAGCTAATAAGTAAAAAAGGCGTAAAAAGTTACTCGATCTAACGTAACATGCGGCAGCACACCGACTTTTGCAGAGTAAAATCGTACGCTTACCGCAGTAAAGAATTGCTTTAAGCACATGCCATACTATTTATACCAATCCATAAAAATAGTATAGGGGAATTGTGATCTGGTGCGGCTGCATAGGCCGAAGTTACAACGCGTACTGAGCCGAAAGAACCCCATCCTGTTCCTAACTTTCAGAATCCCTAAAAATATTCCTCTGTTTCAATTCGCTCTGATGGTAAGCCCTCTCTTCTTTTTAAGCTTCTACTTTCATTGTTCTTTGAAGCTTGATGTTAACATAATACCTAATATTATTATTATTTTTATGCGCAGGCTGATTCTCCTCGCAAAAAGTAAGGGCTAAATCGCTGAACTCATTAATTTTTTTTTTTAAAGAAAAAATTAAAATAACATTTGCGTGGCAAATATTTGTAATTGATTCATTTTATTTAATGTTCTGTTTAATGATCTGTGAGGTTTTAGTTTTTTTAAGTAATGAATTAGAGGTACTTGATGTTCTTTGTTGATCAAGTCTCATGAGATTGTGGGTGTGAATTGTATTCAGCTTAGGAGGTTGTAGTTTATTTGAACTTTGATGTCTTGATGGTCTGTTTGGTTCTGGAAGTATGAGATTCTTAGCTTCGGTTCAACAAAAGGAAAAAATATTATGTCAGGCCGCAGATGTCAGATGTTTTAACTCTTAATCTTAGTTGATGTTTTAACTCTTAATCTTAGTTGAATGATCGCTTGTGTGGGTGAATACCTCAAGTGCATATTATTATTCTTATGCAGTATCTTTATAGGAGGATGTCATTTCATTATAAGGGTACAAAAAGTATACTGTAATGAGGATATGGTAACAGCTTTGAAGCTATATAAGGGATAAGTTCATTTGCCTAAGAGTTTTTAAATTTTATTTTTTTCAATTTGTGTTTAACATTTGCCAGGTTGTGCTTTTGGACCAGGAAAAATTTCTTGCTTTTTGGGTCAATTAAATTGATTTTCATCCATTCTTATTATGTTTGTGAAAAGATGACAGGAGCATTTATTTGATTTGTGAAGTTTATTATGCAATGTCACTTTTGTTATTGGCTATAAGAGAAACATGAAAATTTTAAGGAATGTGATGAACAGGGCAATCAGAGATACTTATTGAGATTACATATCATATTAGATTTTAGGTTAGTTTGAGTGTCTTCCGTGCACTATTGATTGATGCTTTCTTTGAATGAGTTTCTTTTATGCTATATTATATTGTTAAGCTCTTTCGGTATGTTCCTGCCCTTGTGCTTTTGATGTTTAATATAGTGGATGCATTAGGGATTTGCGGTCCCCTTCCCCTGTGAGGGAACTTTCAAGGTCTAGATCTAGATCTAGGTCTTTCTCTAGGTCGAGGTCTCTATCAAGATCAAGATCTTGGTCTAGGCCAAGGCAGAGATCCCGTTCCCAAAGTCGCGGCAGGTTTGTGACTATCTAAGCTTCGTTTATAATAATAGTAATTGCTGTATCCTTCTATATCTGATATCGATGCCTGTGTTCATGTTTCATATGCGTTGATGGTGTTTAGATCAAGGTCCAGAAGTCGGGGAAGGTTAGTGGTTTTCTTTTTCCTGTGCTTACGATGATGCTTTATCCTTTCGATGCTTTGTTGCTCATACTATGCTTGATGCATTTATGGCTTTTGTCTCAAATATTTTTGTACTTGAATGTTTTGGCAGGACCGAGACTGTAAATCCTGGAAATACCCTTTATGTAACTGGCCTATCGACAAGAGTCACACAAAGGGACCTTGAAAAACATTTCTCCAAGGAGGGGAAGGTTGTCCGTCTACAACATTTGAATACTTATTGCAGTTCCTAATGGCTTTATCCACCAATCTATTATGCCTGTTGTCTGATCTTTTTATCTACAATTAATGAAACCTTTTGTTTTTCAGGTTGCTTCATGTTTTCTTGTTGTGGAGCCCCGTACACGCATCTCTCGAGGTTTTGCTTTCGTTACTATGGATAGTGTTGAGGATGCTGAACGCTGCATCAAGTATCTCAACCAGTCAGTTCTGGAGGGCCGATATATTACTGTGGAGAGGGTAATGTGATTTTTCTTCAACTTGGAGGTTTTCTGTTTTGATTGGTTATCTTTCTTCTTAACTTGGAGGTTTTCTGGCTATATTCAGAACACCTTGCGTCAGCTATGTTGGCAGCAATCAAAGATGACCAGTTCATCCATGTCAACTTAAGTGAAACAGCTTGATCAATGGCCAGCTTAAACAGCTTTTCAAATGACTTGTGATCAACTAAACATAGCAACTATATAGCCCAACAACTATACAACCTCAGCATTCACTTTCAACTCTCTCAACTAATCAACGGACATTATCAACAACTTTCTAATCAGGATTTTATGGTATTTCGAACCTGGCATTAATTTAGTGGGCAATAGTCACGTGCGTCTAAATTTTCCATCTTTTTCCCTTTCCTCGTTTGTGGCTAGGTTTGTCCACCATCTATTGAAATTTTTTATTGAATATATTTTTGGCTTAGGTCTCATTTAAAGTTAAAAACTTGTAAAATGGTTCTAGGTGGTGTTGGTTTTCTTAAATGTTCATTAAAATATTGTGTTTTTAAATTGAATATTTTTGAAGACATTGGAATAATTAAGGTGATCTATTTGCCTTTCAGTCACGGAGGAGACGACCAAGAACCCCTACTCCTGGACACTATCTTGGGCTGAAAAGTTCAAGAGACATTGGTAAGTTCAACATGCCTATGTTCTCAGGCTTGGAAAGATTGAGCTGCGGGCTATATTGTTCAAATGGTTATTCTAACTTCAGTTTTTGATACTATCTTATTGGTATCTTGGAAAGGCCGTGGTGATCGCGGTAGGTATCGTTCCGGCCGTGATGATTATGGTTATCGTAGATCTCCTAGACGCTCTCCATACCGAGGCGGTCGTGATTATTCTCCTAGGCATTCTCCTCCTTATGGTGGAAGATCAAGGAGGGAGCGGTCCAGGTCACTTCCCCGCTCACCTTATGGTAGCCCAGAAAGGAAGTATGCTCGTGGTTCTAGATGATGATGCTGTTTGTTGGGATTTGATACGTCTTTTGAGAGGTTTGATAACAGGTGTGAAATCCTGTTGTGGTGATGTAATGTATTTGGCTTCAACTATGGTTAAGTGGATGTCTGGGCTTGATCAGGTTTCTGGATACAGTTGCTTTTCTTGCTTCTTTTATTAGTGCTTGTCATCATGTACCTGTTATTTTAATTTGTGTCACACCTCTTTATATTCATAATGCTTGTGGTTAGTAATATTGCATCTCAACTTTGGCTTACCCAATATTGTGGTCTTGATCAGGTTTCGGGATACTGTTGCTTTTCAAGTGTCTTGCTTCTTTTATTAGTGCTTGTCATCATGTACCTGTTATTTTAAATTATGCCTCATCTCTTTATATTCATAATGCATGTGGTTAGTAATATTGCATCTCAACTTTGGCTTACTCAACGTTGTGGTCATGATGTGAAATCTGTGAGCATGCTCTTTTAGGTTATGTTTGGGAGTATGGATAAATTGTGGGATTGGATTAGAATTTGAGATGAATAAAATAGTCTAATCAAGGTATATTTGGTTGTCATGGATTAATAGGAAAGATTAAAATTTAGTCCAAAATAATTGGGATTATTAGTCATTATATTTATATGGGTATAAAATTACGGCTTAAAAACATTATGAATTAACATCTATGTTTAAGTTAAAATATTAAATTAAAATTTTATTCATTAATTTATTTAAACTAATATTGAGTTTTAAACATAAAAATAATCAACTATTTCTTTATTGTAGTATTGAATGTTAAATATTAAAGTCAATGGTTGTCAATATAATTTAAAAATATTATATTGTTTAAATAGTTATTTAATTTTATAAAATTAAATTAATATAATTCTGTCTAATATTGTATTAAATAAAAAATAGTATTATATTTAATCCAATCTAGTCCGTGGCCTTAAACAGATGGATTGGGATAGTTGTAACTCCGTGCATTTGTTGTTTGAGATTTAATGGTTTTCTTTCGGCTAATTGTTGGCGAAATCGCGAGCGGTTTGCTTTTGCTTGTCATTGTCATCCGGGTCTAATTTCTAATCGAGACTAGGCCAGATCAAATCATCGTTTTTCACAATTTACGACTCTCCGCAGTTGTTGCTTGTGGAAAATCATTACAGCTGATGCGAATGAGGAGATTGCCTCAAACTTGCGGGGATTATTGCACTGGACAAAAGCAGTTAAAATAAAATAAATATTAAACCATGTGCCACTCATCTGTTACGTGATGAATTTTATAGCTAATAAATTTATAATTATATCATTTAATAGACAAATGTGAGATTTATTGAGAAACAAATTGAATCCAAAATTTAAATTCTTAAAATGTAATTCTATCCCAATTAATAGGGTCCGCCTACCTTACAACAGTTATACGATACCTCAAATTTTGTCTTTTATGATTTAATTGTTGTCAAATTTACTTGAGCACCTTACACTCTTTTCATTTACAGTTTGTTCATGAGTCTTAAAAAGACAAAATTATCCTTCTTGACAAAGGTGAAGAAAATGGAGTTAACCAGTACAGCCAGCAACAAAAGCACGCCATTGTTAAGTCTCATCTCCATCAACCATTCAACCTTCGTGACCCACCATCATGCCTGAAATTGCTTAAAAACCGCAAGCAACAAAGACAATATCTCCCCGCAAGACCAAGCATCGGTTATGGCTCTGTCTTACCCGCGCTGAGCCACCACCTCCAATGCCATTATTGTCACAAGTGAATAATCAGAGTTCTAATATTGAGTGTCATGTCCAGCGAATAACGATTTTGTTGTCTCCATTAGTAAATGATTAAGATCCAAAAACTTTCTTTGAGACCAATCATTTTCCACTAAACAACAAGAAGAACGTACCACAATGAAAAAGAGAGTAGCAGCAACTGAAACTTGCAAATGATTTGGATTTGTCAATATTAATGGAAACGAACGGCCACCCATCGTCACTCATACAGATTGTTGGACTTTGAGATTGAGATTGGAAGAGAATCTTGAATTATCCTTGCTGCTGGTAGTTAAAATTGGAGTTGTTGGGTTCATAATAAAAGTTTTAGCTTGAAGGCTAATAAGTTTGGGATCATGATTTGGAATATTGGGTCTGAAACTAAGGGATTCGAAGACATTTTAACGAAGAAGATCCTCATCAAAATAATTTACCATTTCCTTTGATGTATAAAATGATTTGAGTTTAGAATTGAAGTGATTGCCATGAAATTTTTAGAACATTTATGGGCAAAAATGTCATTTCATTAATATTCCTAAATATGTGAAGATGAAGATGAAGATGGAGATGGAGAGAAAGACCATGATGATGGAAGAAGATGAATGTGAGGAGTGATGATGATGGAGATGAAGGCGAGAGGAAATGAGAGAAAAAAATCTTAAATTTTATTTTTAATTTATAAATTTAAGGGTATTGTTGTCTTTTTGTTGATATTAGTGTTTTACGTGAATTAATATGTCTTGGATGTAATCCAAATAAATACTTCAATACTTATAAAAATAATAAATATGAAAAGTGTAAGGTGTTAATTGAAATTTTAGTGGTGTATGTAACTAGAAAGTACCATATTATTTCTTAGTATTTTATAAATAAAAAAGATTATAAAAAGCTCAATGAAATTTGGCATTTGTTAAATCACAAAAGACAAAAACTGGGGTATGTTACAACCGTTGTAACATAGGTGAATCCCAATTTAATAAGCACATGTTTGGTATTAAGATTGTAAAATAAAAGATGATGATGTATGATAAATCTAACTTTTAAATAATAGTTTGATAAAATAAAATTTTTTTTTCACACAAGTGTACGGATAAAACATCGTAACTTTCAAACCACATTAGGAAATGTCTTATCATACTTGTCTTATCATGCACTACATGAATGACGCAGAGATTTTTGCCGTTAAAAGTTACTCTTTTGTTTTGTTTTTTTTGACAGAACACTAACGGTGTATTTACTAACCGGAAATCGAAAGGGTTTAGACTAATAAATTTATAATTATACCATCAAATCGATGAATGCCATATTTATTGAGATATAAATTAAATCTAAATATCTGAATTTTTTAAATGTTATTCTATTTAAATTAAGTTCATGTTTAATAGTAGATTATAAAATAAAAATTAATAATGTATGAGATAAAATAATAAAGATGTCATAAGTTTTTTAGACTTTTAAGGTAACTTCATACTAATGACAAGGAAGCTGGGATCGCGCCGGGCCAAGATTAGTAGTGAGCTCATCCCTCCTGGAGCCATCGGCCGATTGTGATGATAAAAATAATAAAGCAATTAGAAGTAGAGGCAAGAAAGTAGCGCAAGCCAAATGTCACTGCTAAACCCGAAAATCTCTTCTCCTTTCCCTTTCCCGCACTCGCTTCACTCACCTCCACAATCTAAATTTCACAAGCTATTCCCTTCCCAACCCCTAAATCTCCCTACGGCAGCAACAACGAAACTCTACTCTCTCTCCCCTCTGCAACAGGAACCAGATTATCTTCTCCTTCAAAACGGCGACGTCGAATTCGAAGACCGCGTTGTCGGCGATTGCTTGGTTTTTGAAGAAGGCGTATTCGAAGACCCTTACCTCGAAAACGACAACGTCCCTCCACCAAGGAAACCCAGACGCAGCAGAGGGAAGCAAAATGTTGTGCAAGTGGACTCTGAGAACTTGGTGCCTGACAAATGGAGACAAGTTCAGGAGGAACTCAACTTGACGAAGAAAGAGAAGCGGCAGATTGCGCTTCAAATTGAGTTCGGTAGCCGAGTTGAGAAAAAGAAACAAGGCTATCTTCCTTTGAACAGTTTGGATTTGAAGGAGTATTTGGCTTATAAAGAAGCTAAATTATCTCAGTTGAACCCCCCGCTAGTCCTTGATAAGCCCTCGACCTTCCCCACTGATGCCAAGGAGTCTGAAGAAGATAGAGACAGTGGGTTTGAAGATTATGTGAGTGCGTCTTCTTCTACTTGTACTCAACGAGTGCCGCCAAAGAATCCCAAATGGGCAGTTTATGGCCGAGGTTTGGATGATGTTTCAGAGTTCTTCAATAGTGGGAATTATGGCCCTCCTGATAAAAAATCTGATGGTAATTTTATTTCATTCTTTAATTATTTGTTTTAAATTAACTTTTTTTAAAAAAAAATTGATATTTTTCCTTATTTATTTGATGGTTGAGATTTTCTGATTGAATAAGCAGGCCCTCCGCGTAAGTTGTTTACCAAGGAGGAAAAGGTTCTTCTGAATAAAAAGCTACCTCATTTGGCAACTGCTACCTCTGTAAGTTCATGACTGGTGTTAGTCTTGTTATTTTGTATTTAGTTTTCCTTTTTTTTATTTATAACTCTTAAAATGATTCAATACCAAGAAGTGGTTTCTGCAGTTTAATCTTAGGTCAGATTGAGTAGTTAGTTACAGCTGGAATGTTTTATAACTGGTTTTAGTGAAAGATGCTTTTAACTTCTCAGTGAACTTGTTTGAGATTTCATACTTTGGTGCTCTCTTTGTGTATTTGAGAATCTATATTCCTTGTTGAATTGTATTTTTCGTTAATTAGACCCTGGACCATACTCATGGGTCAGTGGGCTTGAGTCCTTGACGTCATCCTTGTAAAAGGGAGAGAAGGCACCTTGGCTACAAATTCAGTTGTCTTTTTTTGTGCTGTTATGTTGTTCATTCCATTCTGGAATTTAGTACATGTAATTATTCTTATTATTATTTTTCTTGTTCAGTAGAATGAGTGCTGAAGCTGTGGTGATGAATGGACCTAGGGTTTCATCTATTTCTAACTATTGATTACATATCTTTCAGAAAAAATGGTTACCTCTGCATTCCCTTGCTGCATCAGGCGAGTTCTACTTTGTTGATGCATTGTTGAAACATAATGTGGACATCAATGCCGTGGACAAGGTGAACGAAATTACCTCTTACTGTCTGTATAGGTTACTATCTTTTGTCAACTTTTCTTGGTTAAATATGCACGACAATAGGTGATGCTAATTTTTCTTGATCTCACATTTGGCCTGCTATTTTCAGCTTTTTTTTTTTTTTTCTAATATTATCTTCAGGATGGTCTTACTGCACTTCACAAAGCAATAATTGGAAAGAAGCAGGCTGTTACCAACTATCTTCTGAGAGAATCTGCAAATCCTTTTGTTGTTGATGAGGTGATGTGGAAGTAGTTTAGCCATACACACACACACACACACACATACATACATATACATACATACAGCAGATGTAATCCTAGACTCATGTTTAATTTCAAAAGGCCGTTGGTACCACCTATAAGTTGCATTCATGTTTTTGTAGCTTCCTCTGAATATTTTTTTACCCCTTGTTTGGATGCCTGGTTATGTAATGGGGACCTGGATCATCGTTCGTCTTTAACATAGTTAATTGTTACGTTGGTGAACATTTACACTCAGCAGACTCACCTTCTTCATTATTGTTGTTGTCATTAATAGCCATCTTCATTTACTGATTCTTGAGATTTTGTTTATGCTTTGCTTTTCTCTTCTGCATTTCTTCATATGAACATGATTAAGGTTTATTGATGTTTGGTCATGATGCTCACAGTAAAATAAAAGCTCAGCTTATGATGTAGTGGTCTTACATGGTATATTTAGGCATTCAGTTGAATAATATGTCGAAATGTCCTTTTTGTTTTTCTTGCTCACTTGCAGGATGGGGCGACCTTGCTGCATTATGCTGTCCAGACTGCATCAAGTCCAGCAATTAAAATTCTTTTGTTATATAATGTTGATACAAACCTTCAAGATAATGTATGGTTCATGATCACCTGTTTTTTGTTGCAGTTTTTTTCCCCCCACCCCCAACTATCTATTGTTCTACTGAGAAAAAGAAAAAAAAATATTATTCATTTGCCCTTTTCAGGATGGATGGGCACCATTACATCTTGCTGTTCAAGCTCGTAGGACTGACATAGTGAAACTGTTACTGATTAAAGGAGCTGATAAAACTTTGAAAAACCGGGTAAACATCAACTTATTTGTCTTATAGTTTTCTGATCGTCTTTAGGTGCTTTAAGTCTCTGGTGCTTCAGGCTTAATCTGATCAGAAATTGTTAAATGCTGTGTGTTAGCATTTTTGGTTCTCAGGCAACCTAGAAGTTGCTCTTTCAAAATGTGATTTACATGCATTGCTGTTTTCCGGGGTTTATCCTGGCATACATGCCTAATAGACTAGGTTATTTTGCTTGTGGACAACAATCATACATCTCTTTTTGGGTTTGACTCAGGATGGCTTGACTCCACTTGATCTCTGCCTCTATTCTGGTCGAGACACAAGGACATTCGAAATGATCAAGCTGTTGAAGCAGCTTCCTTCATCCAAATGACTGCTCAACTTGCAATACATTTGCATCTGTCTTGTGCCCAGTATTATTAGATACAGCTTGATCCGAAGTTACATTACATCACATGAAACTCAATTCTGCATAAGAGTCCTCTGCACAAACCATTATCCTCCACTAAAAGCAGAAGCGAATGCACAACAAGGCAAACAAGAAGCATGATGTTCCCATACCCTGCTTTTATTTGTTTGTAAAATCAGTCTCGGACACGTCCGTCAACTCCTATTGTGGTATTTAGATATCACAGATATATCTCGCTGTTAAAATTCTCCGAAATTTAAAATAGAACTAAGAAGCAACAAGACGTGGAGCGTGCAATTAGTTGCCACATCAGATAGATAATGATCTTGATGGGCATTATTTCCATATATGATGTCACCATGTCAATTGATCAGTGGCATAACAGGTTAGGACATGTTTCGCTTCCCACTAATAAAAAAATGATTAAAAAAAAAAAGAAAAAGAAAACCAAAAGCAAAAATTATTGAACAAAAGAAAATTCGCTTCTTCCAACAAAAGCTGGTGCCCGGAACTTCCTGCCCATTTGCCCATTTAAACTTTCAACTACCTCATAGTGATTCTGTAACGCCTGTTAGTTGGTTAAAGCCTCATTTTGCACTCATCTCTCGCTCTCTCTCTCTGGATGTAACGCAAGGAAAGAGAATAATGCCTATGCTTTCAGCTCCGTTGTGTGTCCGTACAGTCTCAGGTTTTCACGGGACTGATAAAACCGTTCAAACAAATGCGGGTCGTCGTTTAGTATCCAACTCACTCAGCGCGTCACCGTTTCGATCGCCAATGCAACTTTGTTTTACCGGCAGTTCCCCCAAGTCGGTCCTCCTCTTCTGTAAATCTTCCCGCGGAAGCTTCGGTCGCCGATTCTCCAAGAACGCCGATGATCGCGATCACGACTTCCTCCAAGCCTCCCTCCTCGTCCCAGGTACTGTATTTTCAAATGTTTTCTGTTTCATAAATCGATAAATCACTTGACAGCTTTTGGATTTGAAAGACGCGAAATTCCTTGTAAAAAGTAAGCTTTTTTTTTTTGGGGGGGATATTCTATTTTATTTATTTGTTCATTTACTACGCAGAAACTATGTGGCACCATCGAATGCGGAAGCAAGGATATAGAGAGAATATGAAGTGGCAAAGTTCAGGTCAATTAGTTCCGTTTTCTGTTCGAACAAAGGAACCTCGAGGTGATGTTGCTTCAATCGGACCGGAGTTTTTTCGTCGATTTCAAAGCCCCACAATTTTTCTCAAGATTTCCTGTGATGGAGACTTTTTGCTTCCCATTATCGTAGGTACATCAATTAATTTATTCTTTTTGGGTTATAGAGCATATTTGTTACCGCTGTGCTTCTGCTTATTATTGTTGATTCTTGGAAATTTGCATATGCGTGAGTGTGATTGAATCATCTTTTATTGCAGGGGAGTTTGCTGTTGAAAAACTTTTATATGCCTTATTGGACGTCGGCGAGGATGAGGTGGGGTAATTTATTAATTAATTTTGTAATTCCTTTTTTGTTTTTTCGTAGTTGTTATGTTACCTGACGTTGTCTTTTGTCTAATTTTTTCCTTGAATATGGTATTGCTGCAGGATTGTCCGGATCAGTTCCAGTTTGTTAAAAATGTTGTGGAAAAACTTGGCTATGAAGTAAGGAGCTAATTTTATATGCTCATATTATGCATTATAGATTTTATTTATTAGTTGATTTCATTAATTGGTTGCTTGGTTGCTTGTTTTGTTCAATGTTTGTAGAAGATATTCATAACTTCTTTTTGTTAAGGATATTTGATGGTATCAGTCTCAACCGATTCTTGTCTCTTTCTAATTGTTGATTGCCTTTGTTGTGATGAAGTGTGCTTAATTCTACTATGAGGTTAATGCTGCACCATTCAGTTTTACTGAACTTTTCTTCATTACTTTATCATTTCAGGTAAAGATGGTCAGAATCACAGAAAGAGTGGTTAATACCTACTTTGCAAAATTATATCTTAGCAAGGTGATTAAAAAGCTTATGATTTTTTTTCTGATTATCTTTTCTGAAAACATAATTTTATGAAATTTTCTTTTTATGTTATGTCAAGCTATTTATTATCTGCAGCCAGGGAAAAATGAAATTATAAGTGTGGATGTGCGACCATCAGATGCCATAAATGTGGCAAATAGATGTGAGGTATATACTTTCTGCATCTTGCTTATAAAAATACTAATCTTCTTGTCTGAATTGAAATTTCTTGTCCTGCTTTGGTTTGCATGCACAAACTAATGTGTGATTGACTTCCATTTTTTTTTTTTTTTTTTTGGGGCATTGGTAATCAAAATCTTGGCTAGCCCATGCTCTCTTGATTACCTCTTTGCTTCAGTCATATATGTCAACATCCAAATTGACTAATATGTGGGGTGGGGGTCCGTTTCCTTAAATCACCTATTTTGCAGGTCCAATTTTTCCTCTCATTCTGTCAGTGTTTTACCTCAAACAGTCCTTTTCTTGTTCTAGTAGGTGTATTAATTTTTGTGGGACTGTTTCGTGAAGCTTGTGTCAATTGAACTTTGCTTTTGTAGGCTCCTATATACGTAAGTAAAGATATTGTCTTCAAAGATGCTATTAGAATTGGTTATGGGATGGGCAGAGCACACAGGACAAAGGCTACATACGACGTTTCCCTTGACAGGTGTCAAGTGTGCTTAATTTTGATCCTCTTCATTTCTGTCATCTGTTTTGCTCTGGCTCTAAGCATGAGTTGTACCTCTTCCAGTGCTGCAGAAGGCCCAAATTCAGTTACTGAGGAATTTGATTGATAGGTCATAAATAGTCATGCTATATTTAGTTTAATTCCCTCATATTTTGATTGATCTCGTGCTAATTTGTGTAAATTATGTTTGATTTGATCTAGGAGCCAAAGCATGGAGATTAAGATAAAAAGTGGATAATAAGGGCTTTATTTGAACTTTCTGAATCATGACCGACTGACTTGAAGGAGATATTTAGAAGAATACAAGACATGACAGGAAAGCAAGAAGAGGAAGCCAAAGAGGAAAAGGAAAGAATCAAGAGAAGCAAAAGGCAAGCATTATAAAAGGAAAGTCAAAACGTGAGCAAAAAGAGGAGGAGAGCGTGAGAGAATGTACAAAGGGCACAAACTGCAACAACTTCTTCAATTAAAAACTTTTGTTTTGTTTAGCCACCATGAGTGGCTAAGGTTTTAATTCCAGCGTTAATCAAATTCAGTAGCTATGAGGCTTTGAACTTAACTAGAATTTCTTCTATCCAAGTAATTTTATTTTCTTGTTCTTAATTTCTATGAATTATTTATATTGATTGAGTTTAATTCAATATTTATTTTTCTATCGCTACCATGAGTTTGTGATCCGTAATTGTCATGAATGATTGAATTGAGTATGAGGAGTTGGCTCATGTGTGTGTATATTGATGGCCACAATTACATAAAGCTTGCATGATAGGCTCTAGGAAATAAAAATACAAATTGATTGAATCGAGTAATCAATTAATTAATCTTGTTTTAGTCATTCTCACTATTCTTAATGCTATCACTTAATTTGATATGGAACGATGATGCTTGATTAAATTGGTGATAAGTTTGGATTTAAGCGATTGTTTGAGTCTAATGTATTAGAGAATAATTACTTTCTACGGCTTTTCCGATTAAGTAGACTAAGTTCTTGGATTGAGTAATTTATATTTAAAGCCTATGAACAAAATTGCAATTGGATGGAATTGATACCCTTGGATTGGAAGTTTGGTAAGATTGATATTCTCTTATTTAATTTTAAAGTCTTGTTTTTATTTTGTTCATTTTATTTTATTTTATTTTATCAAATTCGTTAAAACCCTTGAATCAAGTAATCGGTTAATTAATCACTAACTAGTTTAGTTCGAAGCAGGAAGCCTTGGGACTTAGGTTTCCGTATCCATTGGCCGGATCGCAGAATCATCACGTACGCATTCGGTTTCAGGATCTCGATGTAGGATTGCAGAATCTTTCAGAACCGTCGAAGCAACATTCGGTCATGGTTTCTCGGCCGTATCAAAATCGTTCGAAAAGCTACTGACTCGTCTTAGGTCTTGGGATCTCATTCCGGTCATCCGTTTCCTTAATTGTTACCGACCTGCCGGTTCCGGTTCCATCTTCCGGTTGGCCGGATCGGCGTCGAGAACCAGAAGAGCGAAGCGACTTCTGGATTTCACCCAACCGGTTGACGAATAAGCTCGAGAATCGTTACAAGTCGTAAGCGACACCGGTTTCCATTCTGGGTTAGCGATTAAGTCGATGAAGTGTGACACCATAAGCGGACATCCGGTTTCTTTATCCAGGTTGGCCGGTTATTTCGAATACTTGAAGAGTTAACGGCTCATGGTTTACACTAACGGTGATCCGTTTATTGGCGAAACTTGCAAATCAGAATTTTCTTGGGAAATTAATTTTTGTTTAAAACTTTGAGAGATTAAATACATAGTTCTCTTGGGATTCGACCTGGTCTCACCATTTCTACAATTTTATTTAGGTGAATCAGTATTTGTTTTTGATGAGCTTCGACAACTCCGTCAAAATTGGCGTTCTTGGGAACTAATTTTAGTTTCTCATTGTTTAATTGTTTATTTGATTTAGTTTATGACTCGTTCTTCTAAAGCTACCAATTTGCAGTATAATCCAGAAATCGAGAGGACAGCGCGTCAATTGAGAAAAGAGACTAGAGAGGAAAGCGTCGTCTTGAGTAAGAAGCAGAGATTTATTTAACCACTGGTGGTACATCCATTTTTTCAGACGTTGAAGAAAAGATGGCGGAACTAACTCTCGAAGAACTTCATGCGCTGATTTGAATCAGCCCATGCATTACTTTTCCTAATTTTGCTATTGATTTTGAATTAAAATCTGGTTTGATTCGTTTACTTCCTTCTTTTCGTGGTTTTCGAGAAGATCCTCATAAGCACCTCAAGGAATTTCACATTGTCTGCTCTGGAATGAAGACACATGGTGTATCCGAGGAGCAAATCAACCTTAGAGCCTTAACATTCTCTTTGAAGGATCAAGCTAAGGATTGGCTCTATTATATACCTTCCGGTTCTATCACCACATGGAACGAGATGAAGAGGCTATTTCTGGAGAAATTCTTTCCTGCCTCACGAGCTGCTAGTATTAGGAAGGAGATTTATGGTATCACACAAATCCTTTGGGAGAGGCCAGCAGTCTTGGGAAGCGATTCAAGCGATTATGTGCTAGCTTTCCCACCATCAAATTTGGATCAACTCATCCAATATTTCTACGAGGGATTATTGCCAATGGATGAGTATGATTGATGCAAGTGGTGGAGCTTTAGTGAACAAGGCGCGAGAAGCAAACAATTGATTTCAAACATGGTGAAACTTCTCAACAATTTGGTACAAGAGCGGTGGAGGATCTATCAAGCACGTT
This sequence comes from Citropsis articulata, assembly GCA_030449925.1. Taxonomy (NCBI): domain Eukaryota; kingdom Viridiplantae; phylum Streptophyta; class Magnoliopsida; order Sapindales; family Rutaceae; genus Citropsis; species Citropsis articulata. The sequence continues at coordinate 412,597 of JASUUH010000066.1, forward strand.
AACGAGGTAAGTGATCTTAAAAATCAAATTTACGATTTAAGCGCTTTGGTTCGTCAAATGGGTAGAACAGCGCAAGCGGTAAAAGCATGTGGAATATGCTCGCTTCATGGGCATCCTACGGATATGTGCCCCACATTGCAACAAGACTCCTCGAAGCCAATGCCATAGGTGGATTTCAGTCACGCTCAGGAAGTATGATCCCTCAAATCATTACAATCACGGATGGAGGATCATCCTAACTATGGAAACCAAGGAGGACAACAGACCACCTCCTCAAAACTTCACAAGACCACCCTCAATCCCTGCATGCACTCAAGCTCAAACTATGGAAGATATTGTTAAGAATCTTGCTACCAATACTCTTCAATTTCAACAGGAAACAAGAACAAGCATCCAGAGTTTAGGCAACCAAATCACTCAATTAGCCACATCAGTTAGTAAGTTGGAAGCTCAAAATTCTGGAAAGTTGCCTTCACAACCAGAAGTCAACCCAAGAGAGAACTGTAGTGCGATTTCACTGCGAAGCGGAAAAGAAATCCCCTCGGGATCAACTCCACCTAAAAAAGCTGAAATGGCCAAGGGAGACGAAGATGAAGACGCTCCATCTAAAATAAGGCGTGGGGTAAAATTCGATCCTCCTTTATCTCTTTCATCTTACACGCCTACACCTCCTTTTCCTAGCAGGTTAGCTAAACCCAAAGAAGATGAGCAAGAAAAGGAGATCCTGGACACGTTTAATAGAGTGCAAATTAACATCCCCTTATTGGATGCGATCAAACAAATCCCCAAATATGCAAAGTTCTTGAAAACGTTGTGCACCAACAAGAGAAAGATGAAAGCTAAGGGGAAGGTTGAGGTAAGTCAAAATGCGTCAGCAATGTTACAAAAGAATATGCCAGAAAAATGCAAGGATCCAGGTATGTTTTCATTACCTTGTGTGATTGGTGAAAAGAAAATTGAGTATGCTATGCTAGATTTAGGAGCTTCAATTAATGTCATGCCATTTTACATTTGCAAGATTTAAAGTTGAATGACTTGCAATCGATGTAGTTATACAATTGGGTGACCGTTCTTATATTCACCCACTTGGGATTGTAGAAGGCGTTTTGATGCAGTTAATGAGCTTATATTTCCTGTAGATTTTTACATCTTAGAGATGGAAGGTAATCCTACTTCTAAATCAGCTTCAATCTTATTAGGAAGACCTTTCATGAAAACTGCCAAAACAAAGATTGATGTAGATGAGGGTACTCTCTCTGTCGAGTTTGATGGAGAGATTGTTAAGTTTAATATTTTTGATGCAGTGAAACACCCTACTGATATGCATTCTCTTTGTCAAATTGATGTGCTTGATTCTATTGTGCAGGATGTTTTTGCCCAAGGAAGTGTTGGGAATGAGCTAAAATTAGATGCACAATCTAATTTAAAAGGCATTGGATGATTTATTCGCTTTGCGACTGTGTCTAGCCAAAGACATAAAACAAAGGCGCTTTTTGGGAGGCAACCCAAATATTTTCTTTATTCTTGCTTTTGAGTTTTTATTATTATATTTAGTTTTCTTTACTTTCGTTGATTTTATTTTAAGCCTCCAGATGTTCTTGAGGAAGAAGATTAACCTCAATAAATCGTGCTCGCGCCACTTTTCAGCTTTCCTTGGAACCCTCTCCCTAGCTCATTCGGGTCCACACCGCTCACATTCAGGGGAGTTTCTTCTTCCCTTCTCATTTACTTTTTCATTATCATTATTATTTTTGTGAGCTATTTACTTGTTGATACATTGAGGACAATGTATTATTTAGGTGTGGGGGAGGATTTTGGCATGTTTTTAAATTGTTCTTAAAATTTTTTGTGTTTTAAGTCTTCTCAATATCTTTGAATACCTTGTAAGCTAGGGATACATCTTTGTTTTGAGTTTTAATGCATGAAAGAGGTAAGCATGAATAGTGTTTTTCTTTAAAATTTTCAATGGTGTCGCATTAATTTGTTGATTGAAAAGTGCATAAGACTTGATGCAAAATAGACACTCTAGTGAGCTTTTGAGCCTAAGAGCAACTCATTACATTTTGCTCCTTTTATCTTTGTTGAGTGTATCAAGCTTAGTGTGTTTATTCTAGAACTTGCTTATGAATGTATGTTGAGACCACATTTTTGAATTGATGCTTAAGTGTGATAAGGGCAATTAGGTTCAACCAATTCTTAGACTCTAAAAGACCCACCTTTTTATTTTCCCTTAGTTAGCCCCTTTGAGCCTATATTTCCCTTTTCTTTGTTTCTAACACATTATTTAACCCAAAGCCTTTTTGTTATTATCCTTGTTTTCTTTCTACCCTATCAAGACAAGAGTGAAGTAATTGCATGATAAAAAAAAAGAAAAAAAAAACGAAAAAAAAAAAAAAAAAAAAAGAAAAAAAAAAAAAAAAAAGAGATAGAAAAAAAAAAAATCTTTGTTCCCTTAATTGGATGATTGGAGAATTATTTGCAAAAGCAATTGATTTATCAAATTGTTTCTCCAAGTATTTTAAGTGCTTAAATGTGGGGATAAATTTCATTGTCTTAGAAGTTTGTTTGTTTATTTTGTTTATTATCTAAATCATGCTTGTAACTAACTCTTTGTCTTGATCGTTAAACCCTTAAATTTTTCCTTCTACCATACCCTTACCTAAGCCCCATTTCAACCCTTGTTAAGTCCCTTTGATTTTTGCATCATATTCATATGCAGTGGTGGAGATTTAATTCATTTGCAAGCTTATGGTAATAATATGCTATGCTTTGATTTTGAGAGTAAAACACGCACCCAAAACACTTTGAGAGCATTGAGCGAAACCATGCGAGGGTGTTAAGTCTTGCTGCATTTGATTTTGATGAATTGATAAGATGCTTATGTTTTTGTTACAAATTCTACCCTATGAATGCTTATTCTCTTGATTGTCACTATGATTTGACTCATTGATGTGTGCTTAGCTTTATTGGTATTCTTGGATATTGAATGTTTTGAAAAGAGGTTGAAGGGAGGATTGGTATGTCGATTTGAGATATGCTTGAGGACAAGCATGGTTTAGGTGTGGGGGAATTTGATAGGTCATAAATAGTCATGCTATATTTAGTTTAATTCCCTCATATTTTGATTGATCTCGTGCTAATTTGTGTAAATTATGTTTGATTTGATCTAGGAGCCAAAGCATGGAGATTAAGATAAAAAGTGGATAATAAGGGCTTTATTTGGGCTTTGCAATCGTGGGCTGACCGTTGACTTGAAGGAGACGGTTTCCTAGAGAAGAAGAAGCCAAGAAGGATTAGGAAAAGCTAGCAAGAGGAAGCCAAAGAGGAAAAGGAAAGCAATAGAAGAGAAGCAAAAGGCAAGCATTATAAAAGGAAAGTCAAAACGTGAGCAAAAGGAGGAGGCGCGTGAGAGAGCGAAGCAAAAGGGCACAAGCGGTTTGCACAATAAATCTTTTGTTTTGTTTAGCCACCATGAGTGGCTAAGGTTTTAATTCCAGTCCAGGGGTTAATCAAATTCCAGTTGTAGTTTTGTGAGGCTTTGAACTTAACTAGAATTTCTTCTATCCAAGTAATTTTTATTTTCTTGTTCTTAATTTCTATGAATTATTTATATTGATTGAGTTGACGCCTTAATTCAATATTTATTTTTCTATCGCTAGTCATGAGTTTGTGATCCGTAATTGTCATGAATGATTGAATTGAGTAGCAAGGAGTTGGCTCATGTGTGTGTATATTGATGGCCACAATTACATAGCTTGCATGATAGGCTCTAGGGAAATAAAAATACAAATTGATTGAATTGGAGTAATCTGAATTAATTAATCTTGTTTTAGTCATTCTCACTATTCTTAATGCTATCACTTAATTTGATATGGAACGATGATGCCAGTTAAATTGGTGATAAGTTTGGTTAAGCGATTGTTTGAGTCTAATGTATTAGGAGAATAATTACTTTCTACTGACTTTTCGATTAAGTAGACTAAGTTCTTGGATTGAGTAATTTATATTTAAAGCCTATGAACAAAATTGCAATTGGATGGAATTGATACCCTTGGATTGGAAGTTTGGTAAGATTGATATTCTCTTATTTAATTTTAAAGTCTTGTTTTATTTTGTTTCATTTATTTTATTTTTATTTTATCAAATTCTGGTTAAAACCCTTGAATCAAGTAATCGGTTAATTAATCACTAACGGCTAACCGCTTAGTTCGTAACCGAGAGAAGCGCTAACCGGACTTCCGGTTTCCCGATCCTACCGGTGACCGGATCGCACGAATCATCACAAGACGCATTGGTTTTCGGATCTCAAGAATCGGATTGCCGAATCTTTCCGCACACAAGCAACATTCGGTCATCCGCTTTCTCTCAACCGGCCATCCAAATCGTTCAAAAGCTACAACTCAGAACCGGTCCTTAGGATCTCGACTTTCCGGCCATCCGCTTTCCTTCAATTGTTACCCACAACCGATTTCCGGATTTCCATCTTCCTGCTGACCGGATCGCGTAACCAAGAAGAACGAGAACGGCTACCGGATTTCACCCAACGGTTGACCGAATAAGCTCCGAATCGTTACAAGTCGTAAGCCATCGGTTTCCATTAGGTTAGCCGATTAGAGTCGAAGTGATTACACCATAAACGGACATCCGGTTTCTTTATCCAGGTTGGCGGTTATTTCCCAGAATACTTCAAAAGAGTTAACGGCTCGCCGTTTACACTAAACGGTGATCCGTTTATTGGCAGAAACTTGCAAATCCAGAATTTTTCTTGGGAAATTAATTTTTGTTTAAAACTTTGAGAGATTAAATACATAGTTCTCTTGGGATTCGACCTGGTCTCACCATTTCTACAATTTTATTTAGGTGAATCAGTATTTGTTTTTGAGGAGCTTCGACAACTCCGTCATTGATCTGGTGAAGAATATGGATATAGCTGTCAGAGAGGAGAGATACAATGATGCTGGTACTTTTTTAAATGATTCTACATGCTTTTCATTTTATATTCTTTTCTTTTCCCTCTTTTGTAAGAGTTAAAATTCACAATGCCCTTCTTTTCTCCTCTTTTGATCACATAATAATTGATATTGAACCGTAGAACCGTTTATAACTGTTTTCTGGTTCCTGCAGCCAAGTTCAGAGACAAGCTATTAAAGCTTCGCAAGTCTATACATGATCATTAACTAATCTTTTAGGTATGTTTCGTGTGGCATGTTTCTTAACTTTTATTTGGACTTTGACCATCAAAGTTTACAAGTTCTTTTGCCCTGGTTGTTATAGTGGGGGGGTTTCTCCTGCTAGTTCAGAAATACTTCCAATATTTGTCTTACTCCAGGTTGACAAAATGGGTACGTCACAGAATTTTGGACTTGAAGTCTTTCGGCATCGCATTTGTGATGGGAATAATAAAAACATTTTACGTTAAAGGAATATGCTGAAGAATGAATGCATTATACAAGGATATTTCGCAGAAGATGTAGGTATTGTACAGTTCAAGTTTGAAATATTGCCAAAATGTGTAAACGAAAAATCATGTATCTTATTGAAGTATTTTGAATCATAAAGCTGATCAGTTTCCTCTTACTCGGAGATTACATGTTCACATTGTACCTGATAATGGATTGGTATGTAAGTCCAATGATGTATATGAAATTTAGTTTTTGATTATCAGTGTGCTGTTAGAATCTTGCAAATTATGTATTTTGAGGGTCTACCTCTACCACAGCATCTGCCTCTGCCTGTCGGATCAGACCAAAAAATACATAATACAATTATGTCCAAGTTTACATTTTTAACACACGTGTGTGTTACCATTATGGTAATAATCAAAGCACACCAACTGAAAACAGCAATTATTATTATTATTAATTTTCCGCCTGAAGGAGAACAAAAAGAAAGCATTTGATGCAGTAACAAAAGTGGTAACAAGGACATTGTTGAACGTAAAAATTTGAGGAACAAGCCCGAAATTAAATGAGTCGGCAGGAGATGGAAGGAATTCTGGGAGGGATGCGAAGACGACGGGTTTTGGGCAATTTCTCGCCGTCGCCCCACAAGGCATAAGCTTCCTCTCCATGAGCAGCATCATCACCAATCTCAAGGTCATCCTCATTCATCCTCAAATTAACTAAACGGCTAACGAAAATGCAAATGAGGCTGGTGACAATGGCATTCCACGCAGTAATAAAAGCAGTTCCTACAATCTGAAAACCAAATTGTTTGAAACCAAACCCAATTTGGCCATTGAAAAGGCTGTAAAATAAGCCAGGGCCGTGCTTGTCGGGACCATACATCATGGTTAGAAGATTGGGTTTAGCCAAGACGCCAGAGAGAAGGCCGCCAAGAATTCCCGCCACAGCGTGAGTGTGGAAGACGCCCAGTGTGTCATCAACGCTTTGAAAAAACACTAATCTCCTGTGCAAAACCATCATTGTGTACCATGGAATTGAACCTGACATTGCACCCATTAACAATGCTCCCCATGGCTCCACTATCCCTGCACAAGCACATAACATATAACATTAACATGTCATCAAGTCAACTAGCCAGTGCAGTACTATTGTAGAAATTATTCAAGTGCTAACCCGCGCCAGGAGTGATGCAGACAAGGCCAGTGATCATTCCCTGGACTGCCCCGATGACTGAGCTTTTCTTGTATACAATCATGTCCAGGGAAACCCAAACCAAGAGACTAGTGGCAGCGCAAAGATGAGTGTTAACAATGGCTAATGCTGCTATACGGCCAGCGACAAATGGATTCCCACCGTTGAATCCCGTCCACCCCAACCACAGAAACCCTGCCCCTCCCAGCATGTGAATAATGTTGTTTGGCGGAAAATTCTGTCTGTCCCTGGAGTGCCTCGGTCCCACCTAATACAATCACCAAGGTCCCAATCACCAAAATTATCATTTATTCTCCGGATAATTTTTTTTTTTTTTTTATTAACCAAAGTCTTTTTGAAATTTATATATTTATCAGTTTGGTTTAGTATGTTGATTGAGTCAGGACTGGTGTGATCACCAGATGTGTGTGTGTGTGTGTTTGGTATTGTTGTGGTATGGGATTGAATTTGATGGTATACGTACTAAGTTAAGACTTACAAAACGATGCATGATCAGGTGTGCATGTCAAAAATTACCCAATAAGCAGCAGTGAAACCAGCAACCCCAGACGAGAGATGAATAACGAAACCACCAGCATAATCAATAATATATGGTTCGAGAAACCCGCCACCCCAAATGGTGAAGGCACCAATGGTGTAAGAAAAAGTGAGCCACAGAGGAACAAATATCATCCAAGCATAGAAATTCATCCTCCCAAGCAGTGATCCAGCTAGCAATACAACAGTAATTGCAGCAAAAGCAAATTGAAAAAACACATAATCGACCATCGGCACTCTACCATCTACTGATTGCTCTAGTAAATACTTTTCACTTAGAGCCACATCGGGCTTGCCCATTAATGGGATAAGTGCACTGCCGAAGGCCATTTGATGAGCCCACAGAACCCAACAGACAAGAACCACTGCAAAGGCATAAAACGCCATAAACGCTGAATTCACTGCCCATTTCTTTTTCACCATGCTGCCGTAAAGAATTACAAGCCCAGGAACACTCTGCAAGCACACCATTGTTGTTGCCGTAAGTTGCCACGCGTTATCTGCTTTGTTGTTCCACCATGGAGACGCTTCATTTGGTTGAAGTGCCTCTGGGAGATCAAAATGCTCATAAGAATAATCATTCATTTTATTTTATTTTATTTCCCAAGAGAAGGAGCTTAACTTAATTTGCTTTTCGTTTCCTTAGAAATTTTAAGCCGGCGCAGAGACATTCCAATTCCAATATAAAGAGCGACAGATATTGGATTATTGCATGATGAGTAAACAAGTTAAGCATTGGAGTAATCCCCAAACTTGTTTCAGTTGCATGGACAGACAGACAGATGATACTGTGACATTCTTTATTGTCTGTAGTAGCCGGCTTTAATTGCTTTTTCAATTTTTATTTATGGTGGGTTTACTTTTTGGACTGAGAACGGGTTGGAATCGGAATGGACTGAAATCGAAATAAGTTGAAATCGTAACGAGAAACATGAATTAGATTAAGTTGTTTATTTAAGCTGTTGGAATCAAAATCGAAATGAATTTCATTGTCATTGATGTGTTTACTTTATCCTGAAATCAGAATGGACTATTTCAAATTACTAAAATACTCCTATTGTTTATAATAATAAAATAAATGAAGGATAATAATAAGAATAAAAATAATAAAATATTATTGTTGTTGTTGTTATTAGTATTATTATTATTGTTATAAATTAAACAATTATAAAAAAAAATAATTTATAATAATATATTATTTTTTGTTATAAATAATAATAATATTAACAATAATTAGAATATTATTATTATTATTATTAAACAATTATACAAAATAATAATTTATAATAATATATTATTTTTTGTTATAAATAATAATAATATTAACAATAATTAGAATATTATTATTATTATTATTATTAACAATAATTTGTATGGTCCAAAATCAACAAATGGCAACTTTAGATCCAAAATAATAATAAGGAAACATAAATAATAAGTTAACTTTAGATCTAAAATTAACAAATGGCACAACACATGATCCACTAGCATAAGATTAATTAAGTCATATAAAGCCCCACCAACATAAAAAAATCCTGACATAACTCATCAAAATCCCAAAAGTAGCATAAATCCAAAGCTTCAACTTCATAACTAACATCGGACTACACCCCACGACTAAGCATTTGCAACACATGTCCTTTCTTGAAATGATCGGGTAAGATAAAGAACACACGAAGCAAATCATGTTTCGAGGCGAACATATTAGTGGCATCATATATGTCTTCATTAGCCAAACCTTCAATTTTGCTCATTTCTCCATATAACTTACCTTGTAAATCAACTATTACCTTGTCGTTAGAAAGTACAGTAATCAAACCATCTATCTTAGGGACTATTGCTGCCACCGATTCAGTCGTTGTCGCAATCTTTGAGCACATATGATCAATTAATCTATCTTTATTCTTTCTTTTCTTGGACATATTCCCAAAACTGCTTAGAGCAGAATCCACTTGTTAATGAGAAGTTGCATTTGTTTGAGGAGTGTATGACATATCATCATTAAAATCCTCCATAATTGGCTCATTATTTAATCCGAAATCAACATTATTTGACTCAGCTCCCAAATTGACACTAATGTTGTCATCTAATCGAACTTCTTCTTCATCATCATCTGCATTCCCCGCATTAGTCCCAGTTGCCCGATCTCGGCCGTAAATCTCACCCAAGACATAATAATGTGGAAATAGTTTATTTAATAAACTAGCTGCATCCTTTCTTTTATGTTTAAAAAAAAAAATCAAATCATGTATAATTAACATAAAATCAAAAAATATAAATTACACTATAAAATTTAAAACTTTACCTTAACATACTCAGCAAAAATATCATTTTCACATGTTATCATCATCTTGTCATTGTCCCACCCAAACCGATAAGAGATAACATATCACTCATGACACAATATTTTTACTTTAACCATTTCACTTTAGATTCGATGTGAGAAGAAGCTTTCAAACCACAACCCGACATTTTCGCTTCAAGCTTGTTCTCTAATTATTGTAGGTACCCATTCTTAAAACCACAATCGGACTTCCACATAGGATTTTGACTCAATTCCAACAACGAGTCGACTAATGCATTATCCTAAGTAGTTGTCCAAAAATGTTTGTTCATACCCCGACCTCTAGAAGTTGGAGTGAGAAGAGAACTCATTCTATATATTCAAATATAATATGAATACTCAAAAAACAATACCAATTTCAATACAAACAATATCCAATCTAAAGAAGTAATACAATATTCAATATCAAAGCACAATATAGTATCCATTGTCAAATAAATAAAAGAATAATATAATAGTCAAACTCAAACAATTTAACATCAAAAGCCAACAAATAATACAACAACAATTCAAATTCCACAAAGTCCTACACAAACGCTTCATGCTTGTCTACTTGCTTGCCATGTGTTCTACATCTCTTGGGCCATATTTTGTCTCCATAAAGTCCACTCATTAGAGGGCTCAATGGTATTAATAATCTCCGAGTCAGTGTCAATACCCGGAGGTGGTTCATTATCCATTTCCATTTCTATATTATCAAAAGGCATTTCTTTTCTAATGAAGTTATGTAGCATACAACACACAGATAATATACGCCTTTGTGTTTTTATATCATAAAAGGCAGGACTTCGTAGTATAGCTCATCTTTTTTTCAACAATCCAAAACCTCGTTCAATCACATTTCGGGCACTTGAGTGCTTCATATTAAACAACTCTTCCAGGGTAGTAGGTTGGTGTCCATCCCTTTTTTTTTTATTACACGAGACTATTGCTCAAGAGTACAACTCATATTACATGAGATTACAACCGATATTTACAAATCAGAATATTACTGGGATTAATTTACATCAATTCTTATGAAGCACGCCCAGATTTTGACCCTCTCTAATATTCGAGGGATGTCTACTCCACTCACATTTCGAAAGGGAGAAGACTATCTTCACTCAAATTGAGGAAGAAAATTAAACCCCCACAATGCGTTGTGGGGGTTCGAACTCAGGACCTCACAATTGTGAGGTCCTGAGCTCTCACCACTGGGCTAAAGCCCAGTGGCTGGTTGGTGTCCATCCCTAAAGTCACTCAAATGGTAACATTGCCCTCAAAATGGTGAAAGAAAACCCATCCCATTGGTATATACACCATCAACCAAGTAATAATGACCTATTAAAAAAAATAAAATACAATAAAAAAAAGTCTTCATAATTTAATCAATCTTAAAATCTAAACATAATGATAGTTAAATGTATTACCATGTGGAACTTTTAGACCATTTCTTCTAGACACGGCATCTTTTAACACCCGCATATCATGTCTGGAACCTTTCTATCCCGGTAACACATAAATAAATTGCATATCTTGTGAACAAACCCCCAAGACATTTGTTGTAATTTCATTTTTCCTAGTTCTATATTTTGGTTTATCGGCCTCTGGAACGTGAACCTTTATATATGTACCGTCTAATGCTCCCAAGCAATTCTACATAATTAAGAGGAAAAAATTTTAAATTAATTAGGAAGAAAAAGTTTTGAAGTTATTATACACAAGTGTATAATTAAAAGCAATATCTATTATAATCTTATACGTATCTTAAACAATTTCCATTTTGAGTCCATTGAATTCTCCAACACCGGCTCCGGTTTTTTCCAAAATTCTGTTTGGCATCTAATCATTGCCTTTAAACACTCATGAAAGCATTTACTAACTATTCGTCCAGATCTTTTAAAATTGAACTCAACCACCCGATTCTTTGTATGGTGTGCTAAAATATTCAAAAACATTACAAGCATTTCCTCGGGTGATAATTTCCTACTACCTACCAAACCCCTTTTCTCACCAAGTAGCTTACATAATTTGTAAAAAGTTTGTCTATCCATTCTTAATTATGACAAACATTTCACATCACTTTCATAAATCAATTCATACAAACCATTCATTTGTTGGGAAAGTCTACTGGATGACCTGGAAATCAATCTTCGTTCATCACGTAACCGAAGTTGGGCACACATAGCAGAGCACACAGCCACAATCATTTGCAACAACATCACCAACTTTTGTATAATTATAACGACTCTCCTCTTCCTAGCTAATAACCGAGTCATTCCTATATGTTTAATCACAAACAAACACAATCGAATTAATTAACTCTATCCAATATATGTAAGCTCAAAACCAATGTATGTAAGCTCAAAATGTAGCTACAACCACCATCCATCACATAACAAAAAATTAATCATCAAAATAGGCATTAATCAAGCATAGTATAAAATTCTATATTAAATTTTTTGTTTGTGAATTAATAAAGTGTAGCTTAAAATTTAATTCTATATTTAACTAATCTAAACATAATTTAATCAACCAACAAGTCTCGTATAAACATATTAATAAATTTTTTATTGTTGGTAGATATCACCTGTGTTCATATTAATCTTCAATTCATGCTACAATTTTTGTGTTAAAATAATTATTTAATAATAAATCAATAAAATAATCTAATATTAAATAAAAAAATCGTGTAATTAACTCAAAAAAAAAAATTATGAAGAACGAAAGCTTCGGTGACTGGTACCTGCAGCGGTGATAATGGTGTCTGGAACCTTGCGGTCGGTGGTGAACGGGCGGGAAAGTCGAGACTAACGATTGGAATCAACGAACATGAGCCAAGACAGCATCACCGCGACGACTACGGCATTTGTGAGATCTCGAACCGATCAGAACTTCGATTTCATAACCGACGGTGCGATTCTCAAGAGGAGAACAAGGGTTACGGCTCACGGATTCTAGGGATTTTGCTTTTTTTTTTAATTTTTTATATTTATATTTTTGATTTAAAATGATGGTAGTTTAGGAATATATAATTTGATTGGGGGTAAAATGGGAAGTCCCGGGAATAGGAGACTGATTCCCAACTCCCCCCATGGGAATCAATCTCCCATTCCCCATTCCCAAATGGTTGTAGGCCCCACTAATTTGATTCTGATTCCTGCTTCATTTTTGCGAAGTAAACGCGTCTATTATTCCGATTCTGGATTCTGATTTCCCAATCCGGGAAGTAAACACAGCCTTAGAGTTTTCTAAGCATTTGTACTCGAGCGCTACCTGTTGAATATATAATTAAATTACCTACTTCATAATTAGTTGTCATTCGCTTAACATGATTGTCAAAATCTCTACCTCTCCAGAGTACAATTAATTAACAGCTCGGAGTAATTTGGAGTTAAATATTGAAGTAGTAAGACTAAATTTCTTATCCAATCCAACGATGATATATATACATCAAAGCTCATTCTTTCTTCCGACCCCAAAGGATTAAAATAATAATTTTATGTGATATTCCGATTTCCAAGCGACCACCCAATGCACGGTGGAGATAGAATATACACGAAGCTATCGCTATTCATTCTCATATCATGTTCATGTAATCATATTGAAGCTTCCATGGATGGGTGGCCACTGTCTGTTTTGGTTTGGTTCAATCTCAAAACTAAACTAAATCTAAATCAATTGATTCATGATTTTTTAAACTAATTATAAATTAAACACTAAAATCAAACTTATCTAAACTAAACTAATTCATATCAGTTCGGTCGTATGGTTTGGATTGGTAAGACATAAGAATAATATACTATTATTGTAATAAGAATCTTGAGTTCATAAATTCTCAAACAATAAATAACATAATAAAGTCTAACAATAATCTAGAAATCCATTACAAATTATAAAAGAAATTTCACTTCTAAAATTCATTGTCAGTGACAATTCAAACAAAGAACATGAATCATTTTGAATTTTTTAAATTAGGAATAACTAATATAAAACCTATAAAGATGCAATGAGCTATACATTAAACCGATTATATGGATGTCAAGAGCATATACCTCAAGAATGAATATGACCTCTTCTAAAAAGTAAAGGAAAATGAGTATGGCATTATGTATCAAAGAAAAGCTAATTAACCATGGCGCCACGGAAAAATATCTACAGCTTCCATTAGTTATTACGGCCCAAAATAATAATAGCAAGAACAATCTGCTGCTGCTAAATCAAGATGCCGTACCATTTGTTTCTGCTGGCTGATTCTTGTTATTAATTGACACCTGAACAAGTTTTGTATGATAGCATTGTTCGTGTTTTCTTCCCTTCTAAGAGAAAGAAAAAGAAGTTTTAAATGAATAAATAAAAGAGACAGCGAAGAAGAATAAGGGATAATATGAAAAAAAAATAATAATAATAAAAACACTTCAAATTGGCAAAATTTGAAACGTAAACATACATATCTGAGTAATTATGATCAAATCATTAATCAATCAGTAACAGCATCTAATAGACACCATAATTAATCCTCAAACATATATTTACATAAATCTGCATCAATCTAGATGTACCAGTATATGAATATTAATATTTTCTTTCTCCTTTTTACGTATCAGAATTCAAAAGTAACAAATTGGAATCCAAAGAGAGACTGAGTAGAAAGGTACAATAATAGCATCGAAATTGAATGCTATTTAAACCTTTTGCTCCGAATTTCCAAAGTGACCTAGGCAATTTTCTGATATATATACATGTAGACGCAGTACAAGATTCAATTCAACCACTGCAGCACTTAAGTGATAATGACAATGATGATGATAAAGTAAAGGCAAAAGTCAAAGAGGAAAAACCAAAACAAATTAAAACTTGCCATATTTGTGCCAGCAAAGTAGCATTATCACACATCTTCTTGCTATGTAAAACCTTGACCATCTCTCTTTCACCATTGCCAAACATCCTTCCTTCTTTGAAATTGAAACTCTATCTGCTGCTTTTGATCTCCCACCAGACATGCATGGGCATCCCATTGACATTAATTATATTGATTAAGATAATACTACAAATGGATAAAATATAAAATATATTTTTTAAAAGAAGCAAAACCCTAACCCTGATAACCCATCAATTAAAAAAAAAAAAAAATTCACTGTAATCTGAAGAAGCTCTTCGTGAATTTGAATTTGAAAGCCACCCGTAATATTTTTGGTGGCTTTCCTCACATCAACTACTTCTCCAGGATCCAGGCTCTCTCTTTCTCTTTGTGTTAAATTAAGAGATGATAAGACACAATAAGTTTTATATCACCTTATAATTAGTGATGTAATTAAATTAATTTATTGGCGTTTGTATTGCTTCACCATTTCTGCGAAGCAACCATTATATTATTAAAATTGGGGCCACCATGTACTGCCACCGAACGGTTTCGATTTACAATTCATGGATGCAACTGAATTTGTAGTTGTAGCTCACCGATTTCATTTTGTTATAACTTATAACGTAAGTAAGCAAGTAACCATTATCTTAAGGGATCGAATGCAGTTTCTTGGTTCTGGGTTGGTATACGTATCAACCTTACTCAATCATTTTTCTATGTTTAGAAATTAAACAACATTTGTATGGCTGGAAAAAGTTCCCCCCATTAAGATATATATTTAAGTACATATAAAATGCAGTAGCTGGAATGATTAATTTTGGCGGCATTGCTTTGAGCTGGATGACACCTGTTTAATTTTGGTCAAAAATATGATAATAAACTGGTAAACACAATAATAAGTATAATCCACTAAATAGATTCAATGAAAGCCATTAGAGTAATGACATCGTTATGCAAATTTATTTATTTATTTATTATTATTATTATTATTATTCGGGTGTGATTTAATTTCTCTAGAGGGCCGGGAGCACAGTTAATGGAGGTAGGGTTTCTGTTTTAAGGGGTAAAAAGAAAAAGAACTCTTGATTTGTGGAAAGATAGTTGGCGTTTCGAGCATTTTTGGCAACGACAGCAACGATACTCTAATTATATAAGTAGCAGCTGGAAGTCTGCTTGATATCTCATGGGCATTGTAGAATTTGAAGCCTTCTGCAACAGGATCAGACAATATTTCTGTCAAATTAATAAAGAATAGACAACCCCAAAAGTTTAAAATTTGAAGGCGCATCTGATTTTTACGTTCTATTTGACCTTTTCTTTAGATTATTAGTCCCATACTTATTAGGAAATATGTTTATTTTTCAATAAAGATATTTTTAAAATTTTTCTTATTTAGTAGTTTTCTTATTCAAAAATATTCTTATTTAAGAAATAAGTAAATTTTTCCTTGAAACTTAACTTATTTAAGTAAGAATGCAACTTATGGAAGGAAAGTAACTCCTCCTATGAGAAATAATCAATATATATAAAGAAGTTGAATTCACTTACATAACACAACGATCAGTTTCTCTACAAGTAGACAACTTCTAATATAAGAGAAAGAATGCGTTCTTACAAACAACAACCTGAATTTGGAATGGAAATGTCTTGAATAGAATGAATTTGGAATGGGAATGGAAAATAGGAATCAGAATAAGTTGTTTACTTGAGCTATTAGAATCGGAATCGGAATGAACTCAATTCCTATTGATGTGTTTACTTTATACTGAAATCGAAATGGACTGTTTTAAATTACTAAAATACCCCTTATTGTTTATAATGATAAAATAGAGTAAAAAATTAAATAAATAAATAAAATATTATTATAAGGATAATGATGATGATGATGATAATAATAATAATAATAACAATTAAATAATAAAATAATATAAAAAATAATTAATTTACAATAATATATATGATTGCTCTTTGTTTAAAAAATAAATATTTTTTATTGTTAATAAAAATAATATTAAACTACTAATACTAATAACAACAAATAGAATATTTTTTATTGATATATATTACTATTATTAATTATATATTTTTATAATTAATTTTTTCATTATTAATAATGAATGATAATAACAATATTGTTGTTGTTGTCGTCATTATGATTACTATTATTATTTTTATTGATTAATTTTATTATAATTATTACAAAATTTGTATTATCCAAAATCAACACTCAAAGCCCCACCAACATAAAATGCAAATTCCAAAATATTTCTTTAACACGACATTTGTTCCAAAAACACATAAAATCCCACCAAGATAAAATACATATTTAGATCCAAAATAATTCTTACAACATATGTTACACCAAGATTAATTAAGTCACATAAAATCCCACCACATAGTTAAATAAGTCACATAGTTATAAGTTTTAAATCCCAAAAACAACACAAATATAAAGCTTCAACACCATATAACTAACATCGGACTACACCCCACGACGAAGCATTTGTAACACATATCCTTTCTAGAGGTGATCGGGTAATGTAAAGAACACACGGAGCAAATCATGTTTCGAAGTGAACATACTAGTGGCGTCAAATATGACCTCGAAATCAATCTTCGTTCATCACGTAACCGAAGTTAGGCACACATAGCAGAGCACACAACCACAATCATTTGCAACATCATCACCAAATTTTGTATAATTATAACGACTTTCTTCTTTCTAGATAATAACCGAGTCATTCTTATATGTTCAATCACAAACAAACACAATCATATTAATTAACTATATTCAATATATGTCAGCTCAAAAACATATGTAAGCTTAAAATTTTGTTGCAGCCACCATTCATCACATTACAAAAAATTAATCATCACAATAGTCATTAATCAAGCATAGCATAAAATTTATATATATTTTTTTTGTGAATTAATCTAAACATAATTTTATTAATCAAGCAGAGCGCAAATTTTAATTAATATAAACATAAAAACAAGAATCCAAATTGCATCATGATGAATTCTAAATACTTTTTATTTCACATATTATAGATAATGGACAATTATTCTAGTTAAATATTTAAGTAGAATTTAATTAATCTTCAATTCATGCTATAATTTTTGTGATAAAATAATTATTTACTAATAAATCAAATTAAATAATCTATTAATTAAATATTGTATCATGTAATTAACTAAAAAAAAAAAGATGAAGCAGGTCGCCAGCAGCGCAAGCAAGGTGGTGACGGCAATCGAATCGGGAGTGAAGCGGAGGCAAAGCCACGAAAGGGAGGTACAACCGGATCGGAGGCACAATCGAAGCAGGAATCGGCGGTGAACGGGAGGCAAATACACGCACCAGTTACGAACCGACGGCACAGCCGCGAACGGGAGGCACAACTGGAATTGGTTGCAGCAGTGAGGAATTAGCGCAACTGGAATCGGCGGTGAACAGGAGGCAAATACACACACCAGCTACGAACCGACGGCACAGCCGCGAATGGGAGGCACAACTGGAATCGGCACAACCGATAGCGATTTAATAGCCAACGACAGGGGCCAACTGCGACGACGACGAACGGCGATTCTGAACCGACGACAGCGTGTGACGGAAAAATCAGAAATCGGCACAACCAGGAATGGCTAGATCAGGTGATGGTTTCAGATTCGAAGAGAAGAGGAGCGATTTCTAGGGATTTTGCTTTTTTTTTTTTAATTTTCAGTATTTATATTTTTGATTTAAAACGAGGGTATTTTAGGAATATTAGAAGTTAATCGGGGGTAAAATTGGAAGTTCCGGGAATGAGAACTTCATTCCCATCTTCTCTCGTGGGAATCAAGTTCCCATTACCCATTCCCAAATATATGTGGGTCCCATTATTCCCATTCCGATTCTTGCTTATTTTTGGTGAAGTAAGCACATCAATCATTCTGATTCCGGATTCCGATTCCCCAATCTAGCAAGTAAACACAGCATAAGTCTATTGAGAGATGGGTGTTATTAAAGATTTTAGATGTGAGGATAAATACTAGAGTAATTGTAATAAAATTTCACACAATGAATTTTTTTTTCTGTATAGGAGTTTTACACATAAAATCTTATATTATGTGATTAGTTTTATTCTTCATTGATTTTTTTTTATTTGTTTGATATTTTTACTTGCAAGATCTTAGGTGTTGATTAAAACTTTTCATTACAACTTATATTAACCTTCTCTAATATTCGAGGGACGTCTACTACACCCTCATTACAAATAAAATCTTATATTATGTGATCAGTTTAATTCCTCATCGATTTTCTATTTATTATTTATTTGATATTTTTAGTTACAAGATCTTAGGTGGAATTAAAATTTTTCATTACAATTCATATGAATCTTTTCTAATTTTAAAAAAACGTCGACTTCACTCTCATTTTTAAAGGAAGAATATTGCCTTCACTTAATTATTATCCATAATTAAAAAGTAATTTAAGCTTCTACAATACTTTATATGGTCTCGAACCACTGTCCTTACAATACTTTGGCCAAGTGGTCTCCTGAGAACGATCTTAATTTAATTAAGTGCTCACGTACTCATGCCACCAACATAAACTTAATTACTGATTAAATAAGTAGCTAAGAGATTGCCATTATATACATATAAGCTCACTGAATTAAATGGCTTGTACTCATGACTCGTCTAATTTAGCAGGGCAACAAATGGAGTCGATCGACATAAATTTGAACAGTCCTAAAAGTAGCCTCTCACGGGCACCTTGCCTGTACATGTTTCTTTTCTTTAATTAAGAGAGATTCCCTTCATTAATGACCCTGGTGGTCTTCCTGGTTTACTTCTGTACACTAGTACTACCGATCATCAGTATCACGATCATGCCCGATCCCTTCAATTAAAATGACACAATTAACCCTATCCTTTTCGATGTAAAAATTTGTTTAATTTTATTTCTGAAACGCTACATATTTGATATAGTTTTACTTGATTTGAGGCTGGATGAAAATATTTTGTGGGCAGTATAGACATTTGATATTTGCGATAAAGTTGGTGGCATAAGTAATGGGCATAAATGCGTTGGCCCAGGCTTCTGCTTTGGTAGTAGCGGTTTTAAATGCGGATCATTCATGCAGACCCTTTTGGCTCTTGGCTCTTGCCCTTATTAAATCCCTCACCCAGTCCCAGACATTCTCATTTCTCACTTCTCCTCACACTCTTAATTCCACCTTCTTCAATTTTTTTATTTTTTTTATTTTTTTCTTTCTTCCTCTCCTTCTCTTTTCTCCCACTACTCTTGTTTAAATTTTATTTTCCCTCTTTTCTATCTTTCATCCTTTACCATCTTTACTTTCTTTATTCTCTCTCTATTTTGATTCTCAAACGGTAGCTTTCATATGTTCCTTCTAGGGTTCCTTGTTACCCAAACGGAAACTTAGGGGCTACGTAGTACTTATGTGTATATATATATATATATGAAAGGGTAGCCGTGATATTGGCCTGGTTCACTCAGACAAATTAACCGGTTTATTTGCTTTTATAAGAGCAAAGTTCCAGTTTTTTGTTTTGGTTTGATTGAGCCGTGCCAATATCTCGTTTCTCTTTCATTTTTCCAAGACTCACAAGATCTCAAAGGTTTGTTTGTTTTGTACTACTGAAAGGTTTATTTGTTATTGTATTTGAAACTAACTTCGACGTTCGTGTGTGCGCGCGCGCGTGTAAGTAGAATTTGTACCATATATATATATATATATATATATATATATATATATATAGAGTACAATCTCTGCCATTCCGGGAAAGTTTAATTAACTGTATCTCATATTCTCATGCAATGTTGAGGATTCCATTTCCATATTACAATAACGTTTACTGCGGGATCACATCCTTAACAAATTGAAACAGAAACATTAAGAAAATGCATGAAACATATGTGTCCCGAACTTCAAGATGCAAGCTAAGCAACTTTCTGAAGTTAATTTGTTAAAATGTGGAGGCGTGATGGTTTTTTTTAAAAAAAAAATTAATAGCGGCCATATATGATGATCAATTCATTATTCAGTAATGAGATATGATTTTATCTTCTTTTTTTTTTTAAAGATGTGATTTTATCATTCACCGGCGAGAGTATAGCTTTGGTTCAGACGATCATGCATTTTCTTTGTGCAGATCTCAACTATGGCTTCTTCAAAACACCCTTAAAAATTATCTTCAACGAAAAAACATATAAAAAAAGAAAAGAAAAGAAAAGAAAGAAAACACCCTTAAAAATTCAATCGAAAAAAGAGTAACTTGGCTTTGGTACATACACAGACTCAGAACTGAAATTGAATGAAAAGAAAGATAACCAACAGCCAATCAACCGACCATGCCTAGAATCCATTAATTAATTATTCCGACTCGGAGAAATTAAAAATGAAATGTAGTCAAACCATGCCCACTTGCAGTCTGCGATTAATAAAGATACGTTTTGCATTAAACCAGGCAACTTGGTGTTGCTTATACACTTGAACAAAATTATCTAATTCATCTTCTTGCTATTGTTGTATGCATCCTCCCGGCCCCACACCCTCCCTTAATCAGAACATAGCATGAGAAAATTGCTACAAGTCGCGCGGTGCATTTACAGATAAAACCCAAATGGAATATATTATTAGCATGGGATGCGCCTAACTAAAATTTTTAATATCAAGCTATGGTCCTGTTTGGTATGATAAGCTGTTGTTATTGTGAGGAAAAAAAAAAACATAGTTATATAATAAAAGTTAATAATATATCTTATCAAAAAAAAAAGTTAATAATATATAATAAATATGATTTTTAAATAAAAATTTTAATAAATATGGTAAAAATATTATAAGATTTTATTAGAAAAATAATAGATCAAATCAATATAACTTTCAAATCAGAAAAACTATAACTATCTAACTCTAATACTAAACAGGCTTAAAACATACAATAACTTAAATTGTTATGTATATTAATTGTGTTAGATTTGACAAATAGCCCATAAATATTACAAGTTCAAGATATTAAATATCTTATATATACCCGCAATGCACTTTATTAATGCAAAACCCCATTGTTAGATGTTGTTATTTGTTTCACAATTTTAACTTTAGGTTATTGATGGAAATGGAACTAATCTCATTTATTTGTGTATAAGTTGTAGGCAGATGATGGGTAATTGTATGCTCCTATAGATCTCAATGAGAAAATAACACTAAAAAATAAAAATTTAATATGATGCGTGTCGAGTTATTATTTTATAGGCTTCATAGCTTTGTTAATAGATTTTTGACACACTTTTCATTGTGTACCATAACGTGGGTGACAATAAGATGAGGACCCTAATAATGAGAAGAAAATTTTCCGAAGGAAAGGAGTAAGTAAGTAAATCTAGTTTGACTTTAACTACAATCTCATAACCGTTAGCTCTCAGACTTTTTTTTGTTCTCATTCAATACATACATATATATATATATATAGCATGGCCTCTTTTTTCTGCATAGTGCGTAAATTTTGGATGGCAATTTAATTCATACATCTGATTGGCCATTGATATAAATCAGTTCTCACTGGCTTCTAGTAATTTTCGAGGTTACTTAATTAGCTTGGGTTTTTGTGTATTTCTATTTCAGTGATAGAAGCAAATTTACTCATCAAGTACGAGTTTGACGTAAATGACATACACTCAAGTTTGCTCGAAATTGATAAATTAAATCTCAGTGAAAAAATAAATAAATAAACTCAGCCATCAATATCTTACCAAATTAATGAAAATGGCAACCACAGTTCAGAGAAACTAGATGGCAGCTGCCAATGCCATTGCATTATCCAATGTTCCATTGCAAGCATTCGACCCGAGAAAAGAAAAGGTCAACACTTTGTTACAAAACCGGCTACCTCCTCTAGCGGTTGTAGAGATTGTAAAGACTAAACAAAACAAGAAAAGTTTACCCCAGTTCTCAGGATTGGCCTTAATGTTACTGAAACATCTTTTCTTTATTATTATTATTATATAAAATTGGTGCTTATTTGTTTGTTTTCTTACCATTATTTTATTTTTTATTATATTGTTTTTTCATATTATTTTAAAGTGCTTTTTAAAGCCAGCCCATTTGTAAAGCCTTTTCTTATTTATTTACTATTATTATTTTACCTTAACAAGCAAAACCACTGTAAGCCTAAAAAAAATAAATAAAACAAATAAAGTATGGATTTACAACATTTTTTTATACTGATAATATAACCACAACTGATATTTGGAGAGAGGAAAGATTGTAAATTGACTCTAGAAATATTATAAATGGACTCTATTCAATCATTTTTAATTAAGAGATAGTTTGAGTCCGTAACAACTCAAACCGATGAGAACTCAAACTGCTGCTCTGAATGTGGAGTGGGTGTTACAACTTGATACCACGCTGTCACACCCAAAAATAATCTAGGCATGTGATAAGTAATATAATGCAAACTTCCTTCATAGCAAAATTCGTGTCTGTTTTGGAATCCAGATTAAAACCTGGATTTTTAAACCGACAATGTGCTTTTTCCCTCTTGATGTTGAAGTCCAAATTCTTATATAATTATTATAATATTTATTCTTTTTTCTTTTTTGTTCTATTTGTAATCAGTTGATGTTAGACACTTTCCACTTGGTGCACTTTTGACCTCAACATATAGATTAACTAAACAAAAGTGGCTGCATTGCATATGCATTCTTCTTCTTTTACTTCGTGTGCTGCCGTTCTTCCTCTTTGTTGCTGCGACGAAACAGGGGGTTGGTGCATCGGAAGGCGTGCGTTAAGCCGAGCAGTGATTAGTGGGTGTGGAGGGATTTGTGCCGTGAAGCGAAGAAGATGATGATTGATGAGTGATAAGTGAGAATATCAAGTAGACCTATGGGCAGCGAAGTGAAAGTGAAGAAAATGAAAATGTAGATGATGATTAATGGAGGAGATGAGGTATGAGGATTGAGGAGCGGGCGAGCGGCGGCTGCTTCAAAGATGAAAATAGGGTTCTGGGTTCTTTGCTTTTATTTTTATAAGATTATAATAAGATATGTAAAATAACTGTTAAATAGTGCGGGGCCGGGTTCCGGAAATGCTGAACTCGGATATGTCCAGGTTGAACAAATCGACGCCGGATTACGTATGTTTTGTCTTAAAACAGGGAGTGAGTTAGAAATCAGTAGATAGTTATAAACAGTTGGTACCAATGGGTCTTTGGTCTAATGGGAGAGTCCTTCCACTTACAGTGTTGAGTGCAAGGGTTCGAGCCTCCATAAGAACATTATGGAGGTTAGTTTCACTACTTACTGAATTAATAATTAATTCAGTGGAGACAGTCTTTCCCTTACGAAATGTGAGTGGAGTAGGCACCCCTCGAATATTCTCGAATATTTGTGAGGATTTAAAGTATTTGGATAAGTGGTTCAATGTGTCAATGTATGGTGGTGATGGTGTTATAGTATTTATCAGAAATGTTAATCAGAATGTCTGGTAATGCCGTATAACCATTACAATTTATGTAGCAAAAAAAAAAAAAAAGCAGTTGGTGTTGTACTACATTAATAATATAAAGTTGTTTAACTGTTAAAACATAAATAATTTTTTTAATATAAACCAGTGTTTTAGCGGTTTTAAACAAGCTTTAAATTTACAATCGAGAAATAAGTTAAAAGGCTAATAACATATATTCAAAACAAAGATTTAAAATTGGCATGTGCCTACAGTGTAGTATATAAACCACTTAATCCAAACAAAATCTTAGCATTTAATTAAAAGTCAATCTAGAAAGATGTGTTAGGAAAATATAGTGCAAAATGACTATTTTAAGCCCGATTTTGTTAGAAAAACTAGTCTTGGTTTTGCTTTGCCATGTTCTTTTTACAAAACACTAGAATTTAATGGCAATGAGATTAAATCTGAGAGTGTAATAGCTAAATCAATTAGATGTTGTAATGGCTGCAGTTATCGTAATTGATGAAGCATAACAGCAAGAATTAAAAGGCTATTGTAAGGAAGATGGACGTGGCTCTTTTACAAGAGGAAATACAGTTTAAAAAGCTGTTATAAGTGATTAAAGGTTATGAATAATTGCAATTGTTATAGATTTAAACTACAAACAATATCTTTTCAAAAAAAATCAAAAAAAATTTAATCAGAAATTTTAAATTCAATAATTAGTGCATATTTTCATACAAATTCTATAAATTGAATTTCAATTTCATTTCCAAAATACACGAAAATTTGAATGATTTTATATTCATCCCTCGTATGCAAATTCTCTCTAGTTTTAAACTTTTGTGTGATAGAATTTAAACACTAATTCAAAGTTTGCTAGAATTGTAAGATTCTACTGCCAAGACTATATGAATCTGATGTGTCTTGAGAGATAGATGCCGGTCTAATCTAAACACTGTTGAGAAGGTGACAAATTTGTTTCAAATATATCGTATCTTTACTGACCTCTAGTTTATGTTTTTATTTTGTTTTATTACATATTGTTGCATAATATGTCCTTGTTGTTTCAATTTTATCATAATAAACTTATGATAAATGTGTAAGGGGCTTTATGCAAGTTTAAGTGAACTAGGAAATTTATGTCACAAAGGTTATATATATTGCCTAAAGAGTTTGGATTTTAAGTAAGAATGTTTTTTTTTTTTTTAACCTTTTTAGCCTTTCCTAAGTACCTAATTGGTGTATTTTTACATATAACCATGAGCTATCTTATATAACTTAGTAATAGTAATATTAATATTATTTTTGAACAAGATGTTAATGTCTAAATAAGTTGAAAAATCACAAATTAAGCACTCATTAAAACTTCTCACTAAAACGGCTATCACTCATGTAGAGTACTTAAGCGTACCTTTGGAACATTATTTCTAGGGACTGCCATCCATAATTTGGCCAAGCATACTTTTGGGCCACGATTCTTAGGGACTGTCGCCAATGATTCTTTTGTAAACTTTCACCGCGGGACAAAAACCACAATTCCGCATCCACCATCGTGTTAAACAACTCAGGCGAAAACCATCCGATCTAATCCCACTTATAAGTAAAATAAAAATAACCCATCCATCCCAATAACAAATAAATATAATAAAGTGAGGAATGCACTCAATTATGAAAAAAAATACAAATTTTGATAGATTAATAGATAACAAAAGTCTTCACTAAGATTGACACAAAAAAAAAACCCACATTTAAATAAGGACTTGGGATGCTAACCTGTTCGAAACGGGATTCCGGATAAAATTTCATTTCTATGTATTATTCAAATCAAGACTGTGATGTTTGAAAATTCCGACGTAGGTTTCTAAAATTATATAACAGGTCAATTTAATGAATTAAATAGATCTAACATGTCAGCCCATCCTTCTTTCCTTAATTTTTTTCTTTGAGCCACTCAAAGTGGCTTATTAAGTACAGTAACAATAAATTAAAAAGAATAAATAAGAAAAGGCTTTGGAGATGGGTTGGCTCAAAAGTAATTTAAAATAATATGAAAAATCAATATAATAAAAAATAAAATACTGATAAGAAAACAAATAAATAATAAAAAGTCTTTCTTCGCTTCAGGCAAGCTTCTAAGAGAAGTTAGCTCCACCATCATTGCTTCGGTGCCGAAAGTGTCTAATCCTCCAGTTACCAATTTTATTAAAAAATAAATAAAGTATGAGTGTTTTAGTTATTAATTTAAAAAAACAGATGTTATCAAATACCCATATAATTTTTTTTGACATATTATTTTACTACAAATATTTTCTAACAATTATATTTTACCACCTGATATTTCAATCGTTAATTATTTTACAATTAAATCATTAAAAGTAATAAAGTTTTCATTAAAAGATTATTTTACTCTTAAACTCTTTAAGTGTGTTTAAAAAAAACATTTTGTCCTCTAAAATGAAAAAAAATTCAAAATTCAAAAATTTGAAAAATATAACATTTTTCAATTTTAAAACTTTTGAAAATAAACGACTATATTAAGAAACTAATGTTACTTTAATATTTATATTTATATCAATTTTAATAAATTCCAGTAAGCTATAATAATAAATTTAAATAAAAATAAATAATTATTCGTAAAATGATTATTCTATCTTAGTTGCTTGTTCTTTTCACATTTATGTTTAGCTCTTTAAATTAATTTAAAAAGTACATATCAAATACAATATTTAATTTAATAATACCAAATAATTATTTTATTTTATAAAAAAATTATCAGTTTATCACCTGACTTATTAGGAAATTATCAAAATACTACATGTCTTTTTCATTTGAATTAAATCACCAACGTTTTTTTTAATTTATCAATTGAAATACTTTAAATAACCTTGGACATCATTGTTTTTTAAATGGAGTTAATTATTTGGTCGTAAAATAATAAGAAGTGAAATATTATGTGGTAAAATGTAGTTGTAAGAAAACTTTAATGGTAAAGTGAGTGATATATTAAAAAATTTAAGTACGTATTTGATAATATCTCTTAAGAAAAGAAGAGAAAAGAAAATTCATATTTGGGCTCTGGTGGTCTACTGCACACGGTCAATTCTTCCACTCAATGCTACGGTGGTTGCTCATGACGTGACCGAATTCAACTCTATTTGACCCTAATTCTTTTCAATGTTCACAGTACTTATGAGTAAATTCTCTTTTCTAGTTTGCTCTAATGGCTTATCACTCATACGTATTTTTAATTTTTTATTTCAAATTTCATCTCAAATGATGTGTTGTGATTGGTAATTCTTTACCAGATTCAAGTGAATGAATCATATTTTTTCATAAATCAATTGATGAATGCTAAATTATTTGAGATAATTTTATAGCATAAAAAATTAAGGATGTGTAACATTTTGGATAAAAAATTATGGATATGTGGCACTACTCTACATCTTTATAGTTTTTAAAAAATTTCAATAAGTCATTGCAAATTTGCCTCTCAATTTTATTTTATTTTTTACATAATTGAATGTAATTGAAAAAAAAAAATGCATGAAGATTCTTTGTTCTTGGTTAGAAAATAAGATATTAAAATCCGCATAATTTAAGATTCCTCATTCTTCAATAACAGGAAAGTAACCAAATTTATTATATGAAAGTCAAATTCTCCATTTGTAAGACGAATTATAAAAACTTAAAAAAGAAAATTAAAATCCTCCTGGTTTATCTATTTTGAAATCATATATGAAACATATCGTGCAAAAAATGGGTAGTATGGTAATAATAATGATGTCGTATTGGATTTGTTACAACCTGGGATATTTTGCAATTGAAAAAAAAAACAATATATACAAAAATAAAGTTAAATATAAAATTACATCTTAGATTTTGAAAATTCATTTTCGTATTTGTCACATTGCGAATAAATCAATATGCAATATCACTATCCACCAACGACATGGGACTAGGGACCACTTTCCCTTCCTATGAACAAATAAATTTTCATTATGGATAAGAATGCAACACTAAGTTTGAATAGGGATTTCTTGTGGGGGAATGACATAACGCCGACGAGTGGGTTGTGAGCATTTGCGGGTGGGGGGAGGGAATACCACTGATCTCACATTATTGAAACTCTAAATATCTCGAAATTTGATTATTCAGAAGCATATGGTAAGTCCATTTCATGAATCATATTAATCTAATATGGCAGTATGTGACATATCTGTTTGTTAATTGAAAGGTAAATGACATGTTCGTTATAGGTGTATGATATATCGTTTATGACAAAATATACAACTTTATGACAACAATGATACGTCTTAATTGCCAATTATGGTGGCCGTGAGCTTGGTTACTAGCTAATGAGTTGGTAAGTTAGGTTACTTGGTCATCAACGATGCGACATGCTATTGGGTTATGATGAGATAAGGACGAACTGGGTGCTGGCTGTAGCGCAAATCATTTGAAAAGGATGATTGAGGGCAGTGAGAGATTGACTTAGGAATTGATTTGTAGATTGTGGGGTTGTGAACTTTAGGTTGTGGTTAAATCTAAATTACATTAAAGTCCTTATATTAACTAATATTTATATTGTTTGTATAAATATTTTCGTATTTGTTATTTACATCTATATTTAATTTTTATTATTTATTCACTAATAATTTTAAAAATAAAATAAAAATTAAAATGGGGAAAAGGGGAGGGGAAGGTGTTGGGCATTCCACCTCATTTTTGTTGCTTTCTCGGATAAGAAATTGAGTATTGCCGAATAAGAATTGGGTATAAAATCACATTATTTGAATTTTTTTGAAGAGTATTATTTGAATATACTATATATAAAAAATTAGAATGAAATAAAACTTATTTATGATCATTTTCATTTTTTTAAATAGATTTTTAGGTTAATATGATTAATTTATATTGAAAAACTAAAAATATATTAGTTATTCAGGGATCATAGACTGCAGGGGATCCCTTGATATTAGTCAGAAATGAGGATTCCTTCCTCTCAAGTAATTCTAATAGGGATGGAGAGGGAATTGAGACATGTACAAAATTCAAATATGAAAGAATTCACATTTCTAGTGGAAGGATGAGATGAGAACAGACAATGGGTTGTGAGCATTAATGCATTTTATATATATATATATATAGCCTAGCGCCGCGAGGGTTGGGTCTGAATATAAGCCTAAAAATTGTAAAACCCACATAGCTTGAGTATGGACAAGGGTTTAGCAAAAAAGCCTATACTTGGCCAGGCTTTATTAATTTATAAAAAAAATAAATTTAATTTAGATAAAAAAAGAAAAAACTCAAAATACTAAATTAGTTTAATTTTTTATATTAGTATTTGTTATTTATTAGGTTATATTACTAATATTTTATTTATTAGACTATTATTCTATTATGTATTAGATAATTATCTTTAATTTAAAAATTTTCTTAATTAAAAAATATTTTATAATTAATGTAAACAAATTCCAGGCCTATCTAAGCCCGAGCCCAAGGCCGACCCGTCCAAAATGTCCAATTTAGACGGACTTTTGAAGGGCCTGGACTTTGTTTCGAAGTCCAGGTCCAAGCTCACAAATTTCCATCCATATATAGATCTCACATATTAGAATTTCAAATGTCTCGAAATTTGAGGTTTTAGAAGTATATGATAAGTTAATTTGATGAATCATATAGATTTGATATGTCAGTCATTTATCTATTTATCTATGATAAATTTATTTGATAATTAAAAGATATATAATGTTGTTACAAACAAATAGGCTGCTGTTCTTTGTGTTTGCTGCTGCTAGTACTCTCTGTTTTAGCTTATGATCTTCGATTTCTTATGTCTTCTTGGCTGCTGGACTTCTTTTTTGGCTTCTTGGCTTTTGACTTCTTTATGGCTTCTTCCTTGACTTCCTACTTGCTCTGCTTCTATATTCCCCTTTTTTCTTGCTCCCCCCAATGTCCCTTCATCCTTAGCCTTTTATTGTGTGTTTACTTGTAGGAATAAAGAATGAGAATGGAGGAATGAGAATCAAAGCTATGTTTACTTAGCAAAATTGAATTTGGGAATGGGAATAAATTGTGTGGGTCCCACATAATTTGGGAATAAAAAATGGGTATCCATTCCCATGGGGGTAGGGAATGGGAATGAAAGATAAATTTATTTTTGTACGCTTCTAATTATTAATTTATTAATATTATTATTACTAACAATAAAAATAAAAATAACTATTTTTGTTATAATAATTAAAATAATAAAGTTAATAAAATTTAATAATAATAATAAATGTTAATAATGATAATATTAAGAAAAATAATAATAACAATAATTAATAATAACTAAAACAATAAAGTTAATAAAATTTAATAATAATAATAATAATAATAATAATAATAATAATAAATGTTAATAATGATAATAATAATAATAATAATAATAATAATAATAATTAATAGTAACTAAAATAATAAAGTTAATAAAATTTATTATTATTATTAATTTTATTTTTAATTAATATCATTTTTATAATAATATTTATACATGTATCTAGTTAATGAAAATTATATTATTTAATACTGTGGGTATTTTAGCAAATTAATTCTCATTCCCATTCTTCGTTCTTATTTATTTTGCCAAGTAAGCATGACGTTCCAAAGTAGCATTTTCGTTTCGTTTATTTTCTGACCAAGAAGCGTTTAAATCGTTCATTCCAATCATTCGTTCGCGAAAATAAGCGTCTTATAGTTAATCTAACTGACTATTATTTATTACATCTGTCTAGTAACTATTTTCAATTGATATTATTCATTACAATAATAGCCTCACTTATTTTATTATGATAACAAATTTTAATATCCTAATCAAAATTTAAAAGGCGAGACAAGATTCGAGACATATATATATATATATATTAACTCGATTGATAATTGAGATAAAGATCAAGATTGGCAAATTCCAGTATATTTACTCCCGTTGACAACCTTGTCATTTGCCCACTAAATAATTACTCTTTATTGGAATTAAACAAATCATAAAAAATTCGCACATAGCGTAAGAGGAGGAGGAAAGAGGCAGGCCATCTGGCTAAGTATGTGATGTGCATTGTGAAGATGGGACGGTAGGGCCAAACAAACAAACAACTGACATTATCTAGTACAACTTTGAACATTTTTACTTAACATCTCTCCAAAACATGGACATGTCGAGGCTCCGGGAAAGTGTAAAATCAAAAGAAAAATAATTAATAAAACAGAATTTGATAATTTTTTTTTAAATGTATTACTAGAATTTGATAATTGAAATTCCTTCGCTTGCCCAGTTTGAAGTTTAAAGATTTATTATCCAATCAAACAAATAAAGCGATTACTTCTCGTGACCCACTGACTTTAATACTGAACCCCACTTGCTGACGTGGAGATCCTCGAAGCCTTATTCCCCCACTCCACTTCCTCTACCCCGCGGCCCTGCCTCGTGCCCGGTGTGTGAGGCCCAAAAAAAAAAAAAAAAAGAGAGAGAAAAGAAAGAAGGAAAAGGCATAACCCTTCACTAGTTCACTTTCACAATCCACAGACACACCCTCTCTCTTCTCTCTTCACTTGTGTTTTGATCCATTTCATCATCATGTTTGTTTATACTGACTGAGCTGGCTGAATAATTGATTTTGATTGTAAGTTGTGAGTTTATTTTATATATATATTCATTCATATATAAATATATATACATATGTATATATTTTTTTAAGGAAAAACTAAGAAATTGTTTATTTAGTTTTGCTTAATGGCGATTGAAGAGGACTTGGAGAGCTGTGGAAGTAGAGTTGTGGAGTCACTCTCGCAAGTGAATCCAAGACAACACCGGCATAAATTTGAAGTTTACAATGAAGTACTCCGTCGGATTCAGGACTTGAATTACGATGAAGCTAATCTGCCTGGCTTTGATGATCACCTCTGGCTTCACTTCAATCGCCTTCCTGCTCGGTACTATGCTCTTCTTTACTTTTCCTTTACACCTTTTTATTTTTGGTCTTTTTCTTTTTCTAATTTCAACTCATCATTTTATTTTTAACTATTCTTTTACTGTTATTATTATTATTATTTCTTTTTTCTAGAAAACTCAAAATGAAATCATCCTAACAAGTCGTTAAACTGTTTTATTTTTATTGCTCATTATTTTCTAAGTTGTGAGTTGCTGAAGCATGTGATTCATGTTGTGTAGTTATGCTTTGGATGTGAATGTTGAGAGAGCAGAAGATGTGTTGACGCACAAGAGATTATTAGAGCTAGCTGAAGACCCTGCGAATCGGCCTGCTTTTGAAGTTCGTCTTGTGCAGGTAAAATATACGTGCGGATTTATTGATGACTGTTTGTTTAGAATTTAGATGCTGCCTAGTGACAGTAGGGAACAACGATAGTGGTAATTTAATCTAATTTCAGTTCCATAAGATGCACTTGGACTATGATGAGTGCATAATGCAGATATTATTTAGGTTTGCCTGTGCACAGAGCGAATAGAAGTTTCGACTCTGTCCTGAAAGAAAGTACTCGAATTCTGGCGATCACAAGTTTCTTTTTTGTCTTTTCTTTTTCTTTTACAGGTTTATTCTGTCACCACTGGTCATTTTGTTGATCCTGACTATTCAGATAGTTCAATGAGAGAAGATGCACAAAGTTCTTACTTTCCAATCAAAGAGGGGTATGGCTCGTTGCTTTGGTACTAACACGATGATATTCATGATTTTCATTCAACATTTTCAACATTGTAAACACTGTCTTTGGTTTTCCTCTTTCATCTTCCTCGTACCTAGCAATTCTGGACTTGAATGCCTGTTACTAACTTACACTTGCTTTCTATGTCTCTCAGTGTCCATCCACCACCTACCTTTGGTTCACCTAGTCTTGAAGCATTCTCACTTTATGCCAATAGACATCATGCTGATGATGTTGACAACGCGGTGAATTTGTCAACACCCTTGTCTAGGTAAGAACTTCCAATTGTTTTGCACTTTCTCTAGTACGTGTTATTGAGCAAAATGACTCCCACTGCCTCTGCAAGAAAAGGGGGAAACAAAAGTGAGAATTTAGTGGTTTATGATCACAGGAGATAATTTTTCCATTTTAAACTTTTGATTGTTATTAATTTCATGAACACATTGATTTAGTATCTACAACAATCATTTTTCCAATTTATCTTAATGTTAGTTTCTGTAACTCCTACTCCGTTTTATTCATATTCGGCTATCTTCTAGGCCTATGCACGAGATTACCTTTTCAACCATTGACAAGCCAAAACTCCTGACTCAGGTGCTTGACTAATTGTTTTACTTGCTTGCATTAGATACATGTTTTTTTTTTTTTTTTTTTTTGGGGATATCTTCGCTATTATCAATTTATATTCAACTCATAATTAATTGAAGAAGCATTTATGCATTCTATTGGCTGAACCAGAGAGATATCTGAAGCTGGTTAAACTAGAAAGGAACTCTTTTAATTTCTCCGTGTTCAAATGCGATATATTGCTGAACTGAACACTGTCGGCTTTTGCTTTCTCATACCTTTATACATAAAAGAATTGTTTTTTTCCCTACATGGTTGTTGAGTTAGAAGAAAGTGATATGATGCTCTTATTACTCATTTGCTAGACTCTTTGAGGATATCCCAATAAATAGCATTATCTGCTTTAGCATTCAAGGTTGCAAGAGCTTATGTATGAGGTAAAATAAACATGGATATGGTTTGTTGGGTTTTGATGAAAGTTGGAGAGGTTTTTATGCTATGAACTTCATATAATCAGGTAGCTGGCGCTGACGGGTTTTCTTTGTACAAGGTATATTTGGGGGACAATTCTGGGTGGGTTACCTTCAAAGTTCTCATTGATTCCACTAATTATAAAGTGCATGAATTTTGAAATTTATAGTTTTTGAAGGTTTAAAGTTTCCAGCAAATATATGCCAGATTCATGTATACTCATTTTTCTCAATCTCTTGCTTTCTTACACCCCATGCACTTGATTATTGATATGTGATTAATTGTGCAGTTGACTTCCTTACTTGGTGAGATTGGGCTGAACATTCAAGAAGCTCATGCTTTCTCCACTGTTGATGGGTTCTCTCTTGATGTCTTTGTTGTTGATGGTTGGCCATATGATGTATGATCTGAAAACTTACTTCTCATAGCATTTTCATGCATGTTTGATATTTAACCTATTTTTTGCTTCCATTTCATCTTGTATGTATCATACAAAACTTCCCCATTTGCATGCCATTTTTACAACTGATCTAGACCTTTTCTGTTGGTTAAATCAATTTTCACCACTTGACATCCTTGTATGTTGGAAACTCTTTAGGAAACTGAGGATCTAAAAAATGTGCTGGCAAAGGAAATCTTAAAATCAAAGGTATTAGTTGTCTTACTGCTATTTTCATTACATCTTTAGATCTTATTAGATAAATGCAGTGTTTTGTTTGCAACAATCCAATGTTACCAATGCACATTGAAAATGTTGTTTGAGTATTCAACCTGTAGCACCTTACTTTCTGTTTCTTTTGATAGTTTTTAATTGCAATGCAGGACCAATCCTGTTCCAAATGGCAACCTGCTTTGGGTGTCCCCATGCATAGCAAACTATTGATTGAATCCTTTCCCAATTGCATAGAGATACCCACTGATGGAACTGATGTCTGGGAAATTGATGCCAAGCAGCTGAAAATTGAATGCAAAGTTGCATCCGGGTCATATGGTGATCTGTAAGTTTGCCTACTAACTTCTTTATTAGTGTGTACAGAATCAAAATTTATAATGTCTTTCGAATTTCAGATACAAAGGCACATACTGTAGTCAGGAAGTGGCTATCAAAGTTTTGAAGCCTGAGCGTGTCAATACAGAGATGCTAAAAGAGTTTTCACAGGAGGTTTACATAATGAGGTTTGTTAACATATATGCTTCTAGTAGTGAATGGCACTAGTTAACCCTTCTTTAACATTATGCATTCTGCATAATGAGGTTTCACTTTCTAAAGCATTAAGCTGCTTCTCTAGTATATTATAGATTCTGCACACATCGTTCTGCATGAAATAAATCTGGTCCCTGGCTTGCATCATTCTGATAACACTGCTTCTCCCTCTTGAAACTTTGCCTGGTTTGCAGGAAGATTCGACATAAGAATGTAGTGCAATTCATAGGTGCATGTACAAGACCTCCAAATCTGTGCATTGTGACTGGTAAATCATTGTGAATATTTTTTGTAGTTGTTCCTAGAAACTGAAGAATAAATATTATG
Organism: Citropsis articulata; assembly: GCA_030449925.1. Lineage (NCBI taxonomy): Eukaryota > Viridiplantae > Streptophyta > Magnoliopsida > Sapindales > Rutaceae > Citropsis > Citropsis articulata. The sequence goes on from JASUUH010000066.1 coordinate 447,665, forward strand.
ACTAATTATTTGAAGTTTCTGGCACTTCTGGCTTTTATGTTACTAGAACATTCAATGCAGTGGCTAAATTTGAAATTTTTACAGAAGTAGCATCTTGCACCTTGCATTTTGAGTTTATATTTGTTGGATAATTTGACATTTTAATCCTCACTGATTATCACTTTTTGGTGGTTATACTTGTGCCTTATCAGAGTTCATGGCTAGAGGAAGCATTTATGATTTTCTGCATAAACAAAAGGGTGTCTTTCAGCTTCCTTCTCTACTCAAAGTAGCAATTGACGTTTCCAAGGGAATGAATTATTTGCACCAGAATAACATAATCCACAGGGACCTGAAAACTGCCAATCTTCTGATGGATGAAAATGGAGTAAGAGGATGTTCTGAGGCTGGTCAACACCAATTTTTCTATCAGCTTTTAATATGTTCTTAAATGTCAATGTGAATCTCAGATTCAAGAACTGTCATATTTTCATTCGTTGTCTCTGGAAATTTATTTAGATTAAACTCGAAAAATATTTTTTTTAAGAGTATTTATAAGTATAAACAACTTAACAAGTACATCCTTATCCTTGCTGGACAGGTTGTCAAGGTTGCTGATTTTGGAGTTGCAAGAGTGCAGGCTCAGTCCGGTGTGATGACAGCTGAAACTGGAACATACCGCTGGATGGCTCCCGAGGTTGCATTTACTTTTTTTTTTTTAAGCATTATTTGCATGACTGCAATTTGCAATATAAATGGGACATCAGATCTCCCCTGCTTTTCTTTTTGAAGCTTTTATTAGATCCTGTTTGATGTTTAGTTTTCATGTAACCTAGGATGCTCAAGGACTGTGCATATTCTGTTATGCCTTGTGACATTGCCATTAACTTTCTGATTGCCTTGGTTTGATTGAATACTGTTTGCACTGTTATGTATTGTTTTTCTTTGGTATGAGTATTAGCAGTTTATTTCAATTTCGTTAGGAAACTTTTGCTTCACTATCTAGTTGTATTTAAAATCATTATTTGCACAATCACTGATTCTAAGGCTTTGTCAAGATTATTGTTTTTCTGGTCCTTATATTCAAATTCTTCCTTTAGTTCACCTTCTGCTGTTTTAATGTTCATACTCAATGGATGTATACACTGCCATTTGGGAACAGTGACTGTACTCTTTAAGGTTTACTCTCTTTTTAACTAATAAGTAAAAAATTTTGCATGGTTGCTTAAATTTATTCATTGTTCTAGGAAATTTAATGTGATTTCTACATTCTGATAGAGCAGATTGCTCCTTGGAATTTCCTTAACAGTGTCTTGGTGAATGAAGGTGATTGAACATAAGCCATATGACTACAAGGCAGATGTTTTCAGTTTTGGAATAGCACTGTGGGAACTTCTAACCGGCGAGGCAAGTCATTTATTTGAGAGAATTGAATATGTGGTTTGCACTAAATTGCTTTTTCTTTTGGCTCCCCATTTTTTGTTAGCATATGAATGTACAAAATACAAATTCCTGCCCTCTTATTTTTTTTTACCCCCCTGAACAAATACCAGCTCCCATACGCGGGGTTGACACCATTACAAGCAGCAGTTGGTGTGGTGCAGAAGGTATCCATCCATTCTATCATTTTAACATAAAGCTGCAATTATTTCCCCCCTCTAGTTTATAACATGTCACTTGCATCTCCATGCCTCTCTCCCATAACCCTCATCTTCCACCCAAAAATTGGAAAATGAAAATAAATGTACAAAGGATAAACAAGAAAAAATAAGAAGAGTTTCAGTCATTCCTTAATGTCATTGTTGTCAGAGTCTACGCCCTACAATCCCGAAGCACACTCACCCAAGACTTGCAGAACTGCTTGAGAGATGCTGGCAGCATGACCCTACTCAAAGACCTAACTTCTCACAAACAACAGATATACTTCAGCAGATGATGAAGGAGGTACTTTATTGGCTGAGGCCAAATTTGATTAATACAATCTACGTACGAACATTTATTAATTTTTCTTTTTATGGATTAATATTCTAGATATGAACAATGGTGAACTTTAAAACAGGTTGCTAGTGAAGGGGAAAATAATCACAGCAATAAATCAGCTGGCAGCTTTTTCTCATCACTTAGAAGGGGCCTTCACTGAAGTTGTGAGGAGAAAATGCTGTTGATAACATGTGTGAACTATTCACCTTGTAAAATTTATACTTGCCTTTTCAAGTGTATAGTCAATAGCTAGTCTACCCAGTTATAGTATTTTAACTTCTAAGTATTAGCAGTTATATCTCTCTTGTGCGTGCTTTTTCATCCATGTACGCTGTCCTTTCGTTCACCTAACTGTCCAGTGCATGCAATGCTGGCCTTCTAGTGTTTGCAATGTGTACTATGTGATTTAGGTTGGAAAACTTGGTAGTGCTTCTAGTCGCCATTTTGTTGTAGGTGTGCTCATCTCACTGTTAATGACTGATGATTAATAGACATTAACCTTTGTTGCGACCATTATGTAGTGAAGAATTAGCCATTGCTAATGCTCTTTTCTATTAAATTCAATTGCACTTCTCATCCTTGGGCAGAAGTTTAGTAACTAAGGATATTATGTTATTATCGTAGCTCTAGCTGAGATGCTTGCCTTAAATGGTTAGATTTTCACTGCTAGAATGAGTGTGTGTGTGTGTTTTTCTTTCTTTCAATGAAATACACCGTTCAATGAAATACTTTGTCATGTTATTGTTAACCACAGGAAAGACGAGAAAGCAAATCTTTGTAATTTTAGGAACAGCAATTATGGTCGAGATATGCTGTCTGATTCATTACTGCACCTGCTTAATAGCTGCCGAGCGCGGACCCTGACCTGCAACCGAACAAGTGCATGCATTGCATGCATGGCTATGCGTGATTGTCTTCTCACACACGCCCCACGTACCAATGCTTGCAGCTTAACCAGACTTCTAAGAGCTTGAAATGCCCTTCTTGCCTAAATAAATTTTTGCACGTCACCAAAGCACAGAAATTAGACTATTAGTTCATTTGATCAACCCGAGGTTCTTAAAGTAGAAGCGTAATGGCTTGGATAACATACCAGATGACCCCGAAAAATTGCTTGGATTTTGATGGCTGCAGAATCTTCTTTGGCTAATTCTTTCTTCAGAGGCAGTTGTGTGGAGGAAACGAAGGTATTGTTGTCAATACAATTGGCTGCTTCTTCTGGGACTTTTCTAATGGTTGCTCCTTGACTGGGAGTCGGACAATGGCGAATAGTAATGTCTCTAAGAGATTTCCTGCGAAACCTTCTTCTAAGCACATTGAACCAGTTACTGGACGTCCCCATTTTGCTTTTCTTCTGGAGTTTTGCTGTCTTTCTGGGCCGAAGCTGCTTGGGATTTTATTTCATCTTAATTTACTCCGAAAATGAAGTAACAGGAGGATGACGCGTAAAGAGAGAGGTATGCTCTCCATGTTTGCTTTGTGAGTGAGGGATCACCGCTCCTTCCTTTGCCAATAATATTGTCAGAAACTAGAACGTGGCAGGGTGAATTACTTGGCGCTGGTTGTATGTGGTTCAAGCATTCCATTTGCACAGCATAACCAAAATTTTAAACCAAAAAAAAAACAAAAACAAAAACAAAAACAGAAAATCTATTAATATGAGGGCCACTGTTTGGTGGTAGGAATTTGACTTTGTCGATTGCTGAGCTCGTATGTTGCAAGAAAAGAATTTGTGGACCTAGCCAACAACATTGATCATTTCGTCACTCGGCTCTTTCGGCTTTCTGAAATTTTAGAATATATCAGCCATTTTGTGATAGTCATACAACAATAATATCACGTTATGAGATGTATATACATTTATTTTAAAAAATTATTATGTAAATAATAAGTATATTAAATTTAGTTATACATATCATAAATACATTAATTGATTTTATTAACTCTAATGTATTTTAAAATTTATCTTCTTCCTTCCCTAATAAGAAGTCGAAGAATTTTTGCTTTTTAATCTCATTGTTAACAAGTATTATTATTTTAGTGATACTATTCAAACAAAAAGAAGATAATAATAATTATAAAATTATATAACTTAAGAGAAAAAGAACAAAATAGCAATTAGCATTACAAAGTTGTATGACTTAATACAATTTAATAATTCATTCTATTTTCCTTATTATTTAATTGGTTTTAATTATTTCTGATAATTTTTAATGAATTAAATCATGAAAAAGCCAACTTCATAATTGATATAGTCGTATTTGGTATTGAGATACTGTAACTTTCAAGTAATAGTTGCTGTAAAAAAAAAATTACAACTACAAAACAAAAGTTAATTATATATAATAAATACTAATTTAAATAAAATTATTAAAGCACATAAAATAAAATCAACTCAATTTTCAAATTACAACCATTCACCAAACACTTTACTGATACTGATATAATAGTCTGATCTCCATTTCAAATAAGCCACAGTTTGTTTATCTTTATGAATCTGTAAGGAATGATCTTGGCATTGACGCGTATTTAAAATTAAAATTTGGTTTGATACTTGTGCCGGTAAGATAAAATCGGAATCCAGCCTTGAATATTAAAAAATGGGATACCTCAAACAAATTGCACAACCATTAAACCAAAGGAAGAGGAGAATCTTTTATCAAGTTGAGAAGATGTTTATAAGCTGTTTAATTTATTGATTATTTTCTGATTTACACAAATTATGTGCAGCCTTTTTATAGATTTCATCCTCATTTACACATATCTATATACTTGTTATTCCTAGCCGGATTTGTAAGGACCACAGTTGGCGAGAAGCTTCCCGTCTTTACACAAGATAGATTTTATTATGTAGCTGGCTGCAGGATGAAAGCGTTACGGTTCTGTTGGGAGTCCATTCTGCCTCCAGGCGGCAAATCCACCAGCGACATCCGTAATGCCGGCAAAACCCTGAAGAAGATAGTGAATTCTAATCAGATTCAACAAGTCGATTATACAGAGGAAACACACCCCAAAGAAAAATGTATATATATGTGTATATGGCATAGATTGAATGAAAAGCAACTTATTTATCTTGAAAAATGCCATTCACATTAAGGACGGGGAAGCTTTCTGAATGAGTTTTAAGTATAAAAAGAAACCTACTTTTACTTGATGTTAATACTACAACAAACTACGACTTTAACTTCTTCTCTGTCAGGAGCTGATTGCTTAGAAACCAAGTTAAAGGTTTTGAAGGGTGATTTGCATGGGTGCTTACTGCATCTAAAAGATCTGTAGCGGCCATCATAGACCTTTTCCCACTCTGGCAACCCTGTACAACCAAAATTTAAATTATTATCTTCAATTGCGAAGCAAGTTAGTTATTGATCCTTTGAAGCTAATAAAAGAATTACAAGATTATTTGATACAGGGACTTACAACAATAATTTCATCATGTTTTCGAAAACGAGTCGATACTTCCTCCACAAATTTCAGGTTCTTTGTCATCCCTACATAAATTTACAAAAGAAAAGAAACCATGTCTTAAATACGAATCCAGGAGCAAGTTGGAAAATAAAACTAAAGTGCTCTTGGGTTTCTTTCTTTCTTTTTTTTTTTTTGGTGCTTGGTTTCGGATATAAATTTCAACAGAATGAATGATGGAAACCTGAACCAACTCTGTACATGTAAGGCACATTAATGGCTCCAGTGGCATGTCCAGCACTGAACTCTTCAGGAGTTCTACACAATCACCAAACGTTATATCAAACAACAGACCGACCGTTACATTAAACAAAAGAATGATCGGGAAACATTAAAAAAGTTGGTTCATTTTTTTTTTTTTTTTTCAACTTTCTATCACAAACCAAATACATTTACAGTAGCTAAATATGAACAACATGAAATTTTTGCGCTACCTGACATCCAAGTAACGGTGCCCAGCTTGAAGCAGCTCATGCGCCACTCTTACGGGCACCGAAGTTGGAACTCCAACAGCCTCCAAATTTGCTCTGAGACTGGCTTTTGGGCTATATATATAGATTGGTAATCAAATAAATTCTTTTTGGGAAAAAAAAAAAAAGCATACGTGTACCAAAATCTTGCCGAAACACCAATTCACCAAAGAAAAAAAAAAGGTGGAGACCCGACCCCAAAAAAGAAAAAGAAAAAAGTAAAGGAAATGTGTACCAGAAGCTCAAAATTTTGCTACTGATGAAGCCGATGTTGTCACATCTCTGTTGATCTACAGTTAATGACAGCAAACCCCTACGAGTAATGGGTCTAAACATTAAAATTTGAGATTTATAAAAGGAAGCGAAATCAAAAGATGTGAGAACAAGCCAACTAACCTCCGATTGGTACTATGAGGACAGAGAACTGGAGGACGTGAAGAAGCACCAGCAAAGCTAGACAAAGAAATCAATGACGTTGCTTCCATGGCTCTCCTTTTGCTTTAATTCGTAATAAATTAAATTCCAAACTGTTACAATTTCGAATGGTTTGTGTGCGATGGTGGAATAGATGTTATACGATATGGTGATTATTTAACGAAGGACCATGCATGGTTGCCACATCACTTTGCTGTAGTTTCCCACTTGATGTTCATCCACATCTGTATCTAGCTGTGGGTTAGGGGTTGGGATAAATACAAAAGGGCACAAGGAGTCAAGGACAAGTTAGCATGGGATTTGGCACGCAAACATTTGTCGTGGATATTGGATAACTCTGACTCTGATTCAATCCGGAAACGGCTCCTTGCTAGCTGCCTGCGCGTTTTATTTATTTATTATTAAAAGTAATATTACGTATTTCAAAAAAATTTCATTTCTTGAAATTTTGTTTATTATTCGGATAATAAGTTTAATACAATTAATTTAGTTAAAAATTATCCGCCATCATTACTCTATTATTACTAGTTGTATTTGCAGGGAGTGTGCTAATTTAGGATCTCGGACATAAATTTAACTAGTTTTATCATTAGTTAGATTACTTATTGTGTCATTTGTTCAAAGCACGCATCTGGTAATTTTTTAATTTTTTTAGAAAATATTTTTGTAATAACTTTTCAAAAAAAATAAAAGGGGAAAAATATAACATACTAATCAGCCAAACATTTTATATATTATTTGTGGAGTAATGATAAAGCCACATTAATTGGTGTGACATGATTTATTCATTAGTTGAATTAAATATCACTTGACCCACATGATTTATTTTTATTATTTTTATTTTCATTTAACTAATAAATTAATGTCACATCTGTTTGTACAAGATAAATTTGTATAAGAATTTTTAACTGTATCATCACTCTTATTTGTGACTATGTAGGTGTCACGGTAATATGTAAAGTCTATTTAGATTTTAGAAATATTTACATTAAAAATTAAAACACGAACCGCAGGACTTTTGCTCAATATAATCCAAGTTAGGACTGGCTGGGCAGTGACGATTTGGTTGGAATCTTCGCTACTCACCATCCACAAATTTGTTGGTGATAAATGTTTTGAATGTCAATTATCTTTATGCCAATCATCCAATATACAGTACACAAAGTTTAAACAATTATTACAAAAATAGATTGTTCCTAAAGATTAAGCTAATTAACTGATAAGTACGAAATTTTTGCTTGCATGGTAGCCAATTTGTTTGTATGGTAGCATGTCACCCTCCTCTTTTCATTTCAGATTTATACTTGTCCCGGAATTGTAATTTGCAGTTGCAAGAAAGGGTGGGGTATTAAAAGAATAATGAGGGGCGGGCAATAATACCACCAGATATCTAGAATGAAAATTGGGCTTGGGCTCTAGTTGTTAGTGTATATTCTAAAAAGGACAAGACGGGAAGCAATCGATCATCTCATCAGTTAGAACAATGGCCAGCTGCTTCCGCAGCAGCAGCGGCATATCATCGATATCATCTCTTCCTTCTCTTCCTCATCGCACGAGATTGTCAGTGCTTTCTGTGAAGTGCCTGTCTTCTCGCAAAAGTCGAGATTCCGACTCAGTCTCAGACCTCCGAACGACACCGTCTCGTTCTTCGACTTCGGGCTTTTCGGCATATAGCTGGTGTGCAGGCATCGGGGGCGTTGGGTTTCTAGAAACTACCTACTTGTCTTATCTCAAGCTCACCAATTCTGATGCCTTTTGTCCAATTGGCGGTGCCTCCTGTGGCGACGTCCTTAATAGTGACTACGCTGTCGTTTTCGGTATTATTTATAGTTTTCCCTTTTGCTCTGTCTTTGTGGCTTTGTTTTGAATTCAAACTTTATCATTAGCATTAAGCAAGCAGTCTACTTTCTACTCTCTTGCCTGAACTTCTGCTAAACGGAAGTAATTTTTTTTCTTTTTTGATTGATAAGCAAATTTAATTCAAGTGAAGAACCTCATAATACAAGCTGTTTACATAAGTTTACATTTAATTCTTTAGGTGCTTATTGGAATGGGAGTGCCTTGGTAGAAAGAAACTAATGTATTTTCAGCTGATACCCCTTTCTCCGCTAAAGCTTCTTTGAAAGTGATCTTAACTACTGTTTACCAACAGAGCCGAAACGTAAAGCATTCTTTTAGAAACTTTTTCCACTAGACTTGTTTATGCGTAATGCTATTTTCCTGCCATTGAATTTTTCTTAGTTATGATCATTGCAAGTTACGTATCTGGAAATGAATTTTGGTGATGTGTACATATAAAGTTTTCTCTGGACTTGCTAGGTGTTCCCCTTCCATTTATTGGAATGTTTGCATACGGGTTAGTTGCAGTGCTTGGTTTACTGTTGGCAAGAAAGAATTTTCCTATTGGAATCAATGAATCCTATGGCCGTTTGATTTTACTTGGGAGCTCTACCTCTATGGCTGCTGCTAGTGCATACTTTTTGTACATTCTGAACACAAATTTTTCTGGAGCAACATGTTCATACTGTCTAACATCAGCCTTATTGTCATTCAGCTTATTTTTCATTTCTCTAAAGGTTTGTTTCTTATGTCAAAACTTTTCTTATTTCATTGCTGATTCGTTACTGAGTGTTGATGTTGTTGAGTCCATAAATTATCGTTACAGGTTGTCTTTTGTGTAGGAGTTCAGTGTGGAAGAGATACGGAAGGTGTTGGGTGTACAGCTATGTATAGGGAGCTTGGTGGTTGCTGCTCTTAGCACCTCATACAGTTCTATTCAACCTCTATCATCAAGGTAAATAAATTTATGCACAAATCATTACATCTTTCAGGCACACCTGCCATCATGTTCTATTCGCATAAATATTTTAATCCTCCGCATATTGAGAAAAGCATCTGTTTACATTTCTCTTTCCCATGATATCTGGCCTAATGCTTGACTGAATGTGATAATTTCAGTCCTCCACGGTAAACTTATTGGGCTTATCAACATAGCAGATACAGGGTATCTATGTGGTCTTTTGGCCCTAATTTTATAGTATGTTAGATTGCAACAAAGAAGTATGCTCAGCTGTCTCTTTAACTTTTATTTTCTCTATCTTTTAATTTGGGTCACAATATTTGCCCCTAATTCTATTTTGCTTTTCTGTTCTCCACTCACAGCCTGGCTGTAGCGGACCTGCCTTTCTTTGAAACTGAGATAACAACATCATCAAGTCCTTTTGCTCTATCTCTTGCAAAACACATGCAAGCCATAGGAGCTAAAATGTATGGTGCTTTCTGGTGTTCACATTGTTTAGAACAAAAACAGGTACTTCATCTCTCTCTAACATACAATTTCTGAATGAAAATAGACATGAGCCTTTTATCCCTTGTTGTTCAGCCCTGTCTGTAGGGTGATCAACAAGTCAGGAATGCTAAAGTTAACTTTCAAGCTTTAAGATGTCAATGCTTATATTAATAAAATTTTCTTAATTTCTTATCACCAAAAAGAGAAAAAAGCTTTAAGATATGATCGTCAATGGTATGTTTACCGTCCAAGAATTGTACTCTCCTGACCAGTCATTTTGTAGTTCTTTAAGAGTCAGTTAAAATCACTGCTTAATTCAGTATGATGACAAGTTCATACTGATTGGTGAATATAAAATTGAAAACCTGGCTACCATGTCCTTATTTCTTTTCATTTGGTCATTCACGCCTCTGGCCTCCCTGCTATTGACAGCCACCAGTAATTTGAATTTGTATGTAAGCATCTGTTAGCATTGTTTTCCATAAGCCTGTCTTCCCATCCTTGAGCATATGTGTGTACATTATTTGCATTTTGACATCAATGCAGATGTTTGGAAGCGAGGCAGTGAAGCGGCTGAACTATGTGGAGTGCTTCCCTCATGGTTACAGGAAAGGAACTAAGATAGCCAAGGCGTGTTCAGATGCTAAGATTGAAGGTTTCCCGACATGGGTGATTAATGGTCAGGTCAGAATATTGTTTGTTTTAGCCAATGAGTTTTCTTTGTACCAAACATTGGGAAATTCATTCTCTAATTTATGTCACCATCCTTGATCCTTCTTTTGTAACTTGATCCTTCTTTTATAACTGAACATTTTGACTTCATTCTCATCCACTTAGGTTTTTATTGTAGGTTCTCAGTGGAGAGCAAGACCTGTCAGACCTCGCCAAGGCATCTGGCTTTCCAGAAACGAGTCAGCCCAGTTAAACAACTCTGGTATACTGCTAGTCCATGTGCATTCTATATGAATATAGGTTAATATTAATGTTGAGCAAACATGAATTTCCTTCTGTAATTTTATTTTTATATATATCTGGCCTGGATAAAAGTAGGCAATGTGGAGCAATTTTGTCACCATCTGTATCTACACGGTTGACATCAGATTGTCACCATCTGTATGTATACGGTTGACATTATTTTAAATGTGATGTCTGAATGGGACGCGCACAGCAACTAGTTCTTTTTTCTCTATTTTACAGTACCTAGCTAATCTTTTGGGTTACATCTATTTTTACTCCACCGTATGAATAAATTAGAGGCTTCAGACCGACGATGGCAGGGCTTTACTCCGAAGGGAACGCTTCCAGAAATTCTCAAAGGCCCAGGGCTGAACCATGGCCTGAGAGAGGAGGAAGCCCTTTTTTAATAAGCAGTATAATCTTATCGACTTATCTCTTTTCTTCCGATGTGGGACTTTTTTATTAAGTTGATCAAACTATTAGCTAGATGGAACGTTGACTGCATTCATTCTTTACTCGTGTCCCAAAACGATGATCCAGCAACTCTCAATTACTTTGATTTGTGAAATACATCCATATACATTATTGTGTATATAAAATAACCATATCAATCGACATTGGCTTTAAAATGATTGTGAAGTTGCCTTGCTTTTTCTTCATGGACTTCTGTGGGGAAAGGATAACCTGCTGCCGTTGACACATTTTAATTCCATGCTGGCTATTATATTAGTCTATTAGAAAGGGTGTTAAAAAGCTCAACTCAACACGTAACGTGTAGCAAGGATTGGAGCCCGGGCCCAAACACATTTATGGTTGGCTGTAGTAAGTAGGCCAGATCATCAAGTTTCTGGACGCAAGGCGTAGGCTCACACTTGTTGCGGCGTTGGCATGATATTGTTGCACAACCAAGCAAACATTCCACACAATAATTTATTTATTCAGAAATCTCTCTCTCTTTGTATATATATTACAATCAGAATTTTACTTAATATCTTATAATGAGATGTTAATCGACATCTTTCAGTATTATTTTGTTATATTACAGTCTTAAAAATCTACCTCTTAAATGTGGGAAATTCTCTCCATATTAAGAGAAGATCGTCTAGCAATACTAGCTGACCTAAAATTATCGAATTATTAATTAAATTAATTTTACTAATGAGCCAATGTATCTTTGAGTTTTCATTAGTCTTCATTATCCAAAATTCCAAATGGACCAAATCTATATCCACCCAAAGAATTCCAATCTGGGTTTAACTTTTCAAGTTCTTTTTTTTTCACTTTATTTATTCAAAATCTTAGCTAATAATAGCATCTTAAAATATAAAGAGGGGACGGTGTTATTAAGATAAAGATTTTGATTACACTTACACGTTTCCAGTTGGTCGCACTTTGAAAAAATGGACGATCAAGATGAAGCGAGGGGACTGAGAAGAGCGCAACGAACGCTAAACGACAGTGAACCACGTACGTTGTCTGATGGAGAAATAAAATAAAATAAGATAAAAAGGAAGATGCCATAGAATATCCGCTGCACTGTGGCCTTTCTCTCAATTCAATCCCAATCCAATAATTACTTTTGTCCACACCTACTGTATTATTTCTTTTAAAAAGCTATTATTAGTTATTAACTACCCCAGCTCCCCTCTTTTTTCACTGATAATCAAAAAAAAAAAAAAAAAAAAAAAAAAAAGGAACTGCGACTCATTTAATTAATTGATAGGTATAACAAATAACTCAAAGATCATGTGTTCCCAAGTTGTATCAGAATCCGAACAAGAAGAGCTCATCGAAAGGCTTGAAATTTTCAAGATTCATGGACGTGACAAACAAGGCCGCAAGATTCTTCGTATCATAGGAAAATTCTTTCCCGGTAATAAATAATGATAATGTCTCTGTATTCTTCTTTTTCCTCGTTAATTTTTTTTTTTTAATTTGATGTTTGATGATTTTGTGTTTGGTGTTATTTATTAATTATTAGCGCGGCTTCTGAGCGTTGAAGTGCTGAAAAGGTATTTGGCGGAGAGGGTGTATCCAAGATTGGGGAAGAAGGCGTTTACGGTGTTGTACGTTCACACAGGGGTGCAGAGAAGCGAGAACTTTGCTGGAATCTCGGCCCTTCGATCAATCTATGATGCTATTCCCGCCAATGTCAAGGAAAATCTCCAGGCCGTTTATTTTGTTCATCCCGGCTTGCAGGCTCGTCTGTTTCTTGCCACCTTTGGCCGCCTTTTCTTCAACGGAGTCGGAGGGTGCGTTTCTCTTTTACCGTTCTTTAACTTTTGTTACTGTTTTAACGTTTTGTATTTGACTGTAGTTACTTTTTGTTTAATTAAGTCTTGGATCATCATATGTTAGCGAATTAAAAAACTTACATAGGAGTTGAGAGAGAGAGAAGGAGAAAGAGAAGACATTTGTAGGCTTTTAAATTAAGATTAAAATTAATTATGTTTCTGTTTTAATTGATTTAAACGAATGTTAGTTAATTTTTGTGGTTAGTTCTGAAAGCGAAAGCAGTTAGTTATTGTTGTTGGTTGCGGTGTGGCAGTAGGTTGTACGGGAAGCTGAGGTATGTGAACAGGCTTGATTACTTGTGGGAGCACGTAAGGAGGCACGAGGTTGAGATTCCAGAATTTGTGATGGATCACGATGAGGATTTGGAGTACCGTCCGATGATGGATTATGGTTTGGAGAGCGATCACCCCAGAGTCTACGGTGCGCCCGCGGTGGACTCGCCGGCGTTATCTATTTACTCCATGAGGTGTATCTCGTGATGATCCCGTCCTATGGCCCGCTTGCTTGCTGAGGCCTCTGTTAGGGACGTGTGTGTTTTTTTACTTTTTCTTATGAATAACTTTTTCAGAGGAGATCTTCGGTTACTCGTTAGTTCAAGTTTGTGAATATTGGTTGTAAGTCGAACTCGAACTGGAATGCAATGTGATTTACGAATCCTGGGCCTTTTCCTTCATGTTTAAAATGTTTAAGCAATCCTGACCACGGCCGAGCGCCCAGTAAGGGCAGCAACGCATGTCTTTAATTATGATATATAATTAAGGATAGTTTTTTTTTTTTTTTAAATGTGTGTAGAGTAAATAGTTTTAAATATTAGAAAGTATAAAATTTAAACACGCAAATTAATCTCAATAATTATAAATAATAATTATAATTTAACACAATATAAGTTATAATTTGTGTATTAATTTTGTGTAATTAAAAAAAAATTAACCAATCCTAAATTTTGCAACTGATCATTTGATGGAATGGATTCTCTCATTAGATTGGCCGTTGGCTTACATTCTCAATTTGTTTTATTACATAATTCCAAGAAGGCAAAAAAATGTGCAAACTTGAGCCTAGAACACAAATGTGAAAATAGTCAACAAATAAATTAATGATTAATAATAATGTTGATGAGAAATCTGGTCGAATCAGTTGTTGACTTAATATCATATCCCTACATCAGCATTAAATTTATCTGGTGGAGAAGTAATTAATCGTCAAGGAAATTTTCTAACGATGAGCAGATAATCCATAATCTAATAATTTATGAGTTGCTGATTAGTGAGTGAATAATACATGAACCAATAATTTATGAGTTGTTGATTGGTGAGCACCATGAGTTGGGTATAGATATAGATTTGATCCATATCCATGTATGTTTATAGACATTAAAATTATATTTTTAAAACTAAAAATAGTATAATATATTAAAAAATAAAAGATAATTAATAGTTAATGCGATAAAAGATAATTGATAATGTATTATATTAAGAAACTCTTATTTATCTTTATTTATATTTCCTAAAGTCATAAATTTTCAAAGTTAATTAAGATTATTTTGAATAAAAATATAACAACAAAATAAATGTAGCCATAAAAATGTTCACATATCTTTATTTACCATTCGCTAGTCGGTTCCACCATCATTGGTGACATAAAAAGTGAATAAATTATGACAATTTTGGTAGCATCAAACTCGAAAATTTAAAATCTACGCAATGGTTTTGAGTTTCTTAGCAAAAAATAAATGACGGGGGTGGAAATACCATCCAAAAGGATGATGACAACTCAACATTACCGACTAACGATGACGTGATGAGTTGCACCGCCACCTCGGTCGTATGCAATTGGTTCTGACAAGTTTGATGGAGGTAATAGATTGGCGGTGCGTCTCACTGATTCATTGTTAGGTTGACTTTATTTTTTTTTATAAAAAATCTGAATAGATTTAAATTTAGTTGAAATCTAAATAGATTTAAGTAAAAATATCTGTATGATATATTATTTTTAACATTTGAAAAAAAAATTTTAAAAATTAATAATTTGATATAAATATTCTTTTAAGTAGTATATATATTTGTTCTTTATAATTTATAATAGATTGATTAGTTTGGCAACATTAAAAAAAATAATATTATTGTTGATCTTAATTTATTTCTTTAATAAAAGATGTAATTATAACTTTAAATTTTATTGTAAAGTCAACACTATCATTTTATTTTTGATTCATCACAATAGACATAATTTGATTTGTTTAATATTTAAGTTTAGTTAATATTATCATGTGAATAAAAATTTAAAGTAATTAAAACAAATAACTTTAAAAATAATACAAAAATATTAGATTTATATATACTATTAGAAATACACGAATTGTTAAGAATATTTTTAAGATTTGAAATTAAAATTTTTCATTTAGAGTTCAGACTTCAGATAAAAGTAATTTTTTTTTATTTTCTATTTAGATGAAATTTTCTGACAATAAGTGATTAGTTTAAAAAAACTTAAAATAAATAAATGTCTGGAAAAAATTAAATTCAGATTTTAGACTAAAAACAAACATATCTTAGTATATGTTACTGCCAACTTTTGGGGTGGAATTTGCGCCCTCCATTTCTTTTAATCGAAAAATTTAGTATCGTTGCGTAGATCGTGAAATTTAAGTCCAATAGTGTCAGATTCATCATCATTTGGTCACTTTTTCTATCGCTAGTAGTGTGCCGCCAATGATCGAACAATAACGCTAGCATTCTATTTTTTTTTTGGAGAAAAGTTATTTTTTTTATTGGTAATGTATTTTTAAAATTTTCTAAAATCAATTTTTTTTTTATAATATCCATATCCATATGCACAACTCTTCGGATGGATAAGGGATCCAACTTCAATGGACTTGGTAATCATCCTCAGTCAACTAAAGCACATCCAGGGTCTATATATGAATAAACGAACTACAAATCCATGAAGTGTTAATTAGCCAACGAGAGAAAAGCTATGAAAGTATAAATTTGAATAATGCCACGGGTTCCAGTGCAAAGCCTACTCTAGAATATTGGAGGCCTTAGGCGAAATCTTTTTACGAGTCCTCTTCACATTTAACAGCTTTGGCACACAAAAAATATAAAAGAGTTTAAAATTCAATCAATTTTTAACTATATCTTGAATATCAACAATTAACAAAATAGTAAGAAATTAAAAAAAAAAGTAGTCAAGAACTTCCTTTAGAACTATTATTTTAAGAAATTATCTTTTTTTATTTCAAAAGTGAGCCAATAAATATAATAATTTTCTTTATAAATAATAGAGCAAGAAATTTTACAATATGAGTAATTAAGGTTTTTTAAATATACAAATAATTTAATATTTTTCTTGAAAAAGCTAATAATGAACTAAGGATTAGACAATATTATTAATTATAGTTCTTTAACATTATTATTATCAAATATAGGATTTTTATAAAAATTCTTAATTCTTGGAGAACTATTAATTAAAGAAAGGCCTAACAATACGCTTTCCTACTATAACTATCTTTCAAAAATCTATTAATTTGAATATGTCAAGAAAATGCCCAAAAAAAAAAAGAAAGGAAGTGTTCCTAACACACGGGGACCTTATGTAACCACCATAGTGGTTTTCTAATATATGAGGACTTAGGTGACCATCTAATTTGTTTATGCTTAAAGCTGTCTTGTCCCAATGAATTGCAAAATGCACATTTTAAATAAAGTGTGCGATGAAATAGTTAAATAAATAGCTTTAGATTTTTGAATTGGCATTGCAGATCACCTGATTTGATATACAAATATATATCATGCGTGTGTATAGAGTTTGTATGTTGTTGATGTTGAAAAACGATCTCAATGATTGAATTTATTTTCTTTAGGGAATAATAGCATGAATCCATGCTTCAACCTTAATCCGACTGTAACTTTCAACCAGCCAACCACAAAACATAGTTAGGACATGCCGGTGGAGATTCCGCTGTAGATCCTTCGATACTTAAGTAAGATATTTTGTGTACAAGGAAAGAGAAATGAAAAAGAGAGATTGAAAATAAGTTCAAATTCAAGAATTCTCTGGTGGAGGTGTTATAAATCTCGTGGAAAGTAGAAAGGCTTTAAAATTGGTCCCTTGTAGAATTTTTTTGGTTAATTTTGCCAACCCCCTTAATTGATGTTCTCTTCAATTTAAATAGGCCCCCAGGCTATAGGTGGTTACCACAATTTCAGCACACTCACTAGTAGAGATGGCAAAATGGGTTATTGGGTCATGTTTGTGTCGTGTCAAATTTAGGTCGATTCAAACCCGACCTATTTAATAATTGTGTCAAAATATTGAGACCCAAAATCGACACGAAAAAATAATTGGGTTAATATCTATATATTAAACAAAATTTACATACTGTCTTGCATACATAAATACATACATAATTTATCAATATTATAAAATGTGCATATCTACCAAAATATTACAAATATACACTATTGAAGTTTCAACATATATATATAATATTATATATCGATATTATAAAATATACATGGCTAACAATATTTTATACATTTACATTATTGAAACTCTATATATATATAAACTTTTATAAATAAAATACTGTGTTTATATTCACATTTTCAAAAAATAAAAATAAAAGAGAGAATCATCTCTAATATTTGAGTTTTGATAATAAGAATATAAAAATTATCTTAAAATAGAAAATATAATTGAGTCATTGATCGAGTAAATGAGTTAAGAACTTTAACCATAACTTGACATGGAAAAAAATTGTGTCGACCTGGATCCAACCCATTCAATAATCGTATTAAATTCGATGACCGATACCCATTTATTCGTGTTATGTTCATGTCGGGTAATCAAGTTATGTCAAATTTTGCTAGCTCTACTCACTAATAGTCACTAGTACTTTTCTATCAATTATGAACAGTTGAGAAGGTAGTGGCACACAACTCTCATAAAAAATATGCCACATTTGTCAAATAGATTCTCAAGTCAAACTACTTCAAGTTGTACTTATAAATCAAGTCATCCACATAGGCTTTAGATTATAGTTATAAATCAGGTTATCAACATAGGCTTCAACATGCACTTATAAATCAGGTCGTCAACATAGACTTCGGGTCATACGTATAGACCAAGTCAACCATATAGGTTTCATGTGGTATGTATTGACCATGTCACTCATATAGGTTTTAGGTTGTACATCAATAAAATTTAACCTAAACACCAATCCCCCAATTTTCAATATCGGGAAGTTATTATTGGTGTCGGAAACTAATTGTTGAAAAATAAACAAATTTTCGCAAACCTAACATATTTTATGTAATTAAATGATGCCTCACGATTAAGTGAAGAAGCTATAATTCAATTAGATAAACTGAACTGAAGCATAAGTAATTGATCGATGCTACATAATATATTCCATGCAGGTATATAGAGTTTGTATGTTAAATTGTAACATAATTAAATTTGTTTGCTTTGTAAATGTTTCTAAATGCTAATTAATGACTGTATTTAACCAAAACATTAAACAATAAACTTTAAACATGCTTCTTCTTCCGAACTCACACACACAAAGATGAGTAGACAAGTTTCAGCTTCCGAAAGAGCTCTTAGCCTCGATGAGTTTCAAAATCCCTCCATTTCCCTCGCAAACATGCCTTTCAATATTTCATCTCACATCTTTCTTCTCCAAAGTACTATTTATCGTCTCGAGTCTCGAGCCCATTAGAGAAATTAGTTATCAAACACAGACTCTGGTCCTGGTGGGTAGTGGCACCTGCAAGTACTCGTCGTCGTAAGGGTTTCTTTCTTGATATTATGTATACTCGCGTGTTTCAGGGAAGGGAAAGGCGACTTTCATGACACGTGTCTACATGTTAGTAGAAAACGAGCCACTTAACTTCTGCTCAAAAAGTATTCTTGCACGTGTAAGAACAACAAGTAATGTTATTGGCTATGTTTATGATGGAGGGCTCTTGTGTCAGTAATGTGGTATGAGTTTAGAAGATTACCATTGGACTGCACGCGACTAATGAACTCAGTATTGATTTCAAGGGCAAATTCTTTTCTATCAGATTCTCAATTTCGTGTCTCGGCTTTTGATGTGCATTTGGTTGTGTCATTAATTTGGGATCTGTTTTTTGATTAGTTAAATAGAAATTATGATGTGTGTGTGTGTGTGTGTGTGTGAGTGTGAAAAACATCATACATGTTTCGATGAGAAAAGCAGAAGCCAGCTGCTTTCAAAAAGAGGCTAGGCTAGTGGGTTGGTATGTTAAGATTAAAGTTAAGGTTCTTAAATTGAATGAGGAGGAAAATGAATGGGAAGAGATGAATAATTTGGGTGAATAAGCTCTGTTAAAAAATTAATGAGGGAAGGGTGATTGTTTTTCGTATGTTACTTTCGGCTAAAAATTAATGCACACAAGGAATCGCATCAATGAAATAAATGCAAATCCTTGTGTGTATTGCAAATTAAGGAGATCAAATACTTGACGCATTACTAGATTAGATGGTTCAAGCATTACACAATTCACGTTTGTGATTATGATTTAGTCGATGGCAGCGGCGACCAGGCTATTCTGGCCACCTGCTTCTAGGTTTGGCTTTGGTCAAATTCAAGTTGAATGTAAGTAAGAATAGTAATAATATGTTACTTTTTTCAAACAATTCCATGTATCTCTTCGATGCATAATCGCAGCAATAATTTGGTTGCTTTTTTCTTTGTATGGTAGTTGTCAATCTCGTAATCTATGAGAGCGGGGGATGGCTATGGTACAGGGATTAAAAGTCCATGTACCATAAAGGGGGTCAATTTATTGACCCCCTTGTTGTTTGGCTGCCATGTGGCAGCCAAACAAAATTTACTAACCGGCAGCAATCGGTTTTGCAGCGGGTTGCTGCCAATATATACTATTTATAATTTTAAAAAATTAAAATAAATAAATAAATTAAATAAATAATATATAAAAAATAATAATTATTATAAGTAGAAAAAGATAAGTAAAGTAAAAATACAAAAAAAAATTTTTAGGTCAATAAATATTTTGAAAAATAAAATAAAAAGATTGTTAATAAAAAGACAAAAATTTAATTTAATTTTTTTAAATATGTCTCATATTTAACATTAGATGTTTCATGTTTAATGTTCAATGTTTCATGTTGTTATTTTCTAAATACCCCGAAATTTTTCTTTTTTGCCCCCGTTTCATGTTTACGTTCATGTTTCAGGTTTAATGTTCTAAGTTTCATGTCTTACGTTTATTATTCACTGTTACGGAGGTTTCATATTTT
The DNA here is from genome assembly GCA_030449925.1 of Citropsis articulata. Lineage (NCBI taxonomy): Eukaryota > Viridiplantae > Streptophyta > Magnoliopsida > Sapindales > Rutaceae > Citropsis > Citropsis articulata. The sequence goes on from JASUUH010000066.1 coordinate 467,825, forward strand.
TCGTTTATTGTTGCATGTTTTAAGTACGCTGTTTCACGTTTCATGTTTAATGTTTCATGTTGTTATTTTTGAAATACCCCGATATTTTTCTTTTTTGCCTCTGTTTCATGTTTACGTTCATGTTTCAGGTTTAATGTTCAAAGTTTCATGTCTTACGTTTATTATTCACTGTTACGGAGGTTTCATATTTTTCGTTTATTGTTGCATGCTTTAAGTACGCTGTTTCACGTTTCATGTTCAATGTTTCATGTTGTTATTTTTGAAATACCTCGATATTTTTCTTTTTTGCCCCCGTTTCATGTTTACGTTCATGTTTCAGGTTTAATGTTCAAAGTTTCATGTCTTACGTTTATTATTCACTGTTACGGAGGTTTCATATTTTTCGTTTATTGTTGCATGTTTTAAGTACGCTGTTTCACGTTTCATGTTCAATGTTTCATGTTGTTATTTTTGAAATACCCCGATATTTTTCTTTTTTGCCCCCGTTTCATGTTTACGTTCATGTTTCAGGTTTAATGTTCAAAGTTTCATGTCTTACGTTTATTATTCACTGTTACGGAGGTTTCATATTTTTCGTTTATTGTTGCATGTTTTAAGTACGCTGTTTCACGTTTCATGTTCAATGTTTCATGTTGTTATTTTTGAAATACCCCGATATTTTTCTTTTTTGCCTCCGTTTCATGTTTACGTTCATGTTTCAGGTTTAATGTTCAAAGTTTCATGTCTTACGTTTATTATTCACTGTTACGGAGGTTTCATATTTTTCGTTTATTGTTGCATGTTTTAGGTACGCTGTTTCACGTTTCATGTTCAATGTTTCATGTTGTTATTTTTCGAATACCCCAAAATTTTTCTTTTTTGCCCCCGTTTCATGTTTACGTTTATGTTTCAGGTTTAATGTTCAAAGTTTCATGTCTTACGTTTATTATTCACTGTTACGGAGGTTTCATATTTTTCGTTTATTGTTGCATGTTTTAAGTACGCTGTTTCACGTTTCATGTTCAATGTTTCATGTTGTTATTTTTCGAATACCCCAAAATTTTTCTTTTTTGCCCCCGTTTCAATGTTTCACTGTAGCAGTTACTGTAGCAAACGGCTAACCGACATCTTGCTAACGGCGAGCCGACATCAAGCAGAATCAGTGCTTAGACTCTGGATACAAACGGCTAACCGACTTCTCAAGATAACGGCTAGCCGACATTAGGCAGAATCAGTGCTTAGTCTCTGGAAAATAACGGTAAACCGTTTACTGAAAACGGTGAACCGATTATTTTCAATTTGCTAACCTTGAACCGTTTAGTAAGAACGGTTAAGCCAAATTTATTTTGCAGGTCTCTGGAAATTAATGGTGAACCGATAATAACAAAAGGTTAACCGTTTATGTATCCAAACGGTTAACCATTAATGTTTAACGGCGAGCCGTTTTCTGGCAGAAAGTCAATAACGGCTAGTTTTTCAGCTCCAACTATAAATAAGCTCAATCAAATTCAAACAAGAAGATTTCCAACAATTATCATTGAGCATACAAACAATAAGATCCGACGTATGGAAAACGACGATCCGACATTTTGAAATTTTGTCCAACGGTAACTTGCTCAAAGTCAAAATCATTGTGTTTGTTCTCTTTTACATTTGTTTTTTTTGTAATTTTTCTTCTAATTTACCACTCCAACTTTAATTTACTCATTTTCCGTTTTTTTACTATTTCCAAGTGTGAATTATAAATCTTTCATTTTATTTCATACTTAATGTCAATTTACATATTTTTTTTTTATAATTTTACAGACTAATTTACCACTCTAACGCTAATTTACCCGTTTTACCTTCAATCTACAAGTTATATGTGTGGTATATGAATGACATTAAAATGTTGTTGGATGAATGTAAATTTATTTTTTAAAACATATGGTTTCATTCAAAAGTCATCAATTGTGATCACCATATCAATTGCAATCATTTTACCATTGAGGGGTAATAACATAACAAATTTCCAGTATCCTGCCTCATGGTCAATCCTTATAATTGTTGTATAAAATTGAATGTGTTCTGTCACTTGTTCAGCAACTACAAGGAAACCCAGCAATGTAAATGGAAAAAGAAAAAAAAAATTACATAAGCCGTATAAAAGATGCGTTGCAAATATCAACCTATATTTACTGAAGTCAAGCCTAAAATTCTGCAGCCAACAAAATTGCAATAAAGCACAGCAAAGTTCATCATCCAGTAGATTCTGCCCTCTCTGAATAATTTCCAAGTACGACAAGGGTAACTTGATCAGTCTATTCTGCCATGAAGCAATGACAATCTATTCAAACTGAACTTAATTTTACTTTTATACCTACACAAATGCTCAAACTTTCACTAAAATAACTAATTATTACTTAAATCCAGCAAGTCAGTTTCAGAGTTAAATACAGAAAATTCCAATTAGAATAATATAACTACAGATATACCATATAAGAAACTTACTACCAAATCTTTAATATAGCAAATGAGTTTTCAAAGCAATAAAGTGTTCATACTAGTAGGCAAGCAACCAAGCAAAATCTGGGTAAAACATGTCCCATGATAATAGATTGTTAAACCGCTCATTTTAGGAAAAAATTAAATTTTACAACTAGTCAATTGAAATCATTCTTCATTTCACCATTTCACTCCAAGGAAAGCCCTTTATTCAAGTAGGAACACAACACTTAATGTTTACAGAGCTACAAGATTCAACTTAAACAAAAGCATGATGATCGACCACCGTCAGAATCCCCTCCACATGCCGGCGGCCAACAATCTAGTCAACACAATGCAAAATTCAAAATCCCAACCAAAAGAACCAATAAACAAACCCACGCTTCCTCCACCACCAACCCACGGAAACGGTCACCGCCACACATCCTAACCACCGCTGTCCCCCCACCTTCCTCTCCTTTCTAGCCGCTAATCGGCAACCAAAAACATCAAAATTAAAAACAATAAAGCTACCATGGGTTCTCTCCCCCATCAGATCGGAAGTTCCAGGCCGCGTTTTGATCACCGCGGGCACCTCAAAACAGCAGCTGCAGTCTTCTGGAAGCCACTACAACTCAGATTCCCCCCCTCCAACATCGCGCGCCACCGGATCGAACGAACCAACTTCGGTGCCATCCAAGCTCGAGTCAAGTCAGATCCGTTCCACCAAGTGATCGTGACCTCAAGGCTCCTAAGTGAGGAAGAATGTGGGGATGGAGTGGGAGAAAGATGATGATTTTTCTGTTCAATGTTCCAGAGGGGGAAGAAAGAACAAGGGGGTAGGGGAGAAAGAGAGGGAGATGAAAATATTTTTCTTCCGGTTAGAGTGGAAGAGTGACCAATAACGAGACCGTGAATGTGGGGAGCAAGAAAGATGAGGGTTTTTTTGCTCAAGATTCAGCGGGAAGAAAAGAAAAAAGAGAGGGAGGGAGAAAGAGAGAGAGGAAAAAACATATAATGTCAACCGGTTTACCCTTTTTTTCCGGTTTATATTTGCTTTTTTCTTTTTTTTTTTTAAGATAAAACCACAACCATTGGATTCAGCTTGAATCCAACGGCTGAAGAGAAGGCCTTGCACCATACAGGGATTTCATGCCCTGCATGGTAGCCAAGGCCATGAGAGCGGCGTTGGCCTTTCTGGAATTGTAGAGTCCATCGGTTTTTCTTATAGCTTTGAAAAGTGTAGATTCTCTTTTAAGGCCATAATGTTAGATTTTTCTACCTACACAAGTGCTTTCCTTCCTTTTGTGATATGAGCTGATGGGCACGGCAGACGGCAGTCACATCTTTGCTGTTTCTTATAAGCCAAAAGCCGAAGTCACACACCATTTGACTTTTTCTTCGTTATAGTCTTATTTCCCAATTTCAGATGCACTTAGCTTTTTCTTACTGACTTGTTTAGTTCATTTATTCATTGATATGAAAGTCAAAAGTCAAAGTCTCCCACAACTGCTCAACTATTTATGGTAAGCAAAGGAGACGATTTGCTCACTGTTAGGGCTAAAGGAGACTTGCAAAACATTAGGCACGAGGACAAGGAGATACACATAAACATGTGGCTTACTATTAGCCCTTGGCGATAAAACAGGCACTGCTGTTAGATAAAAAAGAACGCATGAAAATGGGGGAAAAAGAGAAAAAGAAAGAAAGCTCGCCAAATTTTTTACTACTGTAACCTCATTCTCTTGTCAAAAGTCTTCTTTGGTGATTCCTTAAGTGATGTATTCGGCTGGTTGTCTTTGACTTTTCGGCGGTTGACAAACTCTGAGAAGGATGGAATCACAGGCAGCCTTGTGCTAGGGGATTCACTTTCTGTTTGAAAAGCACCAATAGAACTCTGTGATCTACAAATGCCATCAAGTTCTTTGCCAGTAATTTCTGCTAGTGGCTGCTCTAACGAGGGTAATGGTGCTGCAGGTGGTTCTTCCTTACTGATAAAGTTAACTGAAGGGGAATCGGTATCAATACCGAGCCGATTTGCCAACTCAATGGAATTTACAGTTGATAACCACCTAATGGTACTAGCCACTTGTGAATAATAGAATGATTTCCCACTCTTCCCATACTTCTTGTAGCATTCATTTTCAAGGAAAATGGCTGATGCTTCAAATTCAATGCTGCAAAAAGTATTTCAAACGATGAGGATCTTCATGGTAACTTATGCAAACAGTCTAACAGACTGCTTATTCTTTAAAATTAAATATTCAGAGCAGATAGATAAGCTACATTAAGTTGCAAAGCCGCCGCTGAGCCTGTCTCAAAGCATTTAGTAATTTTTCCTTGCTTCCTTCTCTCAGCACGTCAGATACAGCATTCTTATTTGGTTTATTGACCTGTTGTCAAATAAGCAAAGAGGTATTCTGGAGGGAAGAGACATGCTAAGCGGGTTCAAAGTGAAAACTACAGTACAAAAAATAGTGAAAAAAACAAAAGAACTACGGCTTGCAGACCAAGCTACTAGTTTAACATTGCATTGACCTGTTTATCAGAGATTTTATTCCGATAATAACTTTCTTCTGCATGCTGCAAGAAGTCAATCCTCTGATTTAGACCTGCCTTTGTTGATAACTTTGAATTGGCTGCCTTTTTGACAACCTCAATACCATCTAGCAGTTGAGAGACTTAGCTCATTAGATAATAAGACCATTGCATATATTTTAATACACCACTAGCAACGTGAAATTATTACAAGGTTGATATTACCATCAGAATCAGATATATCTTCCTCAGAACCACTGGCTTCATCATCACGATTCCAAAATTCTGAAAACTGTCCTCCATCAGTCATATCTTGGGAGCTGACATGTAAAAGGAAATGATTTAGTTCAAAGACCAGTGTGTCCATCAGCATTTAGTGTGCAAATCAATGCTAACTTATTCTTAAAAAAAGAAACCACCAGTTAAACCAACACTGTCTTCATGCTAGTTCGGCAAGCACACATTCAGTTGAAGCAATTTGAACAGTAACTTTCTCGAATTTTTCACTTCAAAAATTTAAAGCAAAAACAATATCTAAAGAATAGCCCCAAGGCCACCATGGTGTATTGTTAAGTTGGATGCGGAGCAAGTAATGCTAGACATACTGCATCACTCTGACTTGAGGTCAATTATCAATGTCAAGACTGAAGTAATAATCTAATAAGTTAATGCTTAAAAATTGATAAATTACCTTAAGATAATTTGAGAGAATTGATTTTTCTGCAGGACGGTAGAATTTAGCTCCCCCAGGTACTTGGCTAATAGTTTTGGATGTTTGCAGGCATCGCATGATTTTTTACATAATGACACAGGTATCTGTTTTAGAAGATGAAATGAGTAGCTTAAAAGGACTAATGAAAGAGAACCTCCTACAGGTAACACCGGCCACACATCCCAATACCTGTTCCCCAAAACTCTCGAGAATGTTTTTCCTGCGACATCCAGAACCTTCACAGTAATCAACCATCTGGAGATAGTATGTATGAGTTCAGTGTTCAAACAATATCAGCAACACAGAGAAGTAACACAAAGGAAAAGAGGACTGGATATGACCTGACTGAAGTCAGATATAGATTTTTTTGACGACCTTTCTTGTGTGCTGAAGGACTGAGACTTCTTGCTTTGATTGTTGCTTAGAATGAATTCCTGTCGCAATTCTAGATGATTAGCATGAAATTCCACCAAGTAATAGTCAATATAAAAGTAGTAGAGAGGGCAGCATTAAGGCCAGCAAACCGACCATCCTTCTACGGTCATCCATTCCATAATACAGTAGACTTTTAGAGGGCAACTGATCACGACCAGCTCTACCTGACTCTTGATAAAATGCTTCCATTGACTTTGGGATATTAAAGTGGCAAACCAGTCTGACATCTTTTCTATCTATACCCTAGAAATAAAGATTGCAAGTCTTTAGGGACATATGACATCTGCTTAAAGACAGTAAGAAATGTAGAAAAATTTGTTGAATTCATCAAGATCATTGAGAAATTAGTTGAGTACCATTCTGAAAGAACACCATTAGCTCAATAACCGTGCACGAACCAGGATGCTCAAAGCAGAAAAAAGAAAGAAAATCATTACAATCTCAGGTAAACATGAAGTGCTTGGAATAAGATGAGACTAAACCGTGCAACATAAATCATTTCATAGAAACATACAAAAAACTATCAGCAAATGCACCTGTTTCCTGATAGATAATCTTTCCTTAAAAGGTGAGTTAAACATTCCAACTGAAGGCATCACTACAAACCTATGAGGCTATGAGCAAGCTATTTCAGTTATAAATTTTAAATGAACAGACAAAAGGCAGGAAATTCCAGATTCAACCATACCCGAAAGCCACTGTAGCAACAACAACTTGTTTCCTAGAAGAGATCCAATCATCTAAAACGGTGCTTCTCGCTTTATCATTCAACCCTGCATGATAAGCTGCAAATGCCCCAGAGTGAGCAAAGTACGTAATTTGGTACCTGGAAAGATTGAAGTTTCATAAGGGAAAGAGAGAGAATTCAAGAACATTTGGCTACCAGCACATGAAATGCCGCCTGCAGAAAGATAACGAGAAAGCTCATCACAAGTTGTACGTTCAAGACAGTAAACAATCGCACAGGTATCTCCATTAGACTTGAGTACACTACGCAAATCGGCATAGGCATCATCCAAAAGATCTTTGTATCGAACTGCATCTCAGGAATACCTTGTTAGATGCTTGCATAGTTGTATCTAGAATGACAAACTAAAGGCTAAACAACAGAACCAAGCAATGCATTCAAACTTTCAATATATTAAGTTCTCTAAAACAGTCACAAAATATGTAAAACTGGATGCAATAAGTCTCCCAGAACCAACCTTCATAAAATAAATTAGGACGATTGAAAGAAGATTTGAGGACTAAAGGATTCCGCAAGCACAAGGACTCCATAACATCTTTCTGCACTCTGTAGAACCAAAAGGGAAATAGAGTTATTAATACCTCTCCGAACTTAAACATAAAATGTAAATCCAATTCAGGATTCCGGCTCTTTCAAAGACAGAAAAAAGGGGAACATAGAATTGAATGGGCATGAATCACAAAGACTTTTCAGACTCTAGAACCACCATAACTGCAATCAGTTTTTATTCTTGCACAGGGCTGTTGGCCAGACTCACTTAGGAGCAGCAGTTGCTGTCAATGCCAATATAGGAACATCTGGAAGACAGTTCCTCAAAGATGAGAGCTTACGGTAGCTTGGCCTGGTCAATAGAAGTTAAAACAAAGACAAAATTAGACAAGAGTTGTCACAAATGCAAAAACCAGTCTCTCAACAAATACAAAAATGGTGTCACAGAAGTGGGATCACAAATTTAGTTATTGCTCATTACTACAATCGATCACAAACCTAAAATCATGGCCCCATGATGAGATGCAATGTGCCTGAAAATAAAAAATAATGAAATAAATGAAATTCTATGCAGAAAGTCAAAAAAGAAAAAGTTTACCAGGAAACTACACAAAACCAGAAAATTACAGCAGAAGATGAGTCAAAAGACTATATTATCTAATACACGCTGTCTGAGGTCACACCTCGTCAATGGCCACAAGGTTCAACAACCCTCTCGAATGAATCTTCTTCAGCTTTGACATAAACCCAGGTGTTGCAGTCAATTCTGGTGTTACATATAGCAACCTCAAGGATGGTTTTCCAGAATCAAGGTCTTCATATATCTAAAAGTTACATGTCTATGAAACATCAATACCCCAGGTATATATATACCTCATTTACTAACTGAGTCAATGTGGGAAACTAACTACCAAAAGGGTACATTCACCTTAGTTTTCACTTGCATCGTTTGAGTTGAAGAGAGAAATTCGGCAGCAATTCCTTTATTCTTCAATCCAATTACTTGATTTTCCTAATTTTTTAAAGCATGAATAAGAATTCCAAAATCTCAAACCTTGAAATTACCTTAAAAGGTAGGGGAAAAAAGAAAAGGTAATGCAGAGTTAAAGAGCACTGACCATCAAAGCTGCAAAAAAGAAAAAGGAAATCAAAATGATTAAGCTAATTAAAACAGCAACTAATAATTAAAATAATAAGGATTTAATAATCTGTTACTTCACCTATTAAAGGAGAAACAACAAGTACAATCCCAGGTCTGGCCAATGCAGGAATTTGATAACACATTGACTTCCCACCGCCAGTTGGCATCAAACAGAAGCAGTCTCTTCCTAGAAAATGACAATAAATTACTAATAGCTTTGATCAAATTGTAACCAAATGAATAATTAATTTTATAAATTTGATTGTGACCTGATAAAACAGCTTGTATTGCGTCAAGCTGTTTGTCCCTAAACTGAGCGTGGCCAAAATGCCATCTCAACAGCTTCACGAGTGCTTCCTTTTCGTGTATTGGCTTATTCTTCTGAGTCTGACTTGTACTTTGCAACGCCAACGGTGATTTCTTCATCTTTCGATTTACTAATAAAATCCTAATTTTGCTTCATTTGCGAGGAGGTACGGATTTTAATCTCTGTGAGAGTGAGAGAGAGAGAGAGAGACTGGAAAAATAACAACGAACACCAACTCTTTATTGTTTCTTTGATAAACGATACAGCAATGACAAATTTGAAATTCTAATACTAATTAATGGTGAAATGACAAAATTAGGTTTACATAAAGAAACGACGTCGCTGGACGATTAGCGATAACTAGCTGACAAAACTTCATGCTTTCACTCACTCCCTCAAGGCTCAACCGGTAGTTCCCTCAAACTCCATAAAAATCACAGCTTTATCAACTTCGTCGGCCAATTTCGAATTTTGTTAACTACTTCTTCTTCTTTGTTTTAATAGGTAATATATTTTTTAAAATTTTATATTATATCTATCTATCTGTCTGTTTTCTTTTTGCTAATATAGTTTCATTAGACCTCTCCTCGCCGGTGCCTTCTGTTGAATTAAGTTGCACTATTTTCGATCATCTTTGGCTATTAAAGCTTTATTTCACTGCTCGAATTACTGGGACAGTTTTATTTGAGTTTATTAGACTTTCCCCGTTGCATGAATTTTGCAATATTTTTGGACTTGCCTTGGCATTTTTGAAAGGAAATTAACTATAGTGTTCAATTTTGCCATCGATGTTAACTAAGACGGTGAAAATTATTGATGATGTTGACAGAGATGGTTTTCTTGAGCTGGGGTCGACCAACTCCTCAAGAACAGAAAGCTTGTATTGACAAGTAATAAGAATTGGCACTTATTTGATTTGCTTCTTCCCCTCTCTCTCATCTTGAATTTTAAACTGGCTGTTGTGTTTATATATGCTTATAATTGTTAACAATCTTCAGGTCAGGTGTCTTCAACTATGATACTAGGTACAAAGGAGCTACTGCCAAGCCTGTTGCTTGCCTCAAAGAAGATCAAGAGCTCTCAAAAGATGGTTTCTTACTCAATCATGCCCGTGTTATGGTTGGTTCAGGTCTTGAGACCTATGAAAAGGGCAAGACAGCTCTTAAGACATGGAGGTTTATAGATTTGTTTTTCCATATTTATTAATCATTATTAAGAGTGGGATCATATTAGAATGACTTTGGTTCAATTTGCAGGCATTTTGGGTTAAATTGGGCATTTGTTGATCCCAAGACTCCTATACAAAATGGGGTGAAGTTTTGTGTGTGTGTCAAGGAGTTTCTGCCTTGGGTTACGATGCCTCTTCAGATTGTTTATGTTAATGAAAGCATAAGAAAGAAAAAGACTGCAGCCTCTTTTGGTTTTGGCAGCGGAACCCTTCAAGGTCACTTACTGGTGAGTACTTGTTTGCATATTACAATTGTAAATTCTCTCTAGAAAATGAAATTGTTTGGTTACTATGAAAATTTTCATAGTTGTGAGAAATGAGATTGCAGCCAGAGTTAGAAAAAAGGTATTTTTACATATAATATACTTTTCCAGCCATCTAAACCTGGTACTGTCATTTATTTGGTTTTTTTTAATATTTTGTTTCAACAGAAATACAACTAAATGCTACAAGATGGCTCATCTTGTCTTAGTTAAGCAAAACATGAAGTTACCCTTTTTTTTTTTTTTTTTACGTAGACTCAGATCAATATGTCAATGTAGTTACATACATTAAAACAAGAAAAAACTTCATAGCTTAAGAGGTTAGCTGAGAATCCATGCAACAGCTGATATATTTTTATTTAAAGGTCTATCTCAGCTGTTGAATGTTGCCTATGCATAAAATTTGTGGTTTTGTTTATATTTTTTGCTCATATTTAGATATTTTGGATAATGTTTCTTCACCTAACAAGAAAAAAAAAAAGTTTTGACTTTTAGCATTCACCAGACAATTTAATTCTTTAAAATGGAGAAGCACTGGCCAGTACTAACATGACAACTGCATGAAGCAGGCTGGGGAAGAACGTTTTACTATAGAGCTGGATGAAAATAACCAAGTATGGTATGAAATAGTTTCCTTCTCAAAACCAGCCGACTTTCTGTCATTTATTGGATACCCCTATGTACAACTTAGGCAAAAGTATTTTGCTCATCAGTCTGTGAATGCAGTTAAGAAACATTTGACTGCTTCATGACCCCATGTACATTTGTATATATTCTTATCTGTCAATTGTTATGAAGACATCTGGGTTATCCATCTTTGTTACCCTAGAAATATATTAGTTATATAGTTTAGATATATATATATATATATAATCATTCTCAGGTATGGGCGCCCGCATTTTTCTTAATGCGGACACATTTTTAAACCGTACAGTTTAAAAGAGTTAAAAATGAACTCTCTTAAACCCTGCAGTTTTAAAGTGTGTCCGCATGAAAAAAAAAAAATGAGGGCACCCACACTAAAGAAGGACGATATAAATGTATATATATTGTTTGGCTTGTTTTTAACCCCATGTTAATGATTCTCATGGAAGGTTTTCTCCTTCAGCACTTTACACCAAGTAATTAGAATCCTTCAAACTGAATGCATGCTCTTATCTGTTAATGCTTCCATGATCTTCTCCCTCTGTTACTTTTGTCTTTCCCATTGATTGCTGTGTTACCCCATGATTATGATCTACATGGAAGATATTCCATCAGTACTTCACACAAAGCAACTATTCTGCCAACAAAATTACTTGGACATTTCTGTCAATTGGTACCATGATTATCACTATTTTTCTGCGATTTCTTTAACTAAAGAGCTATGTTATTCTGATGCTTATTGAAACCTGCTTGAACTTCATGCAAAGCAACTATTAGACACTTAGTCGGAAACAATGGAAAATAATTAGTTCTTAGATTGTTCATGATTTTGTTGTGGTATAAAAGGCAAAATAAAAGCCTCTACTCCACCCTGTAAGATGTTTCATTTGCATGCCTTTTATGCCTGGTTGTTATTTGTTAATTTTACTGGTTGTTATTTGTTAATTTTAGCATATTCTCGACATAAGTGCAAAGTTGGTCAGGAATTCCCTGAATTTCCTGCCGTCCCACATTCCTCAAAATTTCCCATGGTTTATGAACTGCATGTAAATTAAATCATTGGTTAATGTGTGATTGAATGCGTGTACCTGCTCCTCTGAGTGTAATCAAGGAATGATGGAGCTATACTTATCCTGAAGAAGAAATCTGATGCAAAATAAAAAAAGAAAGAGGAGAATGGCAGTGTGTTTATATGTACAAGCCGCAAATCATGGTTATGTCCTAAGCACATCTATGCTAGTGTTGGTTTTAGATTATAAATACCCAAAGCAGAGGTGCTAAAATAGATAATTTCATTGTTTTCGACTTTTCTTCCGTTAAAACTTGATAAACAAACAATAAGATTGTCAGCAGAAATACAAATCCTGCCAAGCTTGTTGCCTAAACACGTTTTTTCCTTTATTCAGGGGGGGCGTTTGCGATCTGATGGAGTACAAACGTTTTAGCTTCTAGGATGATTCGATTTGCAAAAGTACTTCGGTAAAGCGTTTAGTTTTAATCTTACTCAAGGTGAAGGAAAAACAGAGCAATTAAACCCAGAATAACTCAAAAGATTTGTAGCAATTCCAGCACACAAACAATATGAGGTAATAAACAAAACGCTGTTAACAAAATGCAGTAGCATATTTGGGGTAAGAATAAAATCCATTGAGTGGAAAGAAAAGCAGCCACGAACTGCTGCTCTCGTTCTTAAAATTCCAACAAAAGCAGACTATTTTTTAATGGAAGGTTTATGGATGAGCTAAACTGAAGTTTTGTTGAGCATTGAATCATCAATAGTCAGGATTGTTTTAAATTTCCATTTAATTTTATTTATCTTACCTACAAACCATTGATTTAATATTTAATAAAAATTCAACTCAGTACTAAATCATTTTCCGTTGTTACACATGTCTGTTTCTATTTTACAATTGTAAGCATAAAACTATCATAGCTTTTTGTAACCATCAACATTCAACTGTACATACTATTCAATTTAGTTAACAAAATTTCACTTTTTTTTTCATATAACATTATCTCAATGTTATAAAGTAAAATTATCAAATTAATTTAATCATCAAGGGCATATAACTCACTTAATCAGTAAATGTGAAAATGGGTCGGAATTGGATGAAAAAAATGATGCACAGGTAAAGAAGTTGAAGACATGCAAAAACGTGTGTTTTTCAGAAAAACAATGTGCACAGAGGGGCCAGGCAGCGTGCTAGGCCGCTTCCCGCACAACTAACATCCTTTCATGCAAGAAATGGCCCAGCAGACACGCCTGAGCCGACAATTAACCTCCATTGTACGAGAAATAGCCACACCCAGCAGACACCTGTACACCTGAGGGCGCGCGCAATTAACCTTCATTGTGCAAAAAATTGCCACACCCTATGGATGCACGCGCAACTAGGGATGCAATTAACCTACATTGTGCGAGAAATGGCTCAATAGGCATGTGCGTGCCCGAGGCTGCAATCACCTTCTATTGTGCGGGAAATGGCACAGCAGACACACCCTTTGGCTACAGCTAACCTCCATTGTGTGAGAAATGGCCATACCCAAAAGAAGAGCTTGGTTGGTGCGGCGCCACCCTAGTGTTCAACTTGTTTTGGCCTTGATTTTTCACACAAATGCAGATCTTTAGAAGATGGATTGACAGAAGGAAACATAACTTCTTTTGCGACTGAAATTTTTTTAAAAATTTATCAAATATCGAGAAATCAGGATTTCAAAAATTCTTTAAAAATAGTAAACTGCATCCAAATGCGCTTTGAAATTGTAGGTGTTGTATTTTGACCCAAGTTATCTTATGGGACCAAAAAAAGGAAATATTGTTGAAACTCCAAAGCCCATTTTTTGGGCTGAAATTGCCAAAAATTATTTACATTTTTGGGGTAATGTTGGATTTTGAGCCAATCATGTAGATATTGGTGAGAGTTAGCCATAAGGGAAAATGGAACTTTATTTCGAGGTCCGAATCTCGTGTTAAGGCTATTTTACTGAACATGTATACACACGAACGGACACCAAAATGAGCGGTAGAATTCGTCCGACTGTGGCTAAAATCACCCAAGGGCCTTCTTACGCCCTAAATATTGTTATCGCTCGAGGAAATAAAAAAAAAAAACAATGCAGGAGTTCATAGCCCAATTTTCAGGTCAAAGTGGTAAAAACTATGTGTTATGCACAAGGATTTCAGCCAAATTTTGCATTTTTGGGGCGATGTCGAATTTTGAGCTAACAACGTAGATATTGGTGAGAGCTAACTACAAAAACAGAAATCGATTCTGAAGTTCGAATCTCCTCTTCCAACCATTTTATTAAAAATCATGCACACAAACAGGCGCTAAACGAGCAAGGGAATTCATCTAGTTGTGGCCAAAATCACCCGGGGGCAATCTTACACCTTAGCTATTGTTACCGCTCGAACAAATGGAGAAACTAATGCGGGAGCTACAGAGTCCAAATTTTGGGCCGAAATGGGCAAAAATCGTGTGCTATATAGAGCACATTGATTTTGACTAATTTTTATATTTTTGGGACGATGTTGAATTTTGAGCTAACCACGTAGATATTAGTAACAGTTAACTATAAGAAAAAATAAAAGTCGATTCTAAGGCCCCAATCTCTTTATTTTCATGTGCGGTTGTGCCTTGAGCGAGCATAATCAGAATTGTGTCACATAGAGCTAACCTGTGGGAAGTTTTGAGCAGAAAAAGATGATACAAGCAAGGGGGAGGGATAAATCTGAGCGATGTAGAGTTGAATCTCAATGGATCATGGCAACAAGGCCACTCTGCCACTTACAATACCTCATTGCATATTTAAGTCGATTGCAAAGGATTCTACCTACCACTTTTTAGAAATTATGATTCAAGGCAGCCACCACGATCTATTCACCTCAGGGGCTTGGCCTACGACATATGCCTTTGGGGACTGAAAGATCGTTAGTGTAAGTCTGCAAATGGGTAGTGGGCGCACATATTGCTCTAGCCTGGATTCCGATTCAGTCATAATCCAACGTACGGTAACTTATCGCTATTGGCTTTTCAACCAAGCACGATGACCAATTATGTGAATTAATAGTTCTTCTTAAACTATGATGAATTACTATTACGATATAATCATCAATAGAGTAAAACTAAGCGATCTCACACGGTCTAAACCCAATTCACGTTTCTATTGGTGGGTGAACAATGCAACACTTGGTGAATTCTACTTCACACAGATAAAGAGAACGATGTCGAAAGATTAAAAAGCACCATCGCTATGAATGCTTGGTTGCCACAAGTAGTTATCCATGCGGTAACTTTTCTGACACCTGTAACTTTAAATTTTGAAGGTCTGAAGGATCGATAGGCTCCTTTTTTTAGACTCATTTTCCTACTGAAAATTAGAATTAAACAAACTTTTGTCTTTTTGTTCCACACGAGATTTATGTTCTCATTAAGCTCATCTTAAACGTAGAATTCACGAATTGTTCCCCGCTTGACAATGTCTTCTGACAGGATCGGTCTAAAAGGAGGGTAACGCCTCACTTCTGATTCATTAAGTAAGTAAAATAGCATTAAAAGTAGTGGTATTTCACTTTCGTCGTTTCCAACTCCCACTTATACTAACCTCTCAAGTCATTTCATAAAGTCGGACTCAACATGTTATTTCCCTATTGATTTTGCCCAGCCATTTCTCTTGGTTGTGATTTTATTGGATAGTAGATGAGGATAGTGGAAATCTCGTTAATCTATTGATGCACATTTTTAATTAGATGACGAGGTATTTGACTATCTTAAGAAAGTCATAATTACTCCTGTCATTTACCTGCACTTGTTTGAATTTTTTTCATTTTGACATTTAGAGCAGTGGGCAGAGATCACATGGCGTGAGCATCACAAGGACCATTGTAAACCGGTAAACTGAATGCAGGTGGTAACGATTCTGGAAGTGTTTCGGACAACCGGAAAAGGAATCCGGAAATCCGGTTGTTGGTTGTATCGGTTCTGGGCACAATTCGGACAACCGGTTAGCTCAACCGGTAAGCCGATTGTGGGTTTTCTCTTTTCTGACTCTATCCGGTCAACCGGATAAGGAAAAACCGGAAGTCCGAATTTCAGGTCCTTTTGGTTCTGTTGCTATTCGGCTATCCGGATAGGGGAAACCGGTAAACCGGTTTCGAGCTCTCCCGGTTCTGGAACTAAACGGCAATCCGGTTAATGAAATCGGTTAGCCGTTTTTCTGGGTTTTGAGTTTGTTCTTTAACACGAAATTGATAAAGTAAAATAAAATAAAACAAGACTTTAAAATTAAGTAAAGAAAAGATCAATATTACAAAACTTCCAATCCAAGGGTATCAATTCCATCCAATTGCAATTTTGATCATAGGCAAAAATATAAATCACTCAATCCAAGAACTTAGTCTACTTAATCGGAAATCCCGCAGAAAGCAATTATTCTCCTAATATAATAGACTCAAACAATCGCTCAAATCCAAACTTATCACTAATTTTAACTAGGCATCATCGTTCCATATCAAATTAAGTGATAGCATTAAGAATAGTGAGAATGACTAAAACAAGATCAATTAATTCAGATTACTCAAACTTAATCAATTTGTATTTTTATTTCCCTAGAGCCTATCATGCAAGCCATGTAATTGTGGCCATCAATATACACACACATGAGCCAACTCCTTGCTACTCAATTCAGTCATTCATGACAATTACGGATCACAAACTCATGACTAGCGATAGAAAAATAAATATTGAATTAAGGCGTCAACTTAATCAACATAAATAATTCATAGAAAATAAGAACAAGAAAATAAAAATTACTTGGACTGAAGAAATTCTTGTTAAGTTCAAAGCCTCACAAAATTACAACTGGAATTTGATTAACCCTTGGACCGGAATTAAAACCTTAGCCACTCATGGTGGCCAAACAAAAACAGAAATTGTTTTAGAAGAATAAATTGCAGCAGCCGAATTCTCTTCCTTTTTCTCACGTCCCAGCCTCCCTTTATATAATGCTAGCTTTCCTCTTTTGCTGGCTTTCCTTCTCCCTTGTGCTTTCCTCTTCTCTTAATGCTAGGAAACCAAATCCTTCTCCAATTCTGATTGCTAGGGAACTGTCTCTCTCAAGCCAATAGTCGGCCCACGTTTGTAAAGCCCAAATTAAGCCCTTTTTGTCCAAATTTCATCATATCATCCAGGATTCATCTCCTAAATCAATTCAAACATGATTTCCACAAATTAGCACAAAATCAATCAAAATATGAGGGAATTAAACTAAATATAGCATGACTATTTATGACCTATCAAATTCCCCCACACCTAAACCATGCTTGTCCTCAAGCATATCTCAAATCAACATACCATTCCTCCCTTTTACCTTCTTTATAAAACATTCAATATTCAAGAATACCAATAAAGCTAAACACACATCAATGAGTTGAATCATAGTGACAATCTAGAGAATAAGCATTCATAGGATAGAATTTGTAACAAAAACATAAGCATCTTATCAATTCATCAAAATCAAATGCAGCAAGACTTAACACCCTCACATGGTTTCGCTCAATGCTCTCAAAGTGTTTAGGGTGCGTGTTTACTCAAAATCAAAGCATAGCATGTTATTACCATAGGCTTGCAAAGGAATTAAATCTCCACCACTGCATATGAATATGATGCAAAAATCAAAGGGACTTAACAAGGGTTGAAATATGGCTTAGGTAAGGGTATGGTAGAAGGAAAAATGAAGGGTTTAACGATCAAGACAAAGAGTTAGTTACATGCATGATTTAGATGCCAAACAAAATAAACAAACATACTTCTAAAATGATGAGATTTATCCCCATATTAAGCACTTAAAACACTTGGAGAAACAATTTGATAATTCAATTGCTTTTGCAAATAATTCTCCAATTATCAAATTAAGGGAATAAATTTCACAACAGAATTTTTTTTTTTTTCTTTCATCTTTTTTTTTTGTTTTGTTTGCTTTTTTTGGTTTTTTTTTTTTTCATGCAATCACTTCACTCTTGTCTTGATAGGGTAGAAAGAAAACAAGGATAACAAACAAAAAGGCTTTGGGTTAAACAATGTGTTAGAAACAAACGAAAAGGAAGAATAGGCTCAAAGGGGCTAACTAAGGGAAAATAAAAGGTGGGCATTTTAGAGTCTAAGAATTGGTTAAACCTAATTGCCCTTATCACACTTAAGCATCAATTCAAAAATGTGGTCTCAACACACATTCATAAGCAAGTTCTAGAATAAACACACTAAGTTTGATACACTCAACAAAAATAAACGGAGCAAAATGTAATGAATTGCTCTTAGGCTCAAAAGCTCACTAGAGTGTCTATTTTGCATCAAGTCTTGTGCACTTTTCAATCAACAAATTAATTCGACACCCTCGAGAATTTTAAAGAAAAACACTATTCATGCTTACCTCTTTCATGCATTAAAACTCAAAACAAAGATGTACCCCTAACTTACAAGGTATTCAAAGATATTGAGAAGACTTTAAAACACAAAAATTTTATTATTTTTAAGAACATGCCAAAATCCTCCCCCACACCTAAATAATATATTGTCCTCAATGTATCAACAAGTAAATAGCTCACAAAAAATAATAATGATAAAAAGTAAATGAGAAGGGAAGAAGAAACTCCCCTGAATGTAAGCGATGTGGACCCGAATGATCTAGGGAGAGGGTGCCAAGGAAAGCTGTAAAATGGCGTGAGCGCGCTTGATTAGAGTTAATCTCCTGTCCAAAATATATCTTCTGCATCAAGAACATCCAGAGGCTTAAAATAAAATCAACAAAAGTAAAGAAAACCAAATATAATAAATAAATAAAAGTTCAAAAGCAAGAAAATATTTGGGTTGCTTCCCAATAGCGCAATTTTTTTAACGCTGCTTTGTTTACAAAGTCGCAGTTTAATCAAGTATCCAAATAATGAGGGTGACCTAAATTGACTCCAATGAGGCATGGAGCAATTTCACCCTCATGATAGATTTTCAACCTATGGTCATTCACTTTAAAAATCTTGTCTGAGTCCAAGCTCTTAATCTCCACTGCACCATAAGGAAATACATTAATAATAACAAAAGGACCAACCCATCGAGAGCGAAACTTACCAGGCATGAGCTTCAATCGAGAGTTATATAGCAAAACTTTCTGACCTATCTCAAATTGCTTCCGAACAAGCATGTTATCGTGAAACAACTTGGATTTCTCCTTATAAATTCTTGAGTTCTCATAGGCATCTAACCTCAATTCCTCTAACTCTTGCAATTGCAACAATCTCGACATACCGGCCTTGTCTAAGTCCATATTACATCGCCGCACCGCCCAATAGGCTTTGTGCTCGATTTCCACCGGTAAGTGACATGCTTTACCAAACACAATTCGGTAAGGAGACATACCTATAGGAGTTTTGTACGCTATGCGGTAAGCCCAAAGAGCATCATCTAAACGAAGGCTCCAATCCTTTCTTCCTGGATTCACCGTCTTTTCCAAAATAGATTTCACCTATCTATTGGAAACTTCAGCTTGGCCATTGGTTTGAGGATGATATGCGGTGGCAACTCGGTGATTCACTCCATATTTCTTCATCAAAGCTTCAACCGATCTATTGCAAAAATGCGTTCCTTGATCACTAATAATTGCCCTTGGAATTCCAAACCTAGCAAAAATGTTAGTCTTGACAAAACCTACAACAGCTTGAGAGTCATCAGTTTTGGTGGCTTTTGCTTCCACCCATTTCGAAACATAATCCACCGCCAAAAGAATGTAAGAAAAACCACAAGATGATGGTAAAGGACCCATAAAATCAATGCCTCATACATCAAATATTTCACAAATAAAAATTGGAACTTGAGGCATTTCATTCTTGGGTGTTAACACTCCTACTTTTGGCATCTCTCACAACGTTTGCAAAACTCATATGCATCTTTAAACAAAGATTCCCAATATAAACCACTATCTAAAATTTTCCTAGCGGTCCGTCTAGGGCCAAAATGTCCCCCACATGCATAATCATGGCAAAAGACTAAGATAGATTGGAATTCATTTTCAGGCACACATCTCCTAATCACTTGATCAGAACAATATTTCCATAGAAAAGGTTTGTCCCAAACATAGTATTTAGACTCACTCTTAATTTTAGCTTTCCTAGACGTACTAAGACTGTTAGGTAGACTTCCCGTAACCAAATAATTTACCATATCAGCATACCAAGGAATCATACCTTTTAGTTGGAACAGACATCGATTCGGAAGTCGCCATTGAGAGGTGTATCATCTTCCTCCCTTATCAATCGACTCAAGTGATCGCAATGTAATTCTCCACTCCTTTTCGATCCTTTATCTTCAGGTCAAACTCTTGGAGAAGTAAAATCCACCGAATCAGCCTTGGTTTCGATTCTTTCTTGGCCAAAAGATACTTCAAAGCTGCATGGTCAGAATACACAACAACTTTAGAACCAAGCACATAAGAACGAAATTTATCCAAAGCAAAAACAATTGATAAAAGCTCTTTTTCTGTAGTTGAATAATCAGACCGAAAGCAGATTTAAAGTCCTGGAAGCATAATAGATGGCATGGCTTTTCTTGTCAATTCGTTGGCCTAAAACCGCTCCCACTGCATAATTGCTCGCATCGCACATGATTTCAAAAGGCAAGTCCCATCGCGATGGTTGAATGATTGGCGCACTAGTCAACAATTCCTTGAGCTTATCAAACCTTTCTTTGCATTCCTTCCCAAACTCGAATTGAACTTCCTTTTGTAGTAAATTTGTTAAGGGCAAGGCGATGTTGGAGAAGTCCTTGATAAACCTGCGATAAAATCCTGCATGTCCAAGAAAAGAACGCACTTCCCTAACATTGGTAGGGTATGGTAAGTTTGCAATTATATCCACTTTAGCCTTATCAACTTCTATACCCCTAGAAGAAATCACATGTCCTAAAACAATGCCTTGGGTGGTCATAAAATGACACTTTTCATAATTTAAAACCAAGTTAGTGTCTATGCATCTTTTCAAAATCTTGGTTAAATTATCTAAGCACTCATCAAACGAATCCCCATATACAGTGAAGTCATCCATAAACACTTCAATGCAATTCTCAATAAATTCAGAAAAAATACTCATCATGCATCTTTGAAATGTACCTGGAGAATCACATAGACCGAAGGGCATTCGCCTATAGGCATAAGTTCCAAAAGGACAAGTAAATGTTGTCTTTTCTTGATCTTCCTGTGCAATAGGGATTTGATAGAAACCTGAAAATCCATCAAGAAAACAAAAGAAAGACTTTCCAGCTAGTCTCTCTAGCATTTGGTCAATAAAAGGTAGAGGGAAGTGATCTTTTCTAGTGACTTGATTAAGCTTCCTAAAATCAATACACATCCTCCAACCATTTTGCACACGCATTGGTACAAGTTCATTATTCAAGTTCTTAACCACAGTTATTCCAGTTTTCTTTGGAACCACATGAATCGGGCTTACCCATTCACTGGCAGAGATTGGGTAGATTATACCTGCATCGAGCAACTTGAGAATTTCTTTCATCACCACTTCCTTCATCGCATGATTCAATCTCCTTTGTGGCTCTCGTGATGGTTTAGCATCTTCTTTAAGTAGAATCATGTGCATGCAAATCGATGGACTAATGCCTTTTATGTCGGCTAAAGTCCACCCAATTGCAACCTTGTACTCCTTCAAAGTTTTAACCAAGCTTTCTTCTTGCTCCTTCGTGAGTCCTTTCGATATGATCACGGGCAATGTCTCCATTTCACCCAAATACATGTATTTAAGGTGATCTGGCAAAGCTTTCAATTCCAGTTTTGGTGCCTGCACAATAGAAGGCAACATCTTGTTATTAGTAGAGGAAATTTTAGCATTAGAATTTATTGGCTCTGATAATGCTGCTGAAAATAATTCGTCTTCACTAAGTGCATCCAAAGTTCCTTCTAGATTAGATTGTGCATCTAATTCTAGCTCATTCCCAACACTTCTTTGGGCAAAAACATCCTGTACAATAGAATCAATCACATCAATCTGACAAAGAGAATGCACATCAGTAGGGTGTTTCACAGCATCAAAAATTTTAAACTTAACAATCTCTCCATCAAACTCGGCTGCAGAGTACCTCATCTACATCAATTTTGTCTTGGCGCTTTCAGAAGTGGTCTCAACAAAATCGAAGCCGATTTTGAAGAAGGATTACCTTCCATCTCTAAGATGTAAAATCTGAAATATCAGCTCATTAACGCACCAAAACATCTTCTACTATCCCAAGTGGGTGAATATAAGAACGGTCCACCAATTGAATAACAACACTCTTTTGCAAGTCATTCAACTTTAATTCTTGGTAAATGAAAATGGCATGACATTAATCAAGCTCCTAAATCTAGATAGCATGCTCAACTTTCTTTTCACTAATCACACAAGGTAATGTAAACATACCGATCCTTACATTTTTCGGCATATTCTTTGTAAAATCACACATTCTTACTTACCTCAACCTTCCCCTTTCTTTCATCTTCCTCTTGTTGGTGCACAACTCTTTCAAGAACTTTATGCGTGTTGGGAATTTGCTTGACCGCATCTAATAGGGGATGTTAATTTGCACTCTCCTAAACGTGTCCGTAATCTCCTTTTCTTGCTCATCTTTGGTTTAGCTAACTGCTGGAAAAGGAGGTGTAGTGTGTAAGATGAAAGAGATAAGGAGGATCGAATTTTACCCCACGCCTTGTTTTGAGGAGCTTCATCTTCATCTCCTCGTCATTTCAAATTTCTTTGTGGAGTTGATCCCGGAATTTCTTTTCCGTGCATGAAATTGCACTACGCCTCCCTTGGGTTGACTGTGAAGGTAATTTTCGAATTTTGAGCCCAACTTACTAACCGACGTGACCAATTGAGTGATTTGGTTGCCTAAACTCCGGATGCTTGTCCTTGTTTCTGTTGTTCAAGAGTACTATTAGCCGATTCTTAACAATATCCTCCAAAGACATACCCGAGTTTGGAGCTCGAGTCTGTAGGGATTGGAGGTGGTCTAGTGAAGTTCAAGAGGTGGCCTTGTTGTCCTCCTTGGTTTCCATAGCTAAAGTTAGGATGATCCTCCATCCGTGATTGTAGTGATTCGAATATGGATCATACTTCCTTTGAGCGTGACGAAACCCACCTATGGCATTGGCTTCGTGGAGTCTTGTTGTAATGTGCACATATCAGAGATGCCCATGAAGTGAGCATATTCCACACGCCATCGCTTGCAATTGCCCTACATCCATTTGACGGACCAAAGCAGTTAAATCAGAAATTTGATTTTTAAGATCGCTTACCTCGTTGACTTGCTTGATAGATCCTCCACCCGCTCTTGTACCAAATTGTTGAGAAGTTTCAATGTTTGAAATCAATTGTTTGTCGCCTGTGTCTTGTTCACTAAAGCTCCACCACTGTGATCAATCATACTCCTATCCATCGGCAACAATCCTCATAGAAATATTGGATAAGGAGTTGATCGAAATTTGATGGTGGAAAACTTGCACATAATCTTTGAATCGTTCAGATTCATACAGTCTCCCAGGTGATCCGTGTGATGCCATAAATCTCCTTCCTAATACTAGCAAGCAGGAAAGAATTTTTCCAGAAAAAGTCTTTTCATCTCATTCCATGTGGTGATTGAACCGGAAGGTAGATAATAGAGCCAATCTTTAGCTTGATCCTTCAAAGAAAAGGGAAAAGCTCTAAGGTTGATTTGCTCCTCGGATACACCATGTGGCTTCATTCCAGAACAAACAATGTGAAACTCTTTCAGATGCTTATGAGGATCTTCACCTGCACAACCACGAAAAGAAGGAAGTAAATGAATCAAACCAGATTTTAATTCAAAATCATTAGCAATATTAGGAAAAGTAATGCATAAGGGTTGTTGATTGATTCAAAGCATGAAGTTCTTTGAGAGTTCTGTCTGCCATCTTTTCTTCAACTTCTGCAAAAATGGATGTACCAGCAGTGGTTAAATCTATCTCTACTTCTTCCTCAAGACGACGTTTCCCCTCTCTAGTCTCTTTTCTCAATTGACGCGTTGTCCTCTCAATTTCAGGATTATACTGCAAATTAGGAGTCTGAGAAGAACGGGTCATAAACTAAATCAAACAAACAATTAAAACAATGAGAAACTAAAATTAGTTCCCCGGCAACGGTGCCAAATTTGACAGAGTTGTCGAAGCCCTTCAAAATAAATACTGATTCGCCTAAACTAATTTGTAGAAATAGTGGAACCAGGTCGAATCCCAAGAGAACTATGTATTTAATTTCTCAAAGTTTAAAACAAAATTAATTTCCCAAAAATTTCTAGATTTGCAAGCTTCTGCCTCTAACCGGATCACCGGATTTTGTAAACCGGAAGACCGGATTTGGTTCGAATTTTTCTAGGAGTTAACCGGCTAACCGGATAAAGGATCCGGAAGTCCGGTTGTGACTTGTGATGTTTCTGGATTTATTCAGCTAGCCGGTTAGGGAAACCGGTAAACCGAATGCAGGTGGTAACGATTCTGGAAGTGTTTCGGACAACCGGAAAAGGAATCTGGAAATCCGGTTGTTGGTTGTATCGGTTCTGGGCACAATTCGGACAACCGGTTAGCTCAACCGGTAAGCCGATTGTGGGTTTTCTATTTTCTGACTCTATCCGGTCAACCGGATAAGGAAAAACCGGAAGTCCGAATTTCAGGTCCTTTTGGTTCTGTTGCTATTCGGCTATCCGGATAGGGGAAACCGGTAAACCGGTTTCGAGCTCTCCCGGTTCTGGAACTAAACGGCAATCCGGTTAATGAAACCGGTTAGCCGTTTTTCTGGGTTTTGAGTTTGTTCTTTAACACGAAATTGATAAAGTAAAATAAAACAAGACTTTAAAATTAAGTAAAGAAAAGATCAATATTACAAAACTTCCAATCCAAGGGTATCAATTCCATCCAATTGCAATTTTGATCATAGGCAAAAATATAAATCACTCAATCCAAGAACTTAGTCTACTTAATCGGAAATCCCGCAGAAAGCAATTATTCTCCTAATATAATAGACTCAAACAATCGCTCAAATCCAAACTTATCACTAATTTTAACTGGGCATCATCGTTCCATATCAAATTAAGTGATAGCATTAAGAATAGTGAGAATGACTAAAACAAGATCAATTAATTCAGATTACTCCAATTTAATCAATTTGTATTTTTATTTCCCTAGAGCCTATCATGCAAGCTATGTAATTGTGGCCATCAATATACACACACATGAGCCAACTCCTTGCTACTCAATTCAGTCATTCATGACAATTACGGATTACAAACTCATGACTAGCGATAGAAAAATAAATATTGAATTAAGGCGTCAACTTAATCAACATAAATAATTCATAGAAAATAAGAACAAGAAAATAAAAATTACTTGGACTGAAGAAATTCTTGTTAAGTTCAAAGCCTCACAAAATTACAACTGGAATTTGATTAACCCTTGGACCGGAATTAAAACCTTAGCCACTCATGGTGGCCAAACAAAAACAGAAATTGTTTTAGAACAATAAATTGCAGCAACCGAATTCTCTTCTTTTTTCTCACGTCCCAGCCTCCCTTTATATAATGCTAGCTTTCCTCTTTTGCTGGCTTTCCTTCTCCCTTGTGCTTTCCTCTTCTCTTAATGCTAGGAAACCGAATCCTTCTCCAATTCTGATTGCTAGGGAACTGTCTCACTCAAGCCAATAGTCGGCCCACGTTTGTAAAGCCCAAATTAAGCCTTTTTTGTCCAAATTTCATCATATCATCCAGGATTCATCTCCTAAATCAATTCAAACATGATTTCCACAAATTAGCACAAAATCAATCAAAATATGAGGGAATTAAACTAAATATAGCATGACTATTTATGACCTATCAGTAATGCTTTGTTTCAATTAAACAGTTAGATTCCCCTTGTTTGTATTAATTTTGAGTCAACTATTTGACGCTTTGGGAAGGCCACCGAAGGGACTATTACCAGAATGTCCCCCAACAGACGTGTGGTGACCTGCTCTCGCCGTGGTAGTAGCTTGATCAGTATGTCAACAGCCTATGGGTTCGGAACTGAAACCCTCGTGCCCAACCCTTACAATCAATCCTTTTTCAAATATTACGAATCTATTTTACTGACTTCCCTTCTCTATATTATTCTATTGACTAGAAGTTGTTCACCTTGGAGACCTAATGCGGTTATGAGTACGACCAAGCATGGAAGGCACTTAACCCTCCAAAATTTCAAGAGCCATCGAAGGCCCACTAGGTACTGTGCGATTTTCAGTACTCTATCAGCCATTGGCAATAAATCACCCACGTCGCAGCGATCTAAACATTTCATCAGACCATTTAATCGGTAGCAATGATGGGCGGCATGTACAAAGGGTAGGGATGTAGTCAATGCGAGCTAATGACTCAGCACTTACTAAGAATTCTTGTTGAAGACTAACAATTGCAATGATCTATCCCATCACGATGAAATTTCAAGGATTACACGAGCCTATCGTCCATGGTTAGAGACTTGTATAATACATCAGTGTAGCGCCGATAATTGACCAAAATTTAAACAACAACGAATGCAACATTTAAAATTTTTGTTTGTGTAACGAAATCTTGCTTTTATTCTTATGGTATCTTTCCGGACAAAGTTTTGAAATTTGTAGAATTGATTTTTGATAAAACACCGCAAACAAAACGGCTTTCAGGTTGATTTAACAATTGATAATTCGTGTGAAAATGTTAATTTCATAATAAATATAATATTTCAAATGTTACTATTCCTTAGTTGACACCTCTTTAGTTTTATTTTTGAGGTCAAAACTTCACATCTCCTCCTATGATTGTGTAAGTATAATTTCTTCTAATTTTAGAGTGATATTTCTATATTTCTTTAAAGTATTCCAAGCTAAGAAAGAATGTACAAGATAATTTTAGATGCTTACCAACTTTTGCAAAAGGGTCCAACAAAAATTTCTCTATAATATGGCAAAGCTTATGTTACAAATAATGTAACAAACAAATAATAAATATCAGCCATTGATTTTGATATTTCTTAAATCTAATGGATAACAATAATTTTAACCTAAAACGAAGTACAGGTGTAATTGTAATTCACATAAAATTTTATTTCTAATCATATATTTACTTATTTTTTTCAAATAAGTCCTCATTAATTTTTTATAATTAAATGGTTTTCTCATCCATCTCTTTTATAATTATTTTTAAAACTTTTTAAAATTTTTACTGTTAACATATATATTTCCATAATATTGATTTTGATGATAACAAACAAGATTAAAAATGATTAATCTTTTAAGCTCAAATTGTAAGGGGAGCTTACATTTAGGGGGATTAATTTTTTAATCATTCTTTAAAAATATGAAAGATTTGTCATCATCAAAAAGGGGGAGATTGTTAACATATATATTTACATATTGTTGATTTTGATGATAACAAATAAGATTAAGAATGATTAAGTTTTTAAAAGCTTAAGTTATTTTTTATACATTTTAAATAAATCATTATTTTCACATTATAAAGGTTTTATATTAAATGAAAAAATGATTTTATGAAATTGGTTGTTTTTCAAGTTTATGGTTTTATTGAAAGTGTTTTGAAAACTTGAAAATCAACAAGTATTGTTTGAAATTATGGAGGACTTATTTGAAAAGTATTATAGTATTTGAGCCATTTCATAATTTTAAAAAGTTTGGGATTATCGAGTATTATTTTGGAAATTTTGAAATTGGACTTATTTGTAAAGTTTTATAATATTTTGGGCCATAGTATAGTTATAGAAAGTTTTGGGATAAAGCTGTAATTTTTGGTAAATAGTTCAATGTAGCAGTCACTGTAGCAAACGGCTAATCGTTTATTTAAAACAGCTAACCGATAATTTCTAGAAAGCATGTTCTACAAAGGATTCTTAAAATGATGGTTATGGAAATTAACAGTAAACCGTTTACGGAAAACGTTGAACCGATTATTTCCAGATTGCTAATCTTGAACCGTTTAGTAAGAACGGTTAAGCCAAATTTATTTTGCAGGTCTCTGGAAATTAACCTTGAAACGTTTACAGAAAACGGTGAACCGATTATTTTTAGTTTGCTAACCTTGAACCGTTTAGTAAGAACCGTTAAGCCAAATTTATTTTGCAGGTCTCTGGAAATTAACGGTGAACCGATAGTGACTAACGGTCAACTGTTTATTTGAAATTCAGCCGAACGGTAACTTTGACCAGCGTAAACGGTTAACCGTTAACGGTTAATTCATATCGTTTTACGAAAAAAAAAAAACATAAATAAACTCATTCAAATCAAATCAAGGGTGGATTACAACACGACCACTGAGCTTACACTCGAGCATACAATTCTCTTTAAGCTTCAAACACTTTCTTACTTCATCTTATTCACACATTGGGCATTAATTTGCAATCTTCAAATATTGTGTGAGAGAAAAATAATTTGTAATCCTTTGTATTGAGTGATTGTAAGTGTTGGGATACACTTGGGTTAAGAGATTGAGAATAATTTCTTATTATAAAAGTCCATTGACACCTTGGAAGTTAATTGTAAGCATTTGAAGCCTTGGAGGCTTGCTTAGTGAAATCCTCAAACCCGGTGAGCTTGGAGGCGTGGACGTAAGCGGGGATAGCCGAACCACGTAAAAATCCTTGAGTTTGTTTTTCTTTTCCCTTATTTATTATTGTGCTTTCATTAAATTTATTGTTTTCAAATTTATTAAGGCATTAGATTGGATTGTTGTGTGGTTTGATTAGGATAAGTTTTAAAATACCAATTCACCCCCCTCTCTTGGGTTGCACACTTGTATTTCATTTACTATATTTTTATAAAGATTTAAATTATTATTATTATATTAATAAAAATCAATAAAATTCTAAATAAATTTTTATACCTTCATTTATAATTTCTTTTCTCTCTTCAGACACAAAGTAGATTTTTCTTCTAACACACACACACACACATATATTCAATCTATTTTCCATCCTAAATACATACCATCAGTGTTGTCGCATAGATTTTTTAATCTAAAATTAGTATCCTGAATTATAAGAGATATTATATGTTATATATATATCTTATAAATCTAATGAATTATTAAAAAGATGTTACAGTGAATAAATTACCAAAACCTCTAACGAAAGATTTCAACCATTTGATCTTATCAATGATTCAAACATGTAGAGATATAATCAATTAAATTAAATGTCACTATATTTATTAAATAAATTAGAAAACTCAAATTAATCTATAAATGAAATAGAAATGGTAAACAAAATATTAGAAATTAATAATTTCAATGAAGAAAATATAAAATAAATTAAAAAGTCAAAAGATCAACTAAGTAAAGAATTTAATAAAGTTAAACAATTCATAAAATAAGAGATCATTAATATAATGAATAAATAATCAATAAATATAAGATTAAACTGGCCCTAGCAGCGATTTCCAACTCAAATCAAAAGTGGGAAACCATATTTCCATGGACTCCATCACAATGGTCAGGTGGGTAAATACTGGTTAATTTTTTTTTTTAATTGTTATTTATTACAATTTGAATTATGTTAAGAATATAGATACATACACTTCAAACATCAGCTCAGAAAACTTCTAATGCTAATATTAAAAAAAATATATGCCTTTACTTCAAATGGAGTGAGGCTCGTGAGGCTCGAATTCATGCCCCTTAGCATATGTTGAGATAATTAACCCAATGGCGATTTTATGTTATTCTTTGTAGACTACTAGTTGTTTAATTAGTCTATGCAATTATAGCATATTTTAGGGAATATTGTCAACTGCTACTTAAAATTAATAATTTATGAGATAGAGGTTCTTTGTACGTGTCTTTATAATCATAGGTGTACTGATAAATATAATGAAATAACTATTAAGTCTAATCTAAATCATATCTATTGGTGTACAAACCAAAATTCTACCCTTTACTAATATTCGAGTGACGTATATATCCTCTTTATTTATATTTATAAGAGATAAAATCTTCCCTACTTAATCATGAGAGGGGAATAGGAGTCCATGCAATAGCAAGGACTCTAACCATTTCCTCAACTTCTGTTGAAAGGATAGGTTAGCACTGGCCTAGGAGGTTAAATCGCTTGTTGAATGTATACGTATGAAAATGAAAATAGTGATGTGAGGCAGAAAATATGAACAAAATGTTTTAATTACCTTCTGAGTGAGACCAAGTCTATGCACTAGGATAAGTTAACTAGTTGGAATTAATCCTGCAGCTTAATCCAGGCAGGCGGTGGCCAGAAAATACGAGAATGGCTTGGAAATTTGGAGAATCGCCGTACTTCATATTCATCGAAGTCAAGAACAGCTGAAGACCAACCAGGGTAAGGATCATCAGAATTAGCGAAGGCTGAATCAGAAAAATAAACACAATTCCTTTTCAATGTTCCAGCAAATTCACCCACTCCAATTCCAACAGAAAAACAACAGCCCTCACCAACAAAGAATACCCTATTCTCACTTATTAAATCAAAATCTATCCACATATTTTTCTCTTCATCAAGCTTCAACTGCTGAAAACGAGTTGGGTGAAGCTTAAGATAAGGCTTATTGTCACGACAAAGGTACATGCGAATCCAACACTTAACAAGTAAATATAAATGCTTATCAGATTTCACCAGGTAATTCAACCCATCACTCAAACCTCTCAGTGGATCCGGAGTAGCAGCAAGCACAACAGTCAAAGTCTTACAATCAACATATATGTAACGCCACGGCGATTAGTAACATAAAATTGTAATAAATAATGTCTTCAAATGAATTCTCCATACAGTTATTACCTAAATCTAAAAGAATGCTTGTCCAATTTAGGTCACCTTTTGGCCAAACTGACACTTTCCCACTATCATGCATGGCCATAATTTCAAAGTCATCAGAAACAACAACTTTTTCAATAAAAAATAAGTTTCGTCGACTTTGTTTTCATCTTTATCTAAAACCTCAAGCTCATAATCTTGAGCCAGTTCCTTTACCTCATAATCAAGCATATTCAAACACTTGGGTAACTTCAACTTGTCGGAGGCATTTTCAAACCCAAAACGAGACAGAGGGTCCATGAGTCTGACTTGACCAGAATTTGACTCTTGAACTTTAATGAACCAGCAAGTTGTTGCACTTGCACTTGCATCTTCACTTCGAGGACGGATTGCGAAGACTTTTGACTCAATGAGTGAGTAATGAAAATGGTTATTGTCACAGGAAGAGGAAGAGGCAAAAGGGAGGGGAATGTTGAGAGATTGGCGTTCGAGTAAGGTCTTTGGAAGGGGAGGGATTAACGATTGAAATTTTCTACAGGAGGATCGCAACCGAAGAGCGTTACTTTGTGCTTCAAGCTTTTCGATTATCGATCAGAGCAGGACATCTGGCAAATCACATAATTTGGTGTTTGATTTCTTCATGGCTGCCACTACCTCTAAACACTAAGAAGAAGAAGAAGAATAGATTTATGTTTGATTTATTAAACAATCATTGTTTTACATGGATATTCAAGGAAGAGATTAATGATGATTTTAGAGTCTTGTGAGTTGTGATGTTGATGTTGGAAAAGTATCATATTTATATGCTAATTTGAGGGAACATTTTGAGTGGGTCCCACTTATTGAAAGTGGAAAATCTTGAATGGTACGGATTCTATTCCGTGAATACTTCAAAAATATATATTTATTTACTCAAAATGTTATTTAGGTGAATGAGAAATTGTCTCTAAAAGTGTACCCTTGATGTTGGAAATTTGAAAGGAAATGAGGCTTATCCCACATGGGGGAAATAAGCCAAAGGATTTGTGTTTATATATAGACACTTACCCATGCATGAATAAAAATTTTAAGGATAAAGGCTCTTTCCACACGCGCGTGCGCAGAGGGGTGCGAATCCAAGATTGATTTGGTTGAACTTGTGTGCGCTCGCGGGTCCTGCGTATGCGAATGTCAGCCCAAAATCATCCACGCATGCATGGTACGTTGAATTTCGAATTCAATTGTAAATGCTTCACAATTATTTACGAATTGAATTTGGCTGGCTGTTATGCTTTAGTTTAATTCAAAATTAATAGCCGAATTGAATTTCTTTATTAATACATGGCTGTTACAAACGTTTTAAGGCATATATTGAATTCAAAATATTCAATATGATGCTGTTGTTACAATACCCGTATGACTATTCTGTTTGAAAACACACAAAACAAGCATACTGCACATAGAGCACTTGCACTTTATTTCCTCCTTCTGCCGTTCTTCTTTTTCGTCGAGCTACGCCGCTGTTGTAGTTCGGCGGAATTGTTTGTCCGTGCTTGACAAATAATTCGTGCCCGTTGTATCCTGTGAAACAGTTACCAGCCAACCTAAAGCACTGCAGTATGTGGTAAATCTGTTTTAAGGAAACTGAATTTGCAGGCCTCGAGTTTATTTCTTGCTGCTTGCTGTTTGCTATTTGCTATTTGATATTTTGTTTCGTTAATTTCTTGCTGGTTTCCTGTTGTTGTTTGCTGTTGTCTAAATTTCAGTTGCAATCTTGCTGTATTTCTATTCTGTTGTCAATTAATTTCGCTTTAATTACCTACTGTTCGATTCCAGTTGCTAATTTTTCCTGTTGTTTCCAGTTTCTGGTTTGCTGCAGTTTAGTTCAGTTGTTTCCAATTAATTTCATTTAATTGATAACTCATTGGTTTCCGGATTTCCAACAGTTGATTGTTCAAGGAAATATTTAATGATTTAAAATGATTCTAGCCTAACTAGAATGGTAGCTTCTGTATTTGGGCATGATTTGTCAATTTATGTCCTCAATCGTCCAATAAGATATAAATACAGAAGAAAAATGACAAATTCTTAGGTAGTTAGCAGGATAATTAAGCGTCTAATTAAGTATATACTTCTCTTCAACTCTTCCATCTTTCACTATATAAGGATTAAAGTGGGAACGTTGATTTCTGTTCATACATCAGAAACCACTTTCGATTCTAGTGGAATTTCGGTTGGGTACGTTGTTGGGATAATATGCTCTTTTAAAGCATATTAATTTATTTTCTGATTAATAAAATATTTGAGATATTTTCAATTGCATAAATATATTGAAAAAGTCTGTTTAATCATATTATATGTATTTATGTGATCATCATATGGATTCACAGAAGACATAAATACAAGTTATCTTATGATTGAATAAATTAAGTTCGCAGTTGATAAATAGAGTTGGGCGCTCTATTTATGTTTAGACTGTAGTAAATTCATTGAATGATTTGTCTTAATCATGTATGAATTTACTGATGTAGTTTGACTACATTGAAATTTGGATCACATGAGATTTAATTAACCTTGAAATGACTGTCAGACTTATTAAATCTCATAGGCATTGATTTTTCTGTAATCTTAATCTTGAGTTAATTATGATTTCATGATTGTAATTGTTATTCCATTTGAGTTACCAATGGGCACAACACACAATTGTGGTCAAGATTACCCGGTATCATGGTGGGAGCAATTATGAGTATTGAAGTTATAGATTAACAATATAGAATTTATACGACACATCTCTTGATGGGTTTTCGATCTTGATCATGTGAATTCTCTGGCGAGTGTGTCAACATATTTAGTATGTTGAAAATGATCATTAGAAAACCGATGAAGTATCAAGGTACAAGATGTGATTAAATCGATTAGACGGTTGAGATATCGATTTAATTAACGATGTGGTATAAAGTTGAGCGATAAAGAAATCAATGTGGCAGGACAATTATTATTGAACATACAATTGTGGAGGTCGATTCGATCTTATAGTGGAGTAGAGTTGGAATTAAATGATTAAGCTTGTTTAATTACATGCTTAATTGTTGTAGCCACTATTATGTTCCCAAATGATCCGGGTTAGCTCGTTTAATTATTTGCACTCTTTGGACTAATAAGCAAGATAACTTGATTTGGGTCAAAACATAATTATATTATTTAGTGGGAGGCTCATTAATATCTTTTGTATAAAGGCATATGTTGTTATTCTGAATTGGTCATATGGAAAAAGGAAAGTAACGTAACTTTAGTTTTGGGCGCAAGGGTTTCATTAAAGAAATAATATAAAAGACTTATTTTTTAAAAGAAAGAGGCCATACGGATAAGAAAAGATTTTCTCTCTAATTTTGAGAGAAAAATTTTCTCCTACTAGTCGCTTTTAGTAATGATAAAGGCGTCCACACGTCAAGTACAGATCAAAACCTGAGTCATAACCTGAATGATAATTGGTGACGGATTGTGAACTAATAAGCGTGGTGGTGATGGATCGTGATCTAACAGGCGTGGTGGTGACGGATCGTGATCTAGGAGCCTAAATCACTTCAGCGGAAAAATCCAAACTGGATTTTTAAGGTACGATTTCTAGATTACGAATTCATATATATTATATGAGATCGGTCCTAAAAAGTTTTTTTTTAAAACTGAATTTTCCCCAACATACGTTTGGTAGTATAAGGAGGATTATGATTTTTTTTTCTTAACTTTTCTTTCTCCAAGTCTTTCATGGTTTTCAAAATTTAGTGGAAAAAGATGACTTAATTATAAATAATGTAATGAAAAAAAACTTGGTTGTTAACATCAAAATTTAAAATTAAATATTAACCACTCATTAAATTAGAAAAGACTAAGACAGAAAAAGCATTAGGAGAAGATAATTGGTGAAAAAACATTCTACACCATTTTTATAAATTACTTTCCCAAATTTAAAAATTGAAAAAAAGTATATTTGCTGGATCATTTTCATAAAACTAAATATACTTTACTGATTAAACAAGGCTGCATTCTGGTAATAAATAAATAAATAAACAAAACAAGAAGGAAAATGTTGGAAAAATAGCTATGTACACTCTTTTACTAACTAGCTAGCTAATGCAACGTTTAATTTAAAAGAGAAGTCGAGTCCACAACCACAATGCTTTGTCTTAGTAGCTAATTAATGATAGTTGTCATTATAATTGAACTAATGACATTAGTGTTCATTTTTAGCATAGATAAAGAACTTGCAGCCATGTTTATAGTTATTTACAGGCATGATTGCATTTAGCACCTCATTAGAAACTTTAGAACACAGGTACTAGTAGTCCTGCAGTTGCTTGCAGGTAGTCTATCTTTAAGTCCTGCAATTCTGTAGTCATTCAAAGTCACTGATTGGTGGAGCACATGAATATGACATGAAGGAACTTCAAAGTGATCAGAGGAGCCATGTGAAGGAGTGCTACGTTTCGGATGGCCATTAAAATTCTGGTACAATTTTCTGACTTTCAACTTCCCTTGCGTGAAAAGATGATAAAGATGAGATGGCACTGCAACTTGTGAATAGTAGTGCTGGTACAATGTTATTTGTCTCATATAGATATGGTTGCTTCCTCGGGAGAAACTCTGTTAATATTCCAACAAAACTGTCGCCATTTGGCCCCTTTTCTTTAGACAATTTCTACTGATCATTGTTGCTTCTTACACACGTTTTTCAGGCTTCTTCTTGTGCACTTTAGATTTTTTTTTTTTTTTTTGGTTCAAGCTGGATAAATAACTTGGGTTAGTTAACAGATTAATCAAGCAGATGACACGGGGGTCCTTAATAGGAAGGTGCCCTGCAGGCTGCAGCTCAAGCTAGCTCATGCGGGCCAATTCAGATACCAAAACGGCACAGCTACCCTAAGTACGTGGTTGGATTAGGATGAGGACCATCAGAACTCAAACATGTCTCTGTCTTTGGGTAAAGGAATGCAGCACTTGGTGTTTTATGCTAAAGGGTATCCTTGTGAATTATGATGTGCAACTTCCTTTGTCACAAGTGATTTTGAATTACCGAAACCAGCTGATGATAACACTTTCTCTGAAGTAATAATATATATTCCATAAGAATAATTATTTCAAGATAAAATTTTACGTTATAACGGATAAGTTCATATTATTTTGTTTATGAATCTAAAAAACAAGTTCTATTAAGCCTTCCAATCATAATGCGCCAATATGTTATCAACAATTACTCACATGATTATTCATCACAAGTTAATGCTTCGATTGGTAGGCCGTATGTAAAGTTCATGTGGAAATGAATAATAATAAATATATAATTTCGATAGGGCTATTATAATACAACTAATTAATCAATTACGTGTTTTCTCAACAACACAAGATAAGAAGGGAACTTCGTCCCATTGATCACTCATCAGAGGCATGTGGGTGGGGGCTTATGTTTCGATCACACATTGGCAATCTAGTACAATATTCTGGCTTTAATTTTTTCATTTCATAGAAAAGAAAAAAAAAGATGTGATGGCTTTGTCATTAGGACATACTAGCTTTTATTAGCTAGCCTAATATCCTGGGATGAGTTTTCTTGCAGCAACTTCTTGCGGCGCTTAGACAACTTCTAGCAAAAAAGTAGTTAAGTAAGTTTTTTGATCTTCTCAAATTAGTTAAGAAAGAATGCTTGCAACAATGCTAGAGAGAAGAAAGAGCAATGTGGCCAAATATAATTTTATTAATTACAAAAACGTTTTTTTACAAGAGCTTGAGAGCTTATTTGTGTGGTGTGTTGTGTGTGCTGGTGTGTGTTGGCGTGGTGATCAAAATGGCGAGGGTGATGGGCTATTTATAGTGTTGAGTGCCTAGTTATAGAGATCACCATGCAAGTCGGCAACTTGCCAAAAAGTCTAGCTAGGGACTAAAGTGCAAAGGTTTAAAAATTCCTTGGCTATTTAAAATTATAGAGAATTCTAGAATTTGTGTCTAGCTTCGTTAGTTGCTAAGCGCACCACAGAAGGCTAGTTGTGTGAGGCGACCTATTGTTAAGCGCACCTTACTGTTGAGTGCATCTCGTTGTTGAGTTAAGCGTACCTCACTGCTAAGCGCATCCCGCCTTTAGGCAAATTTTTACTAAGTGTACTCGTGCGTGCGAATTTAGCCTCTGTTGGTGGCAAATTTGAGTGGCATGTGACACTAAGCCCTAGCCCTAGTCTTTATTGGCTTCTTTTGTGCATGAGCCTAGCATTTGGTATATAGGATTAAATTGGATTAAGTTAGATAGGATTAAATTGGATTATATTATATAGTCTTATGTTTGGTACAATACCATAATAGACTATATTAAATTATATTTAGATAATGTTAAATAACATTTAAATTGATATTTAAATATAAATATCAATTATTCATGAAATTTTATAATCATAATTAAAATAAATTTAAAAAGTAAATTAATAAAAAAATTAAATATACTATAAATAATTTATTGCGTAGTCATAATATAATAATTTTTAAAGAATAATTTATATCTTTAGGCATTTTGATAAATAAAAATAGGAAAAAAATTAATAGCAGTTTTGAAAATCAGCAAAATTAGGAGCTCCCAAGTGTACAAATCATTGTTACATCCTTACTTATTTTGTTTGTATTCATTGACTATATATATAATCATTTTCTAGTGGGGGCACACTTATTTAATTTCTTACAGACATACTTTTAAGCCGTGCAATTGAATAGAGTTATATTTTAATGTTATGAAGCAGCATGACATAACAATTTGTCTGTATTAAAAAAATGATGGTACCCGCACTTGAGAATATGTGTGTGTGTGTGTGCGCGCGCGCGCATAAATCAGTAGCCTCCTAAAATTACACATATTTTTACACTAATTTATATCCATTAGATTTAATATATATCAACGGCCAATATTTTAGGAAATTAATAATATAAATACTTAATAATAATGGCAATTAATGTATCTTCTCAGTCATTATGAGTTTCCTTGTAAAACATGATTTCTCCCTCTAAATATTTTTCTTAAATTGAATAAATCCCTTGCTGCTTCTTGTGTTTGCTCATGGCTTAGACATCACCCTTTGCACCCACTATCTTTAGAATAATTTTGATTTTGATTCCGAGAGGGAGAGAGAGAAAAAAAAAAAAACTAATGAAGAGCAAAAACAAAAGTGAAAAAATATTGGTGGAGGAGAGATAATAAGAAAGAAATGAAATTTTAATCAAAGTTTATTAAATTCTACAAAATCTTGGGCATTGATATATATTAAATCTAATGATTACAAATTAGTGTAAAAATATGTATATTTTTGGAGGACTGTTGATCTATCCCCATTATATTATTATTAGTCTAATATATAGGGTTTATCTAACATTTGTTCTTCAGCAGAAAAGTTTAAAAGTTAAAATTATGACGTTTGGAATGTAATGGATAATTAAAAAAGGTGAAGGGCCTTAGTGATAAAAACGAGGGGGGAAAAAGGCATCCTCATCATTTAAAAGTGTTTGTTGAATAACTACAATTCCAACATAATAATATACAAGCATGTCCAATAACCACGTGATCACATAGTCATTTTTTGTTAATCTTCATATAAGATGTTACCAATATGGGGTTTGTGTGTATATTTAATATCGGTATGCTTTTGCAATTAGAAGAATATTCAATAATTACAGGACTAAAAAATCCCAACACTTACATATATTGGGACTTCAACTTATAAGAGCACAGGTGGTTAACACTAGACTTAGCCCAGCGACCCCCATATAATAAATTACGCTAATATTTATCCCAACGCGAATTCAAGAAAATGTGTTCGCATAATATGGACGAACATGGTTATCTACACAGACAAGGAGGACAAATCAGTCTTGATTATACAAGGGAATGACATGACAACCGTCATTCTTAGGAATTAATTAGCAACAATGATTTAGATGGAATTCTTTGCAAGTCCATGGGCAAATTTTGTATAATGAGGAGTAGATTAGACAAATATTTCTGTAAACACGTATCAAAAGTCTTACGAAAATCTCGTACGATCATGTATTCTTGGATGGAAAGTTTCATCTTCAACGGGAATTTGCAAAGCATGACTTTACCAGTGATTAAAGTCTAATTAAGCAATATAGATGGTGATTGGTGAAGAAGACATGGAATATAATATGTAGCGTGAGTTAGACATTAAATTGTCTCG
Organism: Citropsis articulata; assembly: GCA_030449925.1. NCBI lineage: Eukaryota > Viridiplantae > Streptophyta > Magnoliopsida > Sapindales > Rutaceae > Citropsis > Citropsis articulata. The sequence continues at coordinate 506,816 of JASUUH010000066.1, forward strand.
TTTTTAGCCTTTGCGAGTGATTATAATTATACTTATAGGGACCCTTTTTGTAGCCTTTGTGAGTGATTATAATAATACATGTCTCATTTTGTAGCCTCTTCGAGCGATTACAAAAATACTTGTAGGGACTTTTTTTATCTTTTTGTCTGCTTAATGTCTTCATTTATGCATATGAAAATAATCTAGTGATGTTCAATCAGCGATCCATTCAGTACATGGCCCCACACTTAAAGTTCTCTCTTGTATTTGAGTCTCTCAAAGAAAAGGAAAGTCGAGTTGTAAATGACATGCTAGTTGCGGTATATTATTGTGAAAATCCTCTCCAAAAAGGAAAAAAATTGTAAAATCATAAAATTATATCTTGCTAACGAACTTTAAGCATGGACTTTTCTAAGGGAAATTTAACAGTATAAAAATAATGTTTGATAAAAGAAAAAGCATATGCATCCTCAATATACTCCTCATAAAACCAAGCATGAAATAAAAATGTGCTCTAACCCCGAAAGTAAGTTGTGACATTTGTACAGTTATAAAACTTATTTACAAGTAGCATGGTGCCTATATTAGTCTAATGGAGTCATTAAATAACAATTTTCTTATTTGTACAATTTTGAAAGAGAAATAACATATAATTAATGGGGGCTTAAAATGTATAATCAAGGCGAATATGTAGTTAATTTATGAGAAATACATTGTGCATTAATTACAGTATATTAGCAAAGCACAGAACCGAAGAGGCACGCTAGTTATTATTATTATTATTTTAAAGTTAGGGTGTGGGCAAAGCTCCAATTCTGCTGCTATTTGGCTAAATTATAATAGTAAAAAATCCATAATTGATTATTTGCATCCTTGTCTCTTCCAAGATTCGAACTTAAGTAATTAGCAAAATAAAACTACTTAAAAATCAGTTGAGTGAGCCTTAAGGCAGATGAGCTAGTTTGTTGATATTAAAATCTACAATATTATTTCATAGGGAGCTGTTCTATTACGTAATCTAGTACGTAGTACTTGTTCTAATATGCAATCTAGTATGCAATACACTGTCATTTATGTGTATAGAATCAAGGAAAATTATTTCTTAATAGAATAAGAGATTGACATGTCAATTGATAGAGGTAGATATCTTTCCGTGCTTCGGGGTAGAGATCTTTGCATTTACTTGGAATAGATTTTTGAGTTATGCTTGGTAGATCTTTCGATTGTAATGTAGGTATATAATTGTAAACTCCTAATAGACCTTAGACAGTGAATATCTATAGATTGTAACCCACTAAAGTAATAGTATTAAATATTAATCAACTTTGAACTATTGAAACAACAAAAAATGATATAGCCATAATCTACTCTAGCAAATGTGATGGTTAATGGGAGATTCCTTGCAAGGTCATGGCAAATCCATGAAAACACAAAAGTAAACATACACTTGAAACATTTATCCAGATTTCAGTTGGTTAAAAATCTGATAAATTTTCATAAAAATGACTGTCAAGCCCCGTCAATTTTCCTACCCAATAAGGGAATTAATTTTCCTTCTAACCTCTTTTCTGTCACCTATATATTTGCTTCCCCAGTCTCTTTTCCTTTCTAAGTTATTTGATTTTACTTTGTTTTTGTAATTTATACAAAAAAAATCAGAAGTGAAGAAAAGGCAAGAAATGTTAAAATTTGAAAGCTTGGGAAAATGCCGGCTCATATAATTAAGGGCATAACTGGTTTGCCAAATTACATCACACATCATACTATCATCCGATTAATTAAAATTTCGGGTGAAAACACTTCAATGAGATTTAATTCTGTCTGTCAAAGTTATAGAATTTTATCATTCAACTATATTGATGAGAGATATGCAATTTGGCTTGAAATATTTTGTGACAGCATTTCAAAAGAGTAGAATTATTGATCTGTTATACATGACATATGAAAAATATCAAACATAAAATTGAAGATTTCATTGAGATTATATCAGTTGGAGAATATTATTAAAAGAAGAGTAATGATACAGTTACAAAATATGTATATGAAGTTTGTAATCTCAATGTTATTCATTTCAAACGTCGTTTTAAACTATATACATTTGAATTTAAAAAACACTACGAATTACAACAGAAAATAGACATTTACAACACCTTAATTCACTTGATTATAACTCATCACTTATTCTACATCATAAGCCATCTACTATTATTATATATTCATCACAGAGTCTACCAGAGTCGAAAAGTGCATAAATTTTAATTTGTTGCATATGTATTTTATGTTGCCAATACTGCCAAGATCAGAAGTGAACAGATTACCTCGAAACGAGTACCAGCTAGCACCGCAGCTATTTCACCAAAGGCTAATTTGAATCTGCAAATAAAAATGCAAATTAAAAGTAAATCTTTTACTCGACCGAAGATACATGTGTACATGTTGCCTTATGAACTCGTACACTCTTCATCTTCAATTCTTGATCCCTAAAACAACAAAATTTCAAATTATCACAAGTATGAATATTAAAAAAAACCTAAGTTATAAAGCCAAATAATTGAGACATAACAATAAGTAAATTAAATAACACTTACATTAGTATTCAACCAAGATGGAGGTGGCCAAAAATTTTTGGAATAAATTGGAAAATTTGAGAGCGGTGCGACGGTACCGTCTTTCAAGTCATAGACTCCAGTGCACCATCCGGGGTACTTGTTATCATAATCTTTAATGAACAAAGTATCGATTAAGTAGACACAATTTTCTCTAAAGGCAGGAAATTCTTTAGTTGAAATGGAATAGGAACAAGCATTTTCCACGAAAAAACTAGTGTCCTTCAATCCATTAACAACATGTACCCACTGATTAATTTCTTCATCAAGCTTAAAGACATCAACACGTACGGGGTACAGATAACGTTCAGAATCCTCCTCATCCTCGAAGTTAATCTCGACGTTTTCGTGACAATATATCTGCTTAAAAACTAAAAACAAATCCTGAAATGACTTTACCAAATGCTTGATCCCAGTGCCATTGAACTTGGGATTCGGAGCCACAATTTCGTTGACCTCGAAAGACTTTGGCTCTACTGCTATAGTGAGGCCTGTCTGGTTCAAAGCGTAGAATTTGCCTTTGTGAAAAGCAATGTCTTCAACGTAAACCCTACCATCACCAATGGGTATCTGAGTCCAAGTCGGGTCGTTCTTGCGCCAAATTCCGAGTTTCTTCATTGAATATATAGCCATGATTGTAAAACTATCATCTTCGAAACGAGGTGAAACGGCCACTTTCTGAACAAAATAAGCATTACGGCCTTTACAGTCATCGTGATCACCGGCTAATCCAAGACCATAGGACTTGGCTATTTCGGTAACGCGATAATCCAGAAGGTTTAAAGAGTTGGGTAAGCTATTCTTAGGCAAGTTCCGGAAAAGAGCTCCAGTGAGCGGATCCTTGACTCGAACTCTTCCCGAATTCAACTCCTCAACATTAACCAACCACATGAACGTGCTGCTGCTTGAGCTTGCAGCTGCAGGTGTGTTATAAAGTGGTCGAATGATGTAAAGAGTTGACTGTGTGAGTGAAAGATGGCCAGAATCACAAACTGCGCTACTGACAGGAGATGGGATGTTGAGAGTTGAGTTTGGAGACACAGGCCTTTGAGGAAAAGGGACTAAGTAACGAAGCCTGTTACAAGTGGCTCTTAGGACAAGGATTTCGTTTCTTGTGAGGCGTTTTGTGATCGATACTCGTAAATCTTTTGGTAGTTTTATCCAATCGAGAGTGGTTTTGTCCATGGCAGGGAAACAAGTTATTAAGTCTTGGCCTTAGAGCTTAAAAGTAGAGGAAGAAGATTGGTTCAGATGAGTTTTAATTGAGAGTGAAATTAATTGGACTTATTTGAGATTTATAAAGCAATTGCTCATGTATTTTCTTTTTCTCTCTCTTTTAAATATTGAGATTTATTATCAAAAGTAACGTTACACGTACAAAGTGAAATTAAGTTAGTTTGTATGCACAAGTGGCAATAAGCTGAATACATAAACAATCACTTAACATACATGACAATTTGTTATGTATTCCAACTATTTTATATAGCTGATATGGGTGCTGAACAAAGATGTTTAACTAAGGTTGCTTTAGAAAATTTTGGATGAAATGTTTGTGCCCTTGTTCGAAGCGGGTTAAAAGCTATTCTCATTTAAAGAGAGGAGCCAGCGAGAATTTAAGTCCAGATCTTTTGAGAGCAAACTGTGGATATCACCATTCCGCCAACTACTCTTGGGCAAACTCGATGGGCACTTTTTGTTTAAATAAAAAAAAAAATTGATTAGATTAAGAATATGGAAAGTGGGCGTAGGAAAGCACTTTGTTAGGATGATGGAGTGAATCTTTTCAAGTCTAAAAGCTAATCATGGTAATGAAGTCATACTAGGTTGTAGATTTCATTGAGTATGGTGAGGAAGAAATTTTAAGAGTGTGTGGGTGAGAAGCTGCCGATAGTCCATTGGACATTTGATAGCATTTACTGTGTAAAATTCCAATTTCAAAGGGAAATTTAAAAACAATTGATTTGAAAGAAGACTAATGGCAATTACACGGTGAAGAAAGAGGTGGAATGCATAATAGTGGGCATAGGACATGAAACTGTCTCATACGGAAGCAGCCTTGGTGAGAAAGTGATGATAATAATTGAAGTAGGGGCCTTTCGCTCTTGTCCGCTAATGTCTTCATTTTGTGCATGTGAATTTGATTCTAGTGATGTTCTATCATGCTTTGTCCACCCATCTTGTCCCTTCATGCTCAGATTTTCTCTCTCGTATTTGAGTTTCTTAACTGAGAATAAGGTCTGGGTGATCATGGCGTGTTTATGACGCAGGATTGCACAAGATTCAATTAGGTTAATTATTTTAAATCTTTATCATGATTCTATTCCGGTGTTACATATTGTTTGGGCTATATATACAGTAGCTTTTAAAGTTTAAACTGGCTAATTGATCAAAATATTTAACCGACACGCTTTTAACCCACTAATTAGTTTCTTGGGTTGTATATTAATTGATTGGCAAACTAATGTGTATCGTAATGAGCCAGCTCCAATTGTGAGGCTTGACGGAATTGAAAAGAGGTAGATAGGATTAATGTTTACGAAAATTTAAATGAGGTTTATGGGATATGTTTATGAAGCGATTTTCTCAAATTACTACAAGGGTAAAATTGGTCTAACTGGAGTTATTAACAACTATAAAAGCATGTTGTGGTGAAGTCATATATCCTACGCTGTAGATGCGAGAGTGACTATATGAGAATGTGTTGAAAGTTGATTGAAAATTTGGTACCACTCACCGAGACACAATTTCAATGGGAACAATTGCTACACTTTTTTTTTTCTTTTTTGAATATAATTGCTATACTCTTGATTTCAAAGAGATGGAATTTAATAATGGGAAGTTGGGAACACATGGGACTAGGGGTGGGCAAAATTCGGTTCGGTTCGGTTTTTCATATAACCGAACCGAACCGAATCGGTTCGGGTCTTATTATATCACAAATTTTTTATAAACCGACCTTTTGATGGTCAAATTGAACCGAACCGAATTTTTCGATTCGGTTCGGTTCGGTTTGATTCAGATTTTAATAGCATCTGTTTCATACACTCAACTTAACTGATTATTTTTTATAAGAACGTAGCTAGAAAGATAAACTACCAAACCACGTTAAAAAGCAACAAAAACATAAATAAGACAGACGAGAAAAACCAAAATCCTGCATATTTTTTTCTACTAAAAGAAAAGCACTCCCAATTCGAGCCATGACCAAAGTCAATCAACAACACTAAATGCCAAAATCAAGCCAAAATCCTGGATTATTAAGTAACATGAAAGCAATACAAAAACAAATTTGATCAAATTTAATTACACATCAGCGACTTACTTGGGTTGATCTCCACTTAATTGAATTATTAAGCAATCTTAGGATAATATTCATTTAATTCAACTTTCAGAAAGCAATTGAAGATCAAATTGAATTATTAGGCAAACATACAAAAACCGAGCCGCTTATTCCTATTTTATCAAAAACAAATCTGACCCAAATGTCAGTTTTCTCAGCAAGCCATGAATCTACAGTCCTTCCTCAACAGCTCAACCAAACCCAACCGAGAACATGCATTCAAAATTAACGACGCCAAGAACTTATCAACAAAAACCCCATTATGAAGGTTTAAACAAAACATAATCAGAGCTTGTTCGAAGAGAGAGAGAGAGAGAGAAATTGACCACAAATTAAATTAAAACAAAACCAGAAAGTGCAGCCAAGATAGAAAGAGAAACAGACATTAGATGGCAAGCTCGATTGCAGTTGACGGACGGTGATGGCTTGCTGCAGGAGACTTGACGGCTGGCTATGTGAGATGCGATGGTAAACAAGGGATTTATTTGTTTCGTATTTGTTTTGAGATTTTTGTTTAGTTTGCATGTTAATTTAGTTATCGGTTGGGTCTCAGTTTTCATCAATCCCAACCGAAATGAAACCGTCCAATTTAGGTTATTAGACAACCGAAGCAAATATCGAACCGAATCTGATAGAACCGAAGCGAATCGGTTCGGTTTGGTTCGGTTCATCGGTTCGGTTCGGTTCTTCAATTTTTTGCCCACCCCTACATGGGACATTATTAATTCAATTGTTTCGTATATATATGAAAGCCTTTATATTCATGGATGCGCCTTTCTATCAATTGTCCGCTAATGACTTCATTTACTCTTGTGAAACCGTAGCTAGTGATGTTCCATCATGCTTTGTCCACTCATGGTCAGACCTCTACCTCGAATTTGACTCTCTTAAAAGAGAGTAAAAGCTTGGGATATGGACAGATTGTACGCCAATTACAGATTATGTTGGCTTTTAGAGATTGGCTGGAAGGGTTATTTTTAATCAGTACCCAAATGTTTCAATATATTTTACTTCATACCCACTTGTTTTGACAATATCACTGCACACTCATTCCGTAACTTTTTGTGTTAAATATGACGACATTGCTGTTATAAAATTGAAAAGACTAAAATGTCCCTAAACTGAATTGATTTGGTTGTGTGGATGCTAAAATACTCATTATAATTTATAAAATTTACAATAAAAAAATACAAATATGAGAGTATAATATAATTAAAACTAGACAAAAAATAAATAAACAATTTACCTATAATTTATTCAATTCAATGTTTCCATAAAAATCTTATTTTCAAGTGAGGGTGATTGGACGAAGCAAAATTTACAATAAAGATCATACTTCAATAAATTTAACATTTGAAATGGAGAAGAAATTTAAAAAGAAAAGAAAATGGAGAAGGAAAAGAATATAATTTTTATTATTTTAATTCTTACATACTTGTATTTCTTGTTTTACCCTTTTGATCATTAAACTAATATAGAATTTTAGCGTTTTAGGTGTACAGTGATAGTTATCAAAATAAGTGGGTGTGGAATAAAATATGTTGAAACATTTGAGTACTGGTTAAAAATAACCCCGAGATTGGAATAACATGACTTGTGGGGGACGGTCGAAGAAGATAGTGTGCTTTCCCTTTTTTGAGTTTGGAATTTGTTTTACGTACTCTTTCTTTTTTCCCTTTTTTTTGGGGAAAATTAATTTACATGACACTTCAAGAAGATTTTCATGCAATACTTTGACATTTTAAGATCAACTATAATATCTGTATAGAATTCAGTCTAATCTTGTAAGGTGCGCCAAATACTGAAAACCTTTTTGGTACTTTCTGCATACTATTTTTTTGTTATATATCCTTCTTAAACAATCATGTAATAAGAATAATGGGTAATAAGAATCTAACTTACAATGTAGCTAGTTTCGGTCATTAAGATAAAAGATGTTAATAAGAATCAATTGGGTTATGAATCTCATACTTTGTAAAATTACTAATAAACCATTACGAGTTGAAATCCAAGTGTTGATATTTTTATTATTGTTCTTTAAAATATTAGTTATAATGACGTTTCTAAAAAAAATTGTTGCCATTTCCAGCATGCGGTAAATTTTTTAAGTCAATAATTTTAGTGGACAATAATAAATCAAAATTTTAGGAGAATGCAGTCTTGAAGATTTCGTCATTATATTTTTCTGCTACGCAATCTTGAAGAGTTCGTCATTAAATTTTTTGGCTATTCAATCTTTTCAAGTAATAGATTAAATTTTTGCATATGTGAATAGGGAATTAAGTTACCATTAAACTAAAAAATTAAAAATATATATATAGTTTTGTGGCGCATATGCTCAGCATAAGTGTCAATTCTGTATGCTTTTTTAACAAACATGCATGCCTTTTATATGTTTTAACTGACTGGGATGCCTACTCTCATATGAGAAAAAAAAATATTAATGATGAATGAAAAAAAATATATACATGCCTATTCACATATCAAAGGTTGGGTGGAAATTTTTTTTTCCTTTTTAAATTTTTTTGTTTAACAGTAACATAATTCTCTGTCCACCTATGTGAGCGGGTTTAAGAACCAAATTTCTTATTTTCAACACAAAAAATTTTACCATTCCAACTAAATTTACAAACCCGATTGCCAAAGTAAAAGATATTCTTGCTTTTGATTTATATCCAAAATAGCAATGGAAGATGGAGACTTTTTCCGACCAAATGCATGAAATTCTACCAAAAGCTTACGGAGAGTGGTTGTGTATTGGCAGATTGGCGGATTACTCAAGTGGCAATATTCAGCAAATTCAATTATAATATCTCTGATTAGTCAATTAATTGTGTGGCTATGCAATCCTGAAGATTTCGTCATTAAATTTTCTGCTAGGCAAGCTGCATATACTTTGCAGTTTTGGAAGTCAAAAAACGTCTCTTACCATCACTCAAGAAATTTTATCAATTGGCAACCACAAAATAGAAGAGACCCAATAAAAGTTAAATAACTGGGAAAAAAAAAAAGGGAACGAAGAAAAAAGGCGGTCGATGAAAACAAAAAAATCCTAAGAGAACAGACGAACAAGGTAGATTCCAAGTTTCATGAAGCAAGATACTTCGGATCAGAATTATAGCAACATTTTTGGCATCACTTTTGTCTGAAAGATCTTGAGAACAACGAGAAATTCCACTGAATAACAGGCCAAACAGATAGAAGCATGCTGAATTGAACGAAACACGGAATCATTAAATAAATAATTAAAGTTAATTTCATTGATGCTGCAACATTTTTTTTTTTTTTAAAGTAAGATCCTCTCTCTATGGTAGAAGTTACAATTCTTACCTAAGAAGCTAGCAGGCACATTATTATTCTGTGCTATGACATAGTTGATTTCAGAAACGAGAAATTACAACGCAGCAGCGCCTGAATAATAAAATCTCAAACAATATTAATAGCGGCCAGCGTGCTAAAGTTTACAGGTTTCACAAATCTATGAGATCCTCCAAAGAATGTTAGAGCTGCCAATTCTGCAGTCTTCTGAGTTGGATGAAATCGGTCCCAGAATAAATAGTCATCACGATTTTGACAAAGGCTGGCCGTTTGATTACACATAGTTGTTGCGTCTCCACAGCAAGCTTTCCTGATTTCTTTGAAACCTAAAGAAAGAGATTTAAATTTAAAATTAAAAAATTTCAATTTTAATTTAAGCACAATTAATTCCTGCGAATGCGATTAATTGGATGAAGCTAATATTTAAGGCTTAATTGTTACCAAAGGCTTGTTGAGATGTAATTAGTAATCTAGTAAATTGAGCAAGAAGTTTGAAGGGTTACTTGGTTCAATGTGAAGTAAATGGTAGAATTTATATTTGCAATATGGCTTGGAAATGTAAAACATGATCAATGCAATCTCTAGAGTTGTCTATAATGCATATAAATATAGATCTCTGGATGTATGAAAAGTAAGAAGAAAGAAATGAATTAAGCAATAAAGTTTCAGAAATTTCCAGCAAATACTCTGTTCTTAAATAAAAATTCTTCTACACTTCCGCTTGCACCCAACAAATTTGGTATTAGAGCTTTTCCAAAGCACCCTCAAAATGACATCAAATACCCTACCCACATTATTTTCATATGCTCCCAGCCAAGTTCCAATATTTGAAGGGGTACATTATGAATATTGGAGTAATCAAATGGAAACGTTTTTCCTCTCTCAAAATTTATGGGATGTTGTTGAAGATGGATATGCTGAACCACCAGAATCTGCGAGTTCTTCAGATTGGACTCAAGCACATCAACAGCAGTACAAAGAAAACATACAGAGAAATGCCACGGCGCTTCGATATATCTAGCAAGGTGTTAGTAAGTCAATTTTTCCCAGAATTTTTGGTGTCAAGAAGGCAAAAAATGCTTGGGAAATCCTAAAACAAGAATTTCAAGGTTCCGAAAAGGCAGTCACCATCAAGTTGCAGACTTTGTGGAAAGAATTCGATAATTTCTCAATGAAAGACAGTGAAGGAGTTCAGGATTTTTGCAGCAAAGTTACTGAGATTGTGAACCAGATCAAAGGTTGCGGGGACACCATTGAAGACAAGAAGGTGAATGAAAAAGTGTTGAGATGTCTTCCTCCAAAGTTTGATCATGCAGCAGCAGCCATTGAAGAATCAAGGGATTTGTCCAAGATGACTTTTTCAGATTTGTCAGGATCACTACGGTCTCATGAGCAAAGAATCAATCGATCTTCAAGTCAGCCTACAGAGCAAGCTTTTTAGTCAAAGATTAGTAATTCATATCAGAATAGAAGCAGCAAGAAAGACCAAAAGAACGGAGGCTCATCTCAAAGAAACGGACAACATGGCAAAAGGCAAAGAGAACAGAATGACAATCGCAACAAGTGGAAAAATGACAGAGGGAATTCACAACAAAATTCAGATTCTCAGTGCATTATTTGTAAACGGTCTAATCATGAATCAAAAGATTGCCGTTATAAATGCACAAGGTGTCGCATTCCTAACCATTCTCAAAGGGATTGTTGGTATCAAAATAAGAAAGGCAAAAATGAGGCAAATTTTACAAAGGAAGGTGATGGAGATTACTTGTTTTATTCAAGTAAAGGTGCTGAACGTGAATCATATAATTTGTGGTACTTGGATAGCGGCTGCAGCAACCACATGACTGGAGAACGTGACATTTTCATCAGCCTTGACCAAAGTTTTAATTCGCAAGTGAAGCTTGGAGATGGAAAGATGCAGAAAGCTGTGGGAAAAGGTACTATTGCTGTCCATACAAAGAGAGGTAACAAAAAGCTCATTTCTGATGTTCTTTATGTTCCAAATTTAACTCAGAACCTCTTGAGTGTGGGGCAACTAATTCAAAAGGGTTTTTCAATTTATTTTGATGATGAAAAATGTAAAATTATTGATAAAAGTAATAATCACACAGTGGCCGTTGTTGAAATGTCGAAGAACAAGGTTTTTCCTCTTGTTATGCCACTTGATGAGAATGTTGCTCTCAAAACTGAAAATTTGGATTTGACAAATTTATGGCATTTCAGATATGGCCATTTAAACTATAAAGGGCTGAATTTGCTCAAGCAAAAGAACATGGTGATTGGCTTACCTGATGTTGGAAGATCTGAAAAAGTTTACGAGGGCTGTACATATGGAAAAATACATAGACTTCCATTTCTTAAAAATTCATGGAGAGCCAAAGCTCCATTAGAATTGGTGCATGCTGATATTTGTGGTCCTACAAGGACTCTCTCTCTCAATAACAGGAAATATTTCATTCTTTTTGTTGATGATTATACGAGGATGATGTGGATTTATTTTTTGAATGAAAAATCAGAAGCTTTCTCAACTTTTCTTCAGTTTAAAGCTCTTGCAGAAAGGCAAAGTGGTTGCAAAATGAAGACCTTGAGAACTGATCGTGGTGGTGAATTTATCTACACTCCATTCATGAATTATTGTAGGGATAATAGAATTCAAAAACAACTTACTGTCAGCCGAAGTCCACAACAAAACGGAGTCGTAGAACGGAAAAATCGTATTGTAGAGATGGCAAGAAGCATGTTGAAAGGCAAAGGCATTCCTAACAACTTATGGGCAGAAGCATGTCATACTGCTGTGTACATTCTCAACAGGTCTCTTACAAAAGCTGTCAGAGACAAAACTCCATTTGAAGCTTGGCACAACCGAAAGCCAACTGTTGATCACTTGAAAATTTTTGGGAGTATTGCTTACGCTCTTATTCCAGCTCAAAACAGGGAGAAGTTTGATGAAAAAAGTGAAAAATATTTGTTTATTGGCTATAATGACGAGTCTAAAGGGTATCGGTTGTTGAATCCTACAACAAATAAGCTTGTTATCTCAAGAGATGTTGTATTTGATGAGGCATCAGCTTGGCAGTAGGAAAAAGATCAATCTCAAGCATCTAGCTTTTTTGAAACTCCTGTAGCTCCACCAAATTCTTCACAGCAAAATAATTTGGAACAAAATTCTCCAAGTTCAGCAGCAAAAGGTTCTTCGGATGATGAAAGCCCTCCAAGGAAGATAAAGTCAATGAGAGAAATTTATGAGTCATGTGAACTTGCTTTATTTTCTTGTGAGCCTCAAGACTTTGAGGAGGCCTCAAGAAATGAAGATTGGATCAGTGCAATGAACGAGGAAATGGCCACCATTGTGAAAAATAAAACTTGGGAGATGGTTAATTTGCCAAATGGAAAAGAAGCAATTAGACTGAAATGGATCTTTAAAATCAAGTACAATGAAGATGGTTCAGTTCAAAAATACAAGGCGGGGATATTCTCAGCTGCCTGGAGTTGATTTTACAGAAACGTTTGCTCCCGTAGCTCGAATGGAGACTATTCGAACTGTTCTTGCCTTGGCAGCCCAAATGGAATTGAATGTGTTCCAGCTAGATGTAAAATCGGCATTTCTGAATGGTGAAATTGAAGAAGAGGTCTACGTTGAGCAGCCTAAAGGATATGAAGTGAAAGGTGAAGAAAACAAAGTTTATCGACTCCGAAAAGCCTTGTATGGCTTGAAGCAAGCCCCTCGAGCGTGGAATACCAGAATTGATAGATATTTTGTTAAAAATGGATTTGACAGAAGCTCAAGTGAACCTTCTCTTTATGTAAAAAGGGAAGGTATTGATTTCCTTATTGTTTGCCTTTATGTTAATGATCTAATTTATTGTGGCACTAATCTGGAAATGGTGGAAGAGTTTAAAAAAAGCATGTTCGATGAATTTGAGATGACTGATTTGGGCTTAATGAAGTATTTTCTTGGCATTCAAGTGAAGCAAGCCAGAGGAAAAATCTTTTTTTTTGTCAAGAAAAATACATAGAAGATTTGTTGAAGAAATTCCACATGTTCAAATGCAAACCAGCACTTACTCCTATGGGTTTGAATGAAAAATTGAAGCATGATGAAAAAGAAGAAAAGGTTGACGCAAGAATCTATAGAAGTTTGGTTGGTTCGTTGATTTATCTAACCAACTCAAGACCTAACATTTTGCACTCAATTAGTGTTCTTTCCAGTTTTACGAATGATTCAAGGAAGTCTCATTATATTGCAGCAAAGAGAATCTTAAGGTATCTTCAAGGTACAAAAAAGCAAGGGGTCATGTATGAAAAAGAAGACAATTGCAAGCTTGTTGGTTTTACTGACAGTGACTTGGCTGGTTCCCTTGATGACAGAAAAAGCACATCAAGTTATTTATTTTGTCTTGGTACAAATGTGATTTCATGGAGCTCAAAGAAGCAAAAGTCAGTGGCTTTATCCTCAGCCGAGGCAGAATACATTGCAGCAACTGAATCAGCTTGTGAAGCTGTTTGGCTTAGAAGAATTCTCAATGATTTGCAGTTCGATCAAGAAGCTACAACAACAATTTATTGTGACAACATGTCAGCCATTGCTCTAACAAAGAACCATGTTTTTCATGTTAAATCTAAGCACATTGAGCTGCGTTATCACTACATCCGTGACTTAGTAAACAAAGGAGAAGTTAACATGGAGTTTATCAGCACTAATGAGCAGCCAGCAGATTTTCTGACCAAAGCAATCGTCACTGAGAAGTTTGAAAAATTCAAAAAGCAATTGAAGATTACTAATTAAGAGGGGGTGTTGAGATGTAATTAGTAATCTAGTAAATTGAGCAAGAAGTTTGAAGGGTTAATTGGTTCAATGTGAAGTAAATGGTAGAATTTATATTTGCAATATGGCTTTGGAAATGTAAAGCATGATCAATGCAATCTCTAGAGTTGTCTATAATGCATATAAATATAGATCTCTGGATGTATGAAAAGTAAGAAGAAAGAAATGAATTAAGTAATAAAGTTTCAGAAATTTCCAGCAAATACTCCGTTCTTAAATAAAAATTCTTCTACACTTCCGCTTGCACCCAACAAGGCTAAAGGGTTTCCCATGATATCAAGTGTCAATCGAAATGAATTTCCAATAGAGTAATTCATTGCAGGGAGTTGAGAGCTCAATTGTTGTAAGAGGGTCTCAGTTGCATTGTAGAATTGTCGAGCAAACTCGTTTGCTTCCTTAAGGCACGCACCACCATTATAAGAACGTTCTACCGGGCAGCAACCAATTGGAGGAATAGTTATAATGGCGAATTTTCTAGCTCCCAAATTATATAGACTCTGCATAAATATAAATTTCAGGGTATCTTTAGATCTTTCATTCTATGGCTATTGTGGAATATTTAATGGAATCGCTATATACGTACATATGCATTATTAATGTATATGACTTGATAACTTTCTCCACTTTAATAAAATGTAAGATCCTGAACAGATTGGTGCTATATCATAATAATAATAATAATAATAATAATAAGGTATGGATGCCTAAACGCGGATTTTGTGTGGATTCACTAATTAAACAAAAATACTATTATAGTGTGATAGAAAATCTACATGAAATGTACATTTTCACGTCCACATGATAGAATAACAACACACACAAAGAGACACATACATACATATATTGAGAAATAAATTAATAGTTATATATTGTGCAGAAGTAAGGGGTTTTTTTTTTAACTTATTGACTTAACTTCAATAAGTTAAGTCGTTATGCTTGTTTTTTTTTTTTCAATTTAATAAAAATTTTCAATCATTAAATTGTTAAGCCTTTTTTTTTTTTACTTAATCTATAAAATCTTAATGACATTATTAAAAGGTATTTTATAAGATATCCCTATCTAATTAGCATTAGTTATTTTTACATTTTTTATTTGATATTTTTCATATAGTACATCATAAACTACAAAAAAAAATTGATTACCATGTTCTAAGGGTTTTATTCACTTGAACACGATTTAATAAAATACTATGTGATTTATATTCATCGAGATGTTTGTTATTCATTTAACATTTAAAATTTTTAAGGGCACAAATATGAAAGTATTAGGTTTTCAAACTTTTTGAGTTGAAAAAATAAATAACTGAATACTTATTATTAGATATTCAAATTAAGAACCAAACATGTCTCAAATTAAGCATCAAATATGGCTTTTAGATTCAGAAATTTTTTTTTTTGATGGCATAGGTGGACTGGAGGTTGTCTAGGAAGTCTGGAGATAGAAGACCGCGGGAGCGCTGATGATCGAGGATATCATTGCTTCCTGAACTAACGATGAACAACGATTTTGAAAGCAATGTAGCAGCTGCTGCTGGTCCACATAGCACTGTGATATTTCCCCCGTACAGTCGCAAATAGGTTGATCTGCTCCCCCAATGACATGAAATTGTTCTGTACTTTATGAACAGCAATATAATATTATTTGTACAACTTGAAGTTAGTTTATGATTAATATATTATTCTTTAATTTTACCAGGGGTTATAACTTATTTGAACAATATTAAAGGATCAATAATGAAGCAGCTTGTTGCTATCAGACACACCCATTCTGGATTCTGTGGATTCTCTCACACTCAAGAGTTATGTCTGCCACTTCTTTTATACCCCCATACATCCGTTTTCATTTTGTTTAAAATTTTAAATTCTAGAGCCTTTACTTACATAAGTTGACATTTGCGTCACTTGCACTACATTGGACGGTTGAATAATTAATGCTGGTCATTTTCAACTGAAAGTAAAACAAGAGTAGAAAGCTTAATTAGTTTACAAATACGAGTCCAGTTGCGTTTAGAATTCCTGAGCCTCCAGAAGCAAAATTGACACCCTCAAGTATATTCCTTTTAAAAGTGGAGGAATCGTTCAAAAGAGCAAAAAATGAAGGTGGATTATTCTTATAACCCAACAGCGTCACTGATTCAAATCAACAAAACACACTAATTATCTAAAATATCAATGTACGTATATAAAGGAAAAACAGAAAAATCATTCAATCCATAGGTTTATACATAGATATACATACCTATTCGATCGGCTGTGTTATAGCCATTACTAAACCTTCCTGTTGGCTCAGAAAAAGGATAATCAATTCCATTATAATAGAAATCTGCTTTAATTTCTTGGCTCACTGGTAAGAAGTTGTTAGTGCCAACATCCATTGTTGAGTCACTAAATACGAATACTGCTGGCACTGCCGTTTCACCAATATCAGCAGCCACAATGGCTGTTGACATCAAAACAATAAGGAAACACCATGTATACTTCTTGGCCATGTGCTCAAAATATTTTCCAAGTTATGTACACTATGTATCTTTGTGTTACTCACCTGCCCTTATAGATATTTATACATGAATGCTGTGTTTACTTACCAGATTGGAGAATCGGAATCCGGAATCGGAATGATTGATGTGTTTACTTGTTAAATTGTGTCCAGGAATGGGAATGGTTTGTGCGGACCCCACACGAAATATGGAATGATTACGGGAGTTTTGATTCCGGGCGAGAGGGTTGGGAATCAGAACTCCATTCCCGGGACTGACGCTTTTATCCCTCAACAAATTTCATAATTCTCGTTTTGTCCTCGGTTAAAAAGCAAAAAGACAAACAAAACCAGCGATCTCTCTCTCTCCGTCTGCAACAGCCGGTCTCTCTCTCTCTCTCTCGAACTGCAGACAACGATCGGTTCTTGACCCCTCGTCTCCGTCGTTCGTCACGCTGCAACCCACCGTTGTTGTCGTTGTCTGCCTCGCGTCGTCGTCAGCTGCACCCCGTTGTCGTCAGCTGCACCCCGTCGTCGTCAGCTGCCCCGCGTCATCGTCTGCTGCCTTGCGTCGTCTGCTGCCTCGCGTCGTCCGATTCCGATTTCCTTCTCCGTTCAAATTTTAACAGTTATGATTATTATAATTATAAATTATTTTCATTTTATTATTATTGTTGTTGTTGTTGTTGTAGTAGTAGTAGTTATTTAATTTCATTATTATCATTAATTATTACTATTATTTATTTATTTATAACGTTATTATTAAATTTATTATTATTATCATTAATACCAAAGGACAACTATTATTATTATTATTATTTAAGATTATTATTATTATTATTATTAACAACTACTAAGGGTATTTTAATAACTTTAAACAACTTAACTTATTCCGATTCCGATTCTTAGATAAAGTAAACACATCAATGGAGTTCTAACTCATTCCGATTCCGATTCTTATAGTTTAAGTAAACAACTTAATTTGATTTTCATTCTCCATTCCGATTCCAGTTCATTCCGATTCCTGTCCATTCCGATTCCAACCATTCCGATTACTGATAAGTAAACGCAGCAGAGCAGAAAAGTGACAGTAATAACAAAAGGGTAGCGATATGATTAATTTTGTCATTGACTCATTATTACATGATGTTATGTGGCGGTAATTAAACAAGAACTTTGATTTTATAGAAAGTCCCTACTTTTTTTAAAATTAAATATACAGTATGTTTTATGCATCATAATCCATGCACCGACAAATTGATGCATGCTACTTCACGTTGCTGAAATTAGTAGACAAATATAACTCCATAACGCTTAACATCACCAATATCGTCAAAGCTGTCTTCCAATTATCGTCCTCGCAGCTATTTTCTTCTTCTTCTTTTTTCTGCATAATTTATTTAATTTAACTTAATATTGGCTGACGAAGTTTTTTTTTTTTTCCTAAACATTATATAATCTTTAGATGCTTAGTTAAGGCCACAATCAATAGAGAAGACAAAATTCATATAGATTAAAATTATTTGTGCGATTATTTCTTCACCTTAGGAAGAAACTTGTTGGTGCAAATATTTTAGAGGCGACACATGCCGTGTTTCAGGTGTCTTCGATCCGTTCTTGAATCCCATAATTATACGTATCGCAACAAAATATATCATAGGTTGAAACGTTTGTTCGCCTGCTCAAGAAACGTCACTGTCTCTCCGTGTTTAATTAATTAAGACCATAAACAAGAATTATCCTAGAACAATGAATCGTTGGATGCCATCAGTAAGTTGTGTCTGTTCGCAATGTCACCCGCAATTCTTACTTCCAAGTAATTTGTAGTTTATATATGTTTTACGTGGCAACTTAGATTTCTCCAATGCTGTCACAAAGAGGTCTTTGAGAATCTGGGGAAATTCCATAAAGCACTCATTCTCCTTTACAACATTTCTTTGCATTTGAGGTAGAGCTCGCTTGAATATATATTCCTAAGTGAAATTGCAAGGATGAACACTTTTTACCCACTCTGAGTGGTGTACAATTCTTTTCTGTTTTGATTTCCGGGAGTGAATGTTGGGCGTGCAGATGGTACATTTCTTCCAAAATTGACATAACAATTAGTTGGTGGCCTTGGAATCAATAATTCATTAAAGTTAACTGCTGAAAAATTAAAATCTCAATAACTATGTAATTTTTTTAAAAAAAATGTTTCAAATGAAATGAAAGAATAGGTTGCTGGCCTAAGATTCAATCCCTGCAAGTGAATTGCTGAAAAGTTTAAATTAAAAAATAAAATAAAATAAAATAAGTGGGCGGTGTCAAGTGTCTTGTCGACAATTACTGTGCCATTCATTGTTTGTCGGATGGCTTTACTTAAGTCTGATTTCTTCAATTTTTATCTTCTTTTGGGCCGATCAGCGTTAAATTACGAATTGACAACAACACCTGTCAGGCTGTGACAAATACTCCTGAGGAGTTGCGTTTGAGTTGTTGGGTATGATGTGCGCGATCACTCGAGGCTTTTTAGACCTCTTCAAATTTTAGTGGATCGGTAGACACTTGTTAATTATGGGTACCTAATCCACCAATAATTTTCAATTATTTTTCAAACCAATTAGAACTTATATTACGCGTATCAAACGTTTAATATATTTGTATATATGGACAAATTTTAGCTAAATTTATAGATTTTTTTTAAAAAGAATAATATTTGAGGTTATAATAATTAAGTCTTAAATATATCATATAACATTCATCTATTTAATAGTAGAATATTAATTTTATTAATTATAAAATTCTTTACCTAATAAATAAATATTACATAATAGTTGAAACACAATTAAGGTTGTAACTGTTGGACATTAACATTATTGTTAAAAAATAAATGATAGTAAATTAAGAGCAAACCAATTTGGAAAAAAAAAAAAATCATTTTCTCAATTCAGTATAAAGACTTGGCCATTGGGCTACAAGAAGAACCAAACAGTTCATGGGCCAATAACGAGTTCAAAAGAGTAATAACGTTTAAGTACCTTCTCTTTTTCTTAAAATTACCACTATCGATATAGTTTAAGATTTTATACAAGAGTACCTAATGTTATGTTTATTAACAGGGCGTTGAGATTTTAGTGACAGGTGGTATTACGTACCGTTTGGTTGGTTAGAAAGTGACTCAACTACCGTTGTCTTCGCAATCTAAGTTTTACTCCTCCATGTGCATTCACAAATAGATGGACTAATAGTTACAGTTTAATTAAAAACATGATTTTTAAGTGTACCTATATATTCTCTAAGAAAGATAATTTGTAGCATTTAACTTGGCTAATCTGCGATTATTTTGTTTATTGGACAGTGAGATTGTCCACTAATGAATAGCCATAAAAAAGTTATTTGAAAATGTTTGAGATTATCTTAAATATTACTTATATATTAATCTCTTGTTGAAGATGCTTTTGTAACTCTTCCTTTTTAGTTTAATATATTTTAATTTATATTTAAAAAAAATGAAAGAATATGTTTTGATTTTCTCATGTCACACGCCATGTAATTCATCAAGTACTAACTGTGCATTTATATCCCTATAAAAGAAATTAAAAAAAGTGTGCATTTATTTCTCTCTATGTGACTATGCACCAACTAAATGTTTAAAATTGTACAATGCATTTTAATTTTATTAAATTTAAGACTTCGAATAAAATATATAAAGTTCGTAAATTTACCTCATTTCTTAATGTGATTCTTTAAATATACAGTTATTTTTGTCTATTTGGTATTACTTATTTAATGGTTATATATGCTTATTTCAATCTCATAGACTATTTTTTAATTTTTTGTTGCTATTTATTTTATTTTTTAGTAGAGCTTTTAAAAATTAGATTAGCTTTTTTTTTTTTGTACTAGTATAAGCTCAAAATTATCGATTTTGGGAGTAGAGGTTGAAGAATTTTTTTAAAATGTTAAAATATCTAAAATATTATTTAATTATTTGACAATTTTATTCAATTCTTTTCATGATATAGCTTTCAAAAAAATTACATTTCAAAGATTTTTGATAAAAATTCTCATGGTCAATCAAACAACTAAAATTTTTTAATAAAAACTTTATTAATAAAAATTCTATTTAAATAAGATCTATTTGAAGGGCTAAGTAATTATTGTGGGGATTTGAATGTGGAGTATAGAACATAACAATGAATATAGGTGACTTTATCAACTTCCATGAACAGAACACAGTATCACTAGGAGGAGTGTGCTGTTAAGTTACAAATTATGTTTTAATTAGTGAATTCGTCAATAAACAGGGAGTAAAATGTTATTATCCAAAGACCAAATATCAATTGGGTGCTACGGCCTACAGGATCTTCTCGGAGTGCCACTCTTGAACTGGTGATGCATTTTTATCCACATTCAGATTTTATTCCAAATTTTCCATCACTTTCTCGAAAAAAAACGATTGAAAACGACATGCCCACTAAAGCATTTTGAAACACTTTGTCTTCTGAATTTCTGACGCAACACAAACGGCAGAGTCAACATCAGCAAGAAGAAAATCATTAACTGTTTCAGTTTGTTCTTTAAATGATCTGATAACAAGTCTTCAATTTGACGACGATGTTGTCGGCTGTAAGTCGCCCCATTCGCGACTCATGTGCTCCCGTTCTCGACCGATGTTTCCGCCTTGTTCCTTGTCTTGCGGATCCTGGTGCGTGTTTATTTATTCATTTTATTGTAAGTTATGTTTGGTTCCCAGAAAAAGCTGAAGGAAAGTTCAAATGGTAAAAAAAATACTTTTTAAAGGTGTAAGTTACTAGGTCGTTGTGTCTTGAGCTTCTAAATTAGAAAAGAAAAAAAATTGAATCTTTCTAGTGTAATTCGTTTCGATTTTTGTTTCTGTTTTGATTGAAGTGCATAGGATTATGGCTTTTTTTTTGCTTCCCGGTGAATAGTGAAGGAAATTGGAATTGGTAACACTATCTAAGTTTTTAATAACTAAATTCAACTTCCAAATGGATAAAAATTGACTTTTGACTTGTGCAATAGTTTATTTTTATTTTTGTTTTCTTTCTAATAACCAGTTTGGAATTGTTGGTTATAGCTCGGAGATCATCATTGGGTTTAAAAGCGGCATTAGTGACACTGCATTTGGTATTTGTGGGAGTTATATTTCTTTTTGATTCGGAATTGATAGAGAAAACAAAGCATGAACCATGGTATGTATTAATTTCTGAAATAGTGGTTTTTTTCTTCCTTTAGATTCATTTTGAAATTCAGTTTCTTTGCATTGCTTTGACAAGAATGCTTGTTAATTCTGTTACTTCTGTGAACTTAAATTTGGAATTTTATTGTTAACATAGACTGGATTTGGATTTGTGCTTTTATGTCTGACTGAACTGTTGGGGCTTTAAGGAATTAGTTAAGGGGATTGAGGTTTAAGATTGATAATCAAACTGAGGAAGTTTGAAAACCAACCACCAACTCATATTGTGGGTGGGCATTACTTCATTTACAAACTTACCAAGATGGTACTGGTATATATAAAGCTATTATTACGTTGGGATGCATTAGACGCGGGGAAGGCCCTAAATATGCTAAAATGTGAAGCTTAAATGGTGGTGAACTCTCTAATAAGTGGTCACTTCAACCTTGTAATCTAAGAGTTGTAAACGGAGAAAAAATCTTAGAGGGCTGTTTCAATTTAAATTCAAAGATCCATTTGTACCAGAAAATATTGTCTGCTGACATTAAAGCATGCCACTCTATTAGATGCACTGATGAAATGTTGTTTTGTCCATCTTTGTTCATGCATATTGCACGGTGTCTACTTCTTTCAACAATGTTTGAACTTTGTTTAAAATTTTAAGCATATCATTATTGAAAGGTTGACTGATATAGTCAAATGGTATATGGAACGTATTTCTGGAGAGGACTAGCTAGGCCTTGTGTCTTCTGTTAGGAATTCATTTAATAAATTTCAATTGGCTTTTAGTGAGGGTGTTAATAAACGTTCTGAAACAGTGAAACATATTCAAACCCTAGTGGTCTTTCAGATTTCTTTAGCATATAATTTTATGATAACTTGAGTGTTAATTAATATTTCAACTACCATTTTACAGGTATATCACATTTTATTTGCTTTTGTTTGTTGCAACTTTGGTGCAATACTTTATAACCTCCGGTTCTTCTCCTGGGTAAATGCCAATGCAATTCTTTTCTCCTTCAAACCAGATATTCGATGTTTTTTCTTCCAAACATGACATCTGTAATTTGTCTCATTTTCTGCCTTAGTTTTTTTATTCTTGTTTTGTGTGCTTTCAGTTATGTACTTGATGCAATGAGACAGGCAAACGAGAGAAATGGTTTATTTCAAAAGATCTCGACAACCTCAAAGTAAGCTCTAATTCAATTTTTTTTCCTATCTTTCCGTTTGAAAAATGCCAGGAACTGCTATGGGATTCTGACATAAATAGAATTGAATTCTTTTTTCTTTTTCATCTTATTGTTAATTTTATTATTTTAATGTTTAAGCAAAGACAGCCGGCTTCAAGCAAAAATGGAAACATGGTCATCACCAGGGAGGGAAGTCAGCCAGGAAGAAGTTTTTCAGGAAGTAATGCAACATCTTGGACAAAGCTAGTCCTGGACCTGTATCCTCCTGGAACATCCATTAGGTTTGTGATTTCATTATATATTGTTCTGGAATTTCATATAATCTATGCATATGCCTATCTGTTTATACTCAGTAGTCATGCATGGTTATACTGCAAGTCTCTTACATTTTAAATCCAATGCACGAGAGTCATCATATATGGTAATCCTTTTAATTTTATGGTAGTATTGTCAAGAACCTGCCCTAATCTGTCATATAATTTGGCAACTGCATGGAGTAAGGTTGATTATGTCTGCAGTGATGTAAAGCGCTGAGTTACTTGAGGGAGGAAGCTTTAGAGCAAGTAGGGTATTCGAACGCACGTTCTTCATTTGGTGTAGTACAGTTCTTTGTTTTGCTGTAGATATTTTATTCCATGCTCAATGCCACAGTGACATAAGTTACAATTGTTTTGAGGTGGCTTCACTTCTTGACTGTGGCTTGCAACTTCAAATCCTGTAATTATCAGCTTGCAAGTTGCAGTCTGGGTTAAATTATCATTAAATTGGGATAGACCATATGCATGATTTGCCATTTTCTAGAAAGAAGGAAAAGAGAAGAAAATAATATGTTGTATGCTAACAGTTTCTTCTCTGATTTTGCAGAAGTTTAACTTGCTCGTACTGTAATGTCGAACAGGTATATGTATATATCTTTTGTTTATATGTTCTTATAGGCATCCCGTACAATAAGATCTGCACTCTTCCAGTTAATATCTCATTTGGCCATAATTTGCTATAGGGAAAAGTAATAGGGTAGTTGTGCCTTAAGGGGAGAATTTGAATGCTCAAATGAGCTAATAAGCTGCTCAGTGGATAAGGGCCTTGAGATAATTAAGCATTTTCTGAGAAGGTTTTAGCAATTTGGATTTCACCATTCAGGCATCTGGCTTTGCTTTGCTGAAAAAAGCTTATGTTTTGCATAGCTGCATAGTAGATTTATCTGATTAAATATTATCACAAAAAGGAGGCAAGTTTTTTGAATGGCTGATTACCTGACATTCTTTTACCTGTTACTTTGATGATCTCTGAATTATGCTGCTGATTTAACCTCTGATTATTATTAATTTTTCCTCTGCATAATTGCAGCCTCCACGGGCAAAGCATTGCCATGATTGTGATAGATGTGTTCTTCAGTTTGATCATCATTGTGTTTGGCTGGGAACATGTGTTGGCCTGGGTAATCATTGTCGATTTTGGTGAGTGTACATTATGAGGAGATGTCTTACACCTGAAAACTATGCTCCTTGTTCCTGCTGTAGATTTAATAAATTTAACAGGTTTGAGATTGGAGAAAAAGTTATCATTCACTTGACCCGTACATGTGATTGAGTGCGTTCTTTTCAGTTGTGTGCTGCTTTGCTGAGTTAAAAATGTTATCAGCATCGTGAAACATGTTAATAATAGCTATCTGTAGTGTGTAATTCCTCATTTGATGTTAATCAAAGGCTTGGTATATTCCATTTTCATAGAGATGGCTAGAACTGAGATGGAGAATTACATGGCATACACGTTTAGCGTCACATTTACTGTTATATTAGAATATGATGAGAAGCAAGTTGCTGCATCTATTGGATTGACTTGACCTTTCTATAGCATTGATATCATGCAATTATATTTTCGTCGTTATATGATTGATGAATAAGAATTGTTGTGTATTATATAACTCCGCCAATTAATTATGTGCATTTATTGTTTATATGATTTACCTGTTTTTGTTAGACTGTTTTATATATGGATCAACTTTTCTTATAAGGATTTCTTTCTTTCTTTCTGTTTTCCCCGGTTTTTCTTGTTGCATTTATTACCTTAGGTGGTACATTTGCGAAGAGACAGCACTATGCCTTTGGACTGGCGTCTTGTATGTTGCATACTTGAAGGCTAATATAGCACTGGCTTGGTATGACGTCTTTCTTGAGGTTTCCCTTGCCATACAATGAAGTCTCATTATTTTTATTTTGTGTCTTGTGAAGCACACCTGAACTTTGGTGCTTTGCTAAAATCACCCTCAAAAGAAGTTAGGGAATTGGCAGCGCTTTATGTTGTGAAATTTTATTTACCTATATTTTAGGGAACTTAAAGTCTCATGTTGTTTATATCATTTCTTAAATCTGAATTTGTTTTATGAAATTATTGTCAGGTGGAAGGATGTAATCATGATTATGCTACTGATTATTTTGGCAATTTCCTTGATATTTTTGCTCCTCCTCCTCCTTTTTCATAGGTAACTTTTGTTTATAATCTGCTATCATCATTTTATTCTTATATTTATGCTTTTAACAGAATCTTTTCTCTGCCTCCTATTTCAACCCCAATATTTAGAATTAGTAATTACAACACTGTTTTTGGCTGTACTTGAATGACTATGCGCCTTTCCTCTGTGGTCCTAATCTATTAAT
Organism: Citropsis articulata; assembly: GCA_030449925.1. Lineage (NCBI taxonomy): Eukaryota > Viridiplantae > Streptophyta > Magnoliopsida > Sapindales > Rutaceae > Citropsis > Citropsis articulata. The sequence continues at coordinate 532,389 of JASUUH010000066.1, forward strand.
TGAATGAATTGATGTGTTATTTTGAAGTTTAATATTTTACTTGCAAAATGATGATATTCTATTGTGGTTCACCATGTTTTATGGGTTTCATGTTGGATTAAATGTCTATACATTTGTCATGCTAGCTGCTGGCATCTTATTCTGTTTCTTTATGGGGTTTTGGGTGGCAAAGGGAAAAAATAAGGGTTTTGGGTGGCAAAGGCAAAAAATTACTGACCACTAGAAGAGTCCGAATAAAGTAGTAACGTACTTTATGGGTAGAATGCAGAGGGTACTTGAATAGGGCAGCTGCTTAGCCTTAAACTGTCTTGTTTTTCGCTTTGCGTTTCTCAATTTATTCTTACCACCCCACTTCTGAAGTCCTAATATAAGGGTAAGTATGAGGCCTTTGTATTCCCATGTATTTGCTAAGAAAAGATGCTCATCTAGCCATCTATGAGACTGAGAGCATCATTGTTTAGTTTTACAAGGAAAAGGATTCTGTATGTTCTGATGTCATTTTTGTTGCAGTTATCTTATCCTGACAAATCAGACTACCTATGAGCTCGTAAGACGTAGACGCATCCCGTATTTGAGGTCAGTTTACTTTCTTACACATTTGTGCATTTTTATATTACTTGTCATACTATCAAGTGTTCTTTATGGAAAGAAAAGCAGTGATGGAAGATGTGTGAATCTTAAGCAGGGATGGAAGATGTGTGAATCTTATGGTGCCGACCAAAAATGAATTGAGCAGAGAATTTCATAGTAAGATTGATAGTAAAGGAAGCACTAAATAATTCAATATCATTTTTTTTTGGTGTGTGTGCAGGGGAATTCCTGAACGAGTGTATCCCTTTAGTGATGGAGTTTGCAGAAATCTTTGCAAATTCTGTTGTGTTAAAGCTAGTGTATACAATTTGGAAAGGTTGCCCACTACACAGGAAACTGAAGAAAAGTCTAGACCTTACACATGTTTAGATTTTTTAACCTGTCGATGCTGCTGTTGACATCAGGGAGCATTGTATCATTGACTTTAGTGTTTTCCCCTAAATTTTACAGTGAGCTATGTTTGGAAGCCATGGTTGTACATTCATTTGGTTTTGCTACAATTTATGGCAACACAAAAGGTTCTGTAGAATCTGTTTGTGGATTTTTTCAGTTTCTTTTGTCGCTTTAGATGTTCTCTGAGTAAAATTCTAATTCTGATGGGCTTTCTATGCATGCATACAGAACAGATCTCAAAATCATTTGCGCGAGATTTTATTCCATTGCTTGGAAGGTAAATAATGTGACGTTGGCTTCAATTCTAGTCTTTAACTTGAGTAATCAGTCAGCTTATTACTTGGTCTTAAAAAATCTGTCGTCAACGCCACTGTTGATTATAATATAAGCCCCAGCGGCAGTCAACAAAGAGCTTAGTACCATTCCCAAGATCCCCAGAGTCCAGTTAAGCCTCCTACCAAGCCAGCTATTTCCTTCGCAAATGGGGAGTGCCACTGCCCCCAAGTAGTTAATGTATCCAAACAATGCCTCGATCAAGAAGCGGCACCAGCGTGGGCATGGCTTGTTGCTCTTGCTTCTATATTTGGACTCCAGATCATCGAATATCGGCATGGCGTAGATTGGGAAGGAGGTTAATGCCTTAATAACGACGAACAAGCTTGTGAGAGCCAATATGAACCGCAAGACCACATGCGAATGGAAATGGTAGAAAGCAGTTAGCATCCCTTTGCTCTTTGTCATCTGTCAAATTCGTTGACCCCAGTCATTTGATTTCACTGAAGTTCGGATAATTTATATAACATTTTTAACCAAGGGGTTTCTAATTTACCTCCCGGCCGTAAACCCAATTGGTACCCGTAGCAATGGGAAATAAACTCATTGCAATAAGTGCGTTTGCAACCATCACTCCTTTCCACATTGGCAGGTGCGATGGATGCTTTTCTGTGGGAGGCATGGTAGCCTGCAACATTTGAAATTGATTAACCCTTGTCCTTCAAAATTATTATGGGACCAAACTAAACCAGTTATATATACAAGCTTTTAGTAGGTAGCTACTAGCTAGGAAGGGAGCTTTAATTAATTATGTTGATTTTTCATACGTCAAGGTAAACCTTAGACTCTTCAACGTGAATCTCGTAAAATACGAAAGTGATGATTTACCCGAATCCCAAGAGCTTTAAGCACTTGAAAAGTTTCTCCAATATCAGATTTGACCCTCACCAGTTCATATGACACACATGGGACTCTACTTTTGGCCACAGACAGCCCAAATAAACGTCAATATCCGACGGCTGTGGTGCCTCTGATCAATGAAACACCAGCTATAGAATTCAAGTTGGGCAGCTGAGACAGTATCGCAGCCATGCACGTAAACACGAAGTACCATTCCGCCGCTGTTAATATTTGGATGTTGCATGTAACGTGAAAAAAAAAAAATATATTTCACCGTTGATCCACCGGTGATGATCATTGAAACACACGCGCCACTAGAGAGATGCATGATTGATATCCATGCAAGCGATTTTCCAATCTTGTTATCTCATCAGTACATGTATGGATTATTATACCATACATCATTAATCAGTACAGCCAACGTTAAGTGCGTGTGTATATATACCTTTGTACAGGTCTCAAGGCCGAATTGTAGCAATTTATCACCTACTTATAATTTGTGACAGTCCATATACAAGTCTATATTTTAAAATTAACAATATCCGTATGTCGACTTGTGCTCATGCTTTTAGCAATTGAGAGTTAAATATATCGCTGTAAGTTAACCGTTGAATTGCTAACAATCGTACTCGAATCCCAATCCCAGAGCACAAAGTATGAAAAGCAGCATAGTAGTGGTTGCCATCTCTCGACCCGGTGATTTTAGGGGCAATTTTCTCTCAATCAGAACTAGTCAACCTCAAACAAAATGAATGAAATCTATTCCCTTTCAATGTTTTTCATAATTATTTGCACCATAATCAATGATTTTATGGTGCTTTACGTAAGAAGACAAGCACCAATACCTAACAATTGCTTATATGGGAGTATATGCACCTCTCACTGCTTTCCCCAATTGGCACATGCAATGGATGCTCCTAACACATTAGGTATATTATCCTCGCATTATTGACATTGACTAATTTGCAAGTATTTATCTATATTCTATATGTGAAAGTCAAAAATCACTTCAAATGTGATTTATGTTACAATGCATGTATAGACGTACAAAGTACTTACTGACTTTTTTCTCTCTTTTTGGCGAAAAGATTCTCGAAAGACAAAACTAGACATGCGATGAGAGCTTCTTTCATGTCCTGAATGCAGCCCCCTGCTAACCGTCAAGAACATTAAACTGCTTAAGTTTCCAGGAGTTGGGTGCAAGTGCAACTAATGTACGCTAAAACCATTATGATCAAGTCATGTGTCCACTAGTGCACATCTTAGGGAGAAATTTGAAAGAGACGAAGGCATAGATAGATGATGGCAAAAGTTTTTCATTAATACTATCCATTCCATGCTCAACAAACTAATGAATTAAATTATACATTTTAGTATCAGAGAACTCAAAACAAATAAAAATAACACAGAAAAGAGAATTAAAACTATATATGCTGATTACCTTTCAAGTGCAGTACTCATAAAATAAATCATTATGCACTATATGTAATTTCTGTATAATAGATTGCATTCTATTTATGGATAACAGAAGCCCAAAAAACTTATGCATCAAGCATACAGAGTTTAGTTATTTACGATACTTGAGAGCTTCAAAGCGAGCAGCAAGATCATCATAATCTGGCAATTTAGGATGAACACGGTGAAATGAACCCTGTTTACCAAGAGATGAAGGTATTGGTGGTGGGGTTCGCTCAGGTGGTAAGGAAGTGCAACCAGGAGGGGCTTCCACCTCAATTTCCTCGTCACAGTCAGATTCATCCCACTGTATATCTGAACGTGCAGTAGGCGCATTGTAGCTATGTCTCCTAAGGACATTCCCACCAAGAGATCCTTCCATTTTGTTATCCTGGATGTGATCACATACATCAAACTTTATATCTGAATAAGGGGCGTTGTAGCTGTTTCTCCTATGGAAATTTCCACTTCCAACATCGGTAGGCCTCTTCTCCTCGTGGCTTAGATAACGAGATCCGTAAGAACTCTGTGACATGTGAAAATTCCCTTGGGCTTTGGAATTTTCCAGGGAAATTTCAGAACCAGAAAGGGCTGCAGATCCACCGTGATTGTTTGAAGCATCTGGTTTTGATGAAATACCAAAAGCTTGAGTGAACTGTTTGGAGTCTCTGCTAGCAAGGTAGGCAGCAGCTTGTGCAGCAGCAACTGCTTTCTTTGCCGAGTCAGCAGCTGCTTCAGCAGCCGATGCCGTGTCTTCAAATTGCATAGTGCTCCTCTCTCTGTTGCTTACTACTGATCTGCAAAAAAGAAAAGAAAACACAAGTTACCAATAGTGAATCGATAACTCTACTGTTCAATTCTTATGACATCTGAAAGAAAAACGATTGGCAGAGTCACCTGGTATGTGGCCTATTTTGTTCAACAGATTGAACTGGTACATGTTTCACAGGTAAGCTGGAAGCACTAACAAACGTAGCCGGTCCTCCCTGATCAAAGAGAAATATGTAAATTCAGATGGAACAATGAACTTGAGTTTAAAATAAGTAACTTGTTGAGCATGTGCAAAAGAGAAAGAGAGAGAGAGAGCGCACAATACACTCTTCTGCAGGCTTGAGAAGCTCCATTTCTGATTCAGTTGTATCCCAGTCAATCTGAAACTCCTTTGCTATTTCCTTCATCACTTTCAACTTTACTTCACCAGTAGGGGTTCTAACAGAGAGCTTCTCGATCAACTAGAAGAAAAGGCAAGCACTATTAGTCATCTGAAAGAGTACTGAGATGTGACAAGGAAATATAACATGCAAATTTCAATCATATCCGATCATAAGCGTTATATCACTTAAATATAGTAACATTAATTAGAACCCCAGATTTACTGAATGTATATCGAAAAGTGTCTCAACATATCTGAAAAAGCTTAAAATCTTTGAATACCATGCGATTTACACCAGAGTTGGGTCGCAGATCAGTAGCTGCAGAGACAAAATCTTTCCCATATTTCTTCTCAAATATATCCCTAATAGCCCCTAGTTCTGGAATTTCTGAGCATCTTGGTGCAGCAAATATCACACTAGCAATCCCTTCTTTCAGATCTGCCGGGCATTCCCTGTAGCAGATTGGGACCCATGTCAGAACTAATGCAGAGATGTAAGTTAGCTTTTCAGTGCTATAAATGGATGAAGGTATCATTCCCTTACCTTTGCTTGGCAATAATGGAGAGCCGGGCAACAATTAACTCACAGAAGAGCTCAATGAACTCATTTGCAGCCAAGACATTCTGTTCACGTATCACATGTTCAACCTACAAAATCAGAAGCACTCACTGGAAAATCAGTAATGTATACAGTATACACTATAGTTTCCAGGTGCCAAAGCCTCAAATACAGAACAGAAAGCAAAAACAATTTCAATGAAAGTACGAAATGGCCAAATGATCCTCAAAATAAGCTAGATATCAGTTTTTGAGTTGTGTTACCATGCATAATTTAACAAGGCAGACGAAGGGAAAGGATGCTTTCTGCACAATAATCATGTCCTGACCAAACAAGTTTACATAATTGTGTATTTACTAGCTCCATTCGCATGATTAACAAGGCATGGAACTTCATTGAAGTTCTTCATAATAGCCAATTCAAGTTATGAGGAAGTTGAAACCCCCTATGAACCCAAGCCAGTATCTCACAACAAAATTGAACAGATGAATTTAGTAAAGCTGAAAGTACTAGCAGCATTGAACAACTCGAGAAAGGAACATAGGTATACTTTTTAGGAAACAAAATAATCAAGATTAAAGGTACGAAAGGGAATATCAATACACCGAAACCCTAAGTTCTGATAGGAGATTTTATATGCAACTGAGGGAATGACCCACAAAAGCTCCAAGGTTGTATCTTCAAAGGGGTGATAACGCACCTAGAAAGAATGAATTGGGAACAATCACAATACCAAGCACACAAGCTTTATTCTTAGAAAAAACTTTCGTAACCCCGTAATGCTCAGTGAAAACCAACAAGTAGTAGCCGAACAATAAAAAAGCAAAGAATACACATTCAGGTAATCCTTTAATTTATGTCAAATCAACAAGAAAGATCAAAACTTTCAATCCCCATTAACAAAAACAACAAGTACCCGGATACGAGCAGTGGCGTCTTGTTTAGACTGAAGAAGCAAAGCAATGTCACGCCGCATTTGCCTCACCACTGCCTCTCTCTTGTTCCTCAGCAACTTTATCCTCGCCACCGCCATCTTCGCCGCCGTTTTGCTAGAAAACCAAAAAAAAATAGAAATCAAACAAAGATGAGCTCAAGGGTACTAAAAAAGTTTACCGAAAGTTGAAATGCACGGACCATTTCGAGGAGTTAAACTTTTTGAAGAAAAGAAAAATGCTCAGCTTCATGGTGCGAGCAACGGACAGGGTCATTGTTGGCTTTGGCTTCAACTGAAATAGACAGAAGTTTACGAGTGAGCACACCCAGACCAACGCAACGGTCTCTTTCTTTTCTTTTTTTTTTTTTAATTTAATTTGCTTAAGAAATTATTTTTTAAGAGCCTAGTACTAGTAGGGCCGAGTGGGCGTCGAGTTTTTGGATGCGCTATGATGTTGATCATATAGCTGCTTTTTGTTTAGGTATTTATTACTTTTCTCCCCAAAGGTTTATAGTTTTATCATCTATACGACATCTTTCATTTAATAGATACTTAAATCCCCTATTGTTAAACAAAATGTTCGAGCTTAATCATGTAAATTTCTTATCCCTTAAGCTATTTAGAATCAAGATATGGACAAGAGCCAAGATCACAAAAGGTTAGGGTTCAATTTTTGAATTCGTAATGATTTCTATTATTATATTTTTTCTTTATATAACATTTTAAAATTTAAATACATTATTCACTTTTTTCATTATTTTTTGGAAAAAATCATGGAATGAGAAAATTGCCTTCTCTAAAATCAACTTTAGTCCATATTATTTATTATTCGAAGGTAGATGACTGTGGACGCAGAGTATATTTTACTTTGAAAAAATTAAAATCAGTCTATTTTTACACTATATTTATCTCTTAAAATCAATAAGAGATAAATAACTTTTTTTATTTTTATATATAATTAAAATATATATTGGAGGGTTTAAATTTTATATTCATTGTCATTAAAGATACAATAATGCCTCATTAATTGTAGGGCGAGGTAAGTGAGTAATAAATGAAATATTTCATTTATGTGATAATAAAATAAATCTCAAGGGAGGTAAATGATACTGTTCCTTCTGTTTTGGTGGAAAATAGCCGTTGTGTTTTGACACGTAGGGGAAAGAAAGTGGGTTGAGTCAGCCGCTATGATAGGAAATGAAGCTGAGGGCTACCGACAGTGCTACTACTGCCTTGGTGAGAACCGAGAAAGAAGCCACTGCAACTTCGAATCATGAAGATCCACGTGTAACCGTATTAATGGACCTGAGTTGGGCTTTGCCCCGGTCCTGGTATCCCAAGCCCACCCTTACAATGCTTTAATTTATTGCTCCAAAATGGTTTCATTATTTCATATGGCCGTGACATTGGTTGTGATTAGTGAAATCTACTTCCCCACACCATTAACTGCCAGTGTCTATTTCTCCAGAATATTTATTTTACGGTAATTATTTATCCACCATCTCTAGTTTCAAACTTTTTATAAAATTAACGGAATAGTGATCAAGTGAATTTTTTGCTCCCAAACATAAAATGACTAGTTTTCCTTCCTTTGAAATCCTAGTAGCTTTGAACTGGCTCACCAAGCTTCTCTACAATAAATTGCTTCTGCTTCTCCTCGATCTTCAAAACAAAAATCAATAGGCTCTTTTTGCCCTGACTTCCAAAAACTTCACTTTGTAGTCATCATGTACAGCAATACCAGATGCTGCGCTAGCGATTTTTTCTGGCAATTTTATAGAAAAGATGACGAGAGAGAGAGATTGGGATCGGCGATCAAGATAGAGAAAAAATAAGAGGATCGAGCCTCCTTTAATGATTGACTGGAGTCATGTTTCGATTAATGCACTTAGGGTGCGTTTAGCCTACTGTATTATATTATGTTGTATTGTATTATTTTAATGTAGGTATATTGTATTTTGTTATATTATGACATTTATAGAATCTGATATAATATTTGGTGTTATCTTGTCTTATATTAATTTTAGTTATCTTATGTTTGGATTTATAGCATCAGTATTTTGGTGATTAATTTTAATTATATATTTAGAAAATAATGTTTACTAATGATTAATTTTAATTATATATTTAGAAAATAATATCTACTAATGCTTAGAAAAATACTAAATATAGAAGCCTTAAATTTAAGAATTTTTCCATCAATTTTTTTTTTTAAATACTAAAAGAATCATAATTCTTTATAAGACCTATGTAAAACTAACAAATTCTAAGATTTACAATGATATAAGATTTATTTTTTCAATAATTCCTAAATATATAACCTATGAAATAAAGATTAAAATAAATAATCCAATCAAATAGAATTTAAAAAACTATCATATCATAAACAAAACAAACTATCACAAGATTCATTCAAACACATTACATACTTCAAAGTTAATACATACTTCAAAAGCATTATAAATTAGTAAAGTAATACAATAGTGTTGTTTGTGTCAAATAATTTAAGTACACACTTATGCAAGTGAAACTACTAATGCAAAATATCATTGTTTAGTTAAAAATCTATGCTCTCTAATCAAATTCCACCTCTCTTCTCATGCTCACGCGAAAGCATCCTAACATAAGCTAGCTTATGATCACGATCATTTCGTAATACTTTGAGAGCCCTTATATGTGAAGGCTTCTCAACCATCAAATTTAAGGCAATAAGATCGTCATCCACAAAAAGTCTCATCGAAGCAAGCTCTCTGCCAATGTAGTCATGATCTTCACTACTTCTAAATATATTCTGAGACATGTCAGCGTTGTTTTGGTGAAATGCTTAAACCAATTTGTCAATACCAATAGCAATTCGTTCATCTAATTTATACCTCCTCCTGTTTGATGATTGTGAAGGTGATCGAGTAGTGTATTGAGAATTTGAAGGCAATGTAGTCGACATTGGAGAACCTTTATCATCAATCTCATTATCATCGTCATGAATTTCTTCTTGAAGTGCTGCATTAGCCATATCATTTGGAGTTTGTGCCGAATTTCCAGTTGCACGGTCTTTTCCAAATATATTCGCTAGCCTCTCATAATAAAGAAATGGCGTATCTCTCCAATTGCTTGCATCTTTATGAGATTATAATAATAGAATAAGATAATTAAATAAATTCTATTATATTCATAATAAAAAAATTTAGGACAATGTTTATAAATGATGACATAAAAAGAAATCTTTTTCGTTATTAACCTCCACATATGATCTCCATACTTCTTCACTGTCAACCACTATACATTTTCTTATATTATCCCAGCCTAAACCACTAGTGTTCAACATATCAAAAATCACTTCATAACTTTGCTTCCATATCCTTATCTTCGAGTCAATATGTGGGTACGCCTTCAAACTGCTCCCTGGTAATAGTTTTTTTAATTCATTTTCAATATATTTGTAACTTTTAGATTTAAAGGTGTCATTATCAGCTCGACCACCATTTGCAATTACAGCATCTAAAATGTTCAACATTGCCTCTTCTTCGTTTTTTGTCCATGCTTATTGAGCTTGTCTTATTTCCAATAGTATGGCTTGGTCCTCCACTCTCCATCCCTACAAAATAAATATTATAATAATTTTTTAAACAAGTAACTAAAATATAACACCAAGTCAATTCACATTAATAAACCTTAATAAATTTCTAATGACATCAAATATAAATAAAAGGTTACAACCTTAGACATTTTCTTAATGACATCTATATATTAACAAAAGTACAACCTCAGATGCTTTCATAATCACATCCATATACTAACAAAAGATGTTTTCCTAATATATATGTATACTAACAAAAGTAAAGCCTCATATATTTTCCTAATGACATCTATATACTAACAAAAGTACATGCTCAGATACTTTCCTAATGATATTTGTATACTAACAAAAGTACATGCTCAGATACTTTCCTAATGACATCTGTATGCTAACAAAAGTACATGCTCAGATGCTTTCTTAATGACATCTATATATTAAATAAGTCTTAATTTCCAAGCCAATTATTATATATAGTAGTAGCTAGATCATTTCTCCAGCTCGTCCACTGGTCTGAAGCTTCAATGCTACTTATGCTATCATCATCTTATACTTTATTATTAGATAAGTCAACTAATTCATGCTTTATTGGATCCACATACATTTCTCTCCTAATTAAATTATGCAATAGATAACATGCAGTAATAATGCGACACTGGGTTTTAATTGGATAAAATGAAGGACTTCGAAGAATAGCCTATCACATTTTGAGCAATCTAAAATATTGTTAAATTATGTTTCTTGTTGATGAATGTTTCATATTAAAGAATTCTTCTTTAGTATGAGGAGCACACCTATCTCTCCATTTTGATAAATGATGTCTCGTTCTCCTATATGGTGCAAGGAATCCTTCAGCATTTGTATACCCAGCATCCACAAGATAGTAATAATCTATTTATTTTACATAAGTATTAATATAATTTTGTTTTTGAATATGTAATTTGATTAAATTAAATTTTTGGAATGAATAATACATGCAGGAACTTTTAAACCAGTCGTTTTATTTAATGCATTGCAAAGTACTCTTGAATCAGAGGCAGAGCCTTCCCATCCGGGCATCACGAAGATGAATTTCATATCTCATGAACATACCCCTAAAACATTTGTAGCAATCTCACTTTTTCTTGTTCGATATCTTGGCTTATCATTTTCTAGCACACGGACTCTAATATAAGTTCCATCCAATGCCCCCAACAATTCTACATGCACAAAACAAATGAAAATTTAATTAGCATTAAATTATCACTCCCCGTAATAAAATATAAGTAATTGAAAATGTACCTTAAACCACTTCCAACTCTCATAAGTGCAATTCTCTAGTACGGGATCTGACACCCTTAGTAAAACATTGTATAGCCGTAAAAATTTGTTTAACACTAAATTGAAGTATCTACTAACAGTATCACCAGATCTAAAAAACCTATTGCCAATTGTGCGATTTTTAACATGATGAGACAAAGTGTGTAGGAACATGTAAACTTGCTCTTCAACAGCCAATGAACCACTAGCCTTTAGTCCCCTCGATCGAAGTAGCTCACATATTAGGCCAAATGTTCTTCTATCCATTCTTAATTGATTTACACATTGTATGTCACTATTGCCTATAATGCTATCTCAGTAATGTAGTCGAGTAGCATGGAATTGGAATGTACGACTAAGAATCATTTTTCTTTCGTTATGCCTTCAGATCAACGTCATTAACAAAAAATACATCACAATGAACATGAACCTCAATTTCATTTACCACATGATGAAAAAAAATTGTCTTCCCATGTCCATATCTAAAACAACCAGTAAAATGAGGGAAAAAAATCAGCTAGTAGACATTTGATAAATTTCTATAAAGTTAATTAGATTTCCATATAACGATTATGTTTCAGCTAAATAGAATCACAAAGAAGAGAATAGAGGCAAATGATGATGATGATGATGATGATGATGATGATAATAATAATAATAAAGGGTAGAGAAAATAGAACATTTGATATATTCTCATTTAACTTGATTAACCACAAAATCATACCTATCACACGATATAACAGAGGGTATAGAAAATATATTGAAATCCAAGGAATTATATATCATAAGTCATTTCTTATTGAACAAACAATAAATGGTAAGAAATTGAACTCACTAGAAGCAAGCAGCAGCCATTGGAAGGAAACTTTATTAACATAGGTTTTAAAGTACAATAGCAAGTTTTTACTAAGAACTTTATTGCTGGAATTTAAAAGTTACAACTGTCCAACTTTAATTCCAAACGGAGCCCTAATCCATATTCTAGGGTCTCCAAGAAACAAGAATCAACAACAATCACCATACAAATCTTAAATAATATGGTTTCATATGAAAATTAAATGAATTAGTAAATAAATTCAACGAAACCTACTTGATATAGCTTGAAACCCCCAAAAACCGAAACTTCATGGCTTGTAAACAACTACAAATTTCCTGAAAACCTCTGAATCTTCGAATGAACAAAAGCTTTGATACATAAGTTTATTTCATTGATAAAAATGGATGGAAATTGAAGAAAAAACGATGGGATTGTTGAGCTTTTTCATGGCGATGGGCACTAAGGTGAGAAAAAACAGCATGCTTGCTGATCTATAAACCAATTTTGCTGTTCTTTTTCTTTTTTTATCGCATGTACAACATCGTCTTCACTTTTTAAGTAAAATAATAATTTCTAACCCTTCAACATCAACAACGTTAGAATGAAGTTATCACGAAAGTGGATGAGTAAAAAAATTATTAACTTCAGGTAAAATTGTAAATAAAAACAAATATTTATATGTTTTAAAAAAAAAACCTAAAACATTGGGTAATCAGTGGATGATTGTTCATTAGTGTGTGTGTTTATATATAGAGAGAGGTGTGTGTATATATAGAGAGACTGTTCATTTGTGTGTGTATGTATATATACAGAGGTGTGTGTATATATAGAGAAATGTTCCAATCTTAAATTTCAAAATACAAGAAAGTCTAAGAAAATATATATACCATGGAGTTTAAGTGTTTTAAACCCTTAAACTCCATAGTTTTAAAACTTTTCCGAATTTATCCCGCACTTTAAAATTCAGAACCACAAAAATAGGATAGTTGTATAAAAATAGGACAAGCTGGACTTCGCATTTTCTTATGCATAAACGTCTCTACGAAGTAGAATGGTTACCCGATCCTATAATATAAAGAAGTGGGAGTCAATTATAAATCAAAACGGGAAAAGATTTTCGTGATGGTAAAACTATAACTCAAGTAATATTATTTCATCTGTTAGTATATATGCAACTTTACTCTACTCACCACTGACATAAAAGTTTAACAACATAATGCAGATCCTCTAAATGCGGATGCCATGAATAAAATTACATGATACAAATCAGTCTACTGAGAAAGAAAATTTAGCAAAGAAACTCTTGTTTGGATCAATCGCCTAAATAAACATTCCAGTGCATTTTCAAAGCCTTCAATGCCACCATCCAAAGCCTCCAATTTCTCTTGTGCAGATACAATATTCTTGATCTGTGCCTCATAATCGTCCTCATCATCATCTTTGCAGCTTGATTGTCGCACCATCACGATACTGCTCAATGCGATATCCACATCCTCTAACTCATTTGCTTCCCATTGCCCTTCAAATGTTGCCACCGATTTGTCTTTGTGCACCAGCTGCTTCAAAACCGTTGACCATTTTGTAGATTTTGGCTTCAACGTAGGCACAGAGAGGAAATTGCAAGAGTGAATTGAAAATGCAAGTTGTGATTCGACTTACTTTTCTAAGCAATTGAATCAGCAACGCGAGATGATCATTGAGTTCCAAAACTCGAGAGGAACCGAACGTGTTGTATTCCATTTGTTTCAAAGATGCCAGACACTGTGTGATTTCCTTATTCATCTTCTTTCTAGAGCAAATGTAAGCATTGACACTACCATCAATGGTAAAATCACCAACCTTGCTTCTTCTAAGAGCCGATTGAAGTTCACGAACACTTTGTTTTATCATCAAAACAACATCCCTAGTGCTGCTACATATATCCAAGTACAATAGCAAACCATCTAGCAATTCATTGACCCAACAATTCTCATGTTGATGCTGAGCTAGAGCTTCTAGGGTCAATGGCAAACCAAGAAACTCACCGATGCATCTGTACAACTCCCCGAGGCCAGCAACACCCAAACAAATCTTCTCTCCATTCGATGAAGATGATGATGAAATTTCCCGTGATTTAAGCTTATTCAGCTCATGTTCAATTTTCATTGCAACTGGATGTGACCTAGCCGCAGGCAAGCTAATGCATCTAACACCGTATTGTTTTGTACTGGACTTCGCTGAGAAAGCAGCAACCATTTGTATTATGTATTATATTACTTTTGCAACTTATCACAGAAAGGTTTCAATTGAAGATATGTGAAATGGAATTATTGAAGCATATATCCGATCAGTTGTTATTTATAGCTTCCGATTTAGATAAGACGGGAGTCTTAAGGGGTCCTTCTCATTTAATTTTTCAATGGCATGGCCCCATAGCCATGTGAAGTAGGTGTGGGTATTTGAGTTTTTCCTTGATATGGGTTATGGTGTCACGTGTCACACCAAAAACAAAGTACAAAAAACACTTTCCAATAAATACAAAAATGTGCATTGTGGTCTGGGTACGCTGTATGTATGTGTTTTACGTCTCCGTTTTTGCACTAAAACTAGCATAGCTTCATTGGACATATCTCCCATGCACCACCGGCATATCCACCGCCTCTGAAGTTTTAAGTCTTTTCATGGTTCAATTCATTGAAGTTGGAATTGATTTCCCCCATTAAATTAATAGAAGCTTGAAATTATCGACATTTGGATGTGGAAAGTTCGAGATAATTATATATTTTAAACAATATATTTTCAAGATTAGATAGATGAGGTGGTTATTGAAGAAAGAAAACAGAAGACATAAATTTCGCATATGTACGCCACAAGCTGCATGCAATTATGTAACTATGAACTCTATATTATTGCTTGCTGCCTGCCGGTATGTGAGACATGCAGGATCAATTTTATCATTTAACTATATGATTCTTGGTTCTATTAGGAAATACAGATCATATGTTTCGCACTACAATGAATGAATTCTACTACTTCTCATTGACCTTTAATTTCCTATTTTTTAAAAAATGGAAAAACGAAACCACCCGCAAGGTCCATGATGTGTATGTGCCACCAAATTTGAGGGAGGCTTGCCAATTTAAAGTGTATGAAGAAGCCATGCTTGACTATTTTATTTTAGGGGTCACCAAAACACTGATGTCGACGCTGCCTCAGTTTTCTATTCCTCAATTTGTGTTTTTACTTGTCCACAGATTTAAAAGCCCTTTCGCCTTGGGAATCGAAACCGAAGTGGTAAAAGATTTGATCATGTGTAAACTACGTGATATCTTATCGAACCTGGAGCTAGCTTTAATTTTTCTTTAGATTAATAATGTTGGGCCAGCTGCTAAGTTACTGTAACTTAGGATTGATCTAAAATTATTTTCCGGCTAATTGATAAGCATGTGTGTTCATATGAATCCTTGTTTATTCAAAAAAAGTAAAGAAAAGTTTTTTGCTTTGCCAGCAGCACCTTCCTTTTCCACACGTAGAGGAAGACAAAGTCATGGAATCTTCAAAACTTATCCTCCAATATTTGCTTTAAGATTAATGGATCAAATATGCAGTAGCCATATGACATATATAATTCAGATTTTAAACTGAAACTATATCGTGATTCGCATTGCCATTATTTGAGAAATAAAACAAAGTTACCCTTTTATAGAAGATATAAGAATAAAGTTACAAATCATGCTTTCTATTACAAACGTGAAGTTCCTCCAACAACTGGAACAATAATGTACTGTACAAACTAACTTGGGTGCAGTTGGGGATTGTTGTTGTTGCTTGTAAAATGAGTCATTTTACTGCATAATGACTCATCGGTTGGATAAAAAACAGTCGAGTGTTTGGTAATTGTAGGGCTGACTAAGAGTGTCATGTACTTGTTTGCTAATCGTATTATTAAGAATATTGTGTATTTTTAAAAAATAATTCGTATATATTTTTATTAATAAAATATTATTTTATTATATAATAATCAGAATATACAATTATCTCATTTTTATTTCAAAAACCCAAACCTATCTATCTAAAGTGGGAAAACTCAATAATACACTAATTGAAATAAAAAATATAATAAAAAAATTAGATAAATTTACTAGATGAAATACTTTGGAACCAGTAAAGATTACGTGATTGATAATATACACAATTGTCGTAATGCACGGCCATTCTTTGGTACAATTTATAGAAAAATAAAACATAATTTTTTTTACAGTATAACGGTAATTCTGTACATTTTACACAGAATTTGAATTCAAAATGCATAACAGTCCTCTAAAATTTGGATTTCCTAAGCAGGATTTCTCGGGGGGAAAAAAGTTCTATGACAATGCCCTACGAAGATTGAGAGATTATGTTCAAAAGAGATGCTCTAGTTCTGATTAATCTCCTGAACAAGTTCTCCAAATTTTTCTCAAGGCCTTCAATGCTGCCTGCCAATTTCTTCAGACTAGTTTGGACACGTTGCATCTTCCCCATATCATGACTGCGTAATGCAACATCCACACTTTCCAATTCATTCACAATCTCTTGCTTCTTCTCTTCACAAGATACGGATCCCTTGTGCATCAGTTTTGAGACTAAGGACCATCTGCTTTGCTTTGGCCTGGATCCTGAAGCTGATAAAAATAACAAGAGGGATTGGAATATAGAGCTGGTTACTGCATTAACTTCTCGAAGTACCCGAATCACGGCTGAGAGATGATGATTTTGATCAACAAGTGGTGACACTCCAAGTACTTTATTATCCATTTGCTTTAATGTTGCAATAAATTTCTTCGCATCCTTGTTCATCTTTTTCCTGAAGCAAATGTAGCTGGCAACGGTATTCTCAATGCTTGAATCTCCCTTTCTTCTTCGGGCCATGGAGTGAAGAGCTTGAACACGTTCCTTGATTTGCAACATGGAGTCTCTTGTGATCCCACAAATGTCTAGGAGCTTAACAGAACCATCCAATAATTCATCAATGCATTTCTGATGTTGATTCTGATTCTGAGAGAGGACTTGTTGCGTTGATGCCATATTGAGGAGATCATCAATGCATATGTACAAATCTTCCAATCCTGAAAGACTCTTGCAGATTGACACTGCAGATGCCAATCTTGAAGGTTCCTCCTGTTCCTCCCAAATTTTGAGCTTGCTCAACTCTTCTTCAGTTTTAATTGTGCTTGGATGTGATCTCGATGGCAAGCTAACCGATCGAACAGGGTACTTGCTGCCCATGTTTTTGCCGATCATTTGTGAAGCCCTAATCAATTGATTGAGATGCGTTACGATGCGTCAAATTCTGTGGCTCTCCCTCTACTTATATTGTGGTCTGCCCTGTTGATGAGAATGTGAAGAGCATGTGTGAGAAGCATGGGGTTTCCTTAGAATTCGGTTCCTTCTTTTAACTACCTTTGTCAGGTTTCTGGCCAACAGAACCCCAACAATTATGAATTAGCGCTTTCTTTGTTTGTTCAGGGTGAGGTGTCCTGCTCCCTTTGCCACATTACCCCGACATTTCCAAGTAATAATTATAAATTCCAGCTGCTGCATTTCGAAATGTGGCGCCTGTCTCCCCCACGTTGAAGAAAGATCCAGATCCAGATCTACTGTTTTATAAGAAATAAACAACATATTGTAAGGGGGTTGTTATTTGTGCACAATTATGATTCCAAGACCTTGATTATAGGTTAATGGTTAATTTTATATTGTGTGCACGAGTGGGTGGTACTCCATTTGTCACTAATTTTTCAAGCCGTGCCATGCTTTGTTGATTTCACGTCTCCCCATGGCCGGATTTTTAAAACTTTTCTTTTTATTTTTTCTTGCTTTTGCTGCCATCAATTAATGAAAGGTTGGCAGGACATTAGATGCACAAGTCGATTCCCATTGTAACACGTGCGGCAATGATATAGAGATTAGTACACGTGGCTGTAGCTGGGAGACAGGTGGCAGTGGTGCTTTAATATAATGTCGAATACAACCGGGGAAGGTGAGACTGGAGAATGTGTCCGAAGTGGTAACCTTTGCGCTAAACTTCTGAAACCCACTTGCTCCTTATGGGTTCCATTCTCTATTTCTTAAGTGGAGTGGAGATTAATTTTCTTTATAACAGATACTTCATTTTGACTTTGATTTTTGAGATTTGTATATGCCAAATTGATTTAAGACTTTTGTAAGAAGGATAGTAATTAAGTGTAATTACTGATAAACTTACCATACAATACTAAACATTTTCAAAGAAAAATTTTGAAAAAAGAACGGCCAGCCGACGAATGCCCAAGCGGTAATAATATACTATAATTTAAATTTTAATATATTTATTTTGATATTTAGTCCAATAAAAAAAAAAACAAGATTGTAGAGTATTAAAATATTAGATGGTGCTATTTGTACTCATCAAATTACTCGTTAAATCATTTTTTAAGATAATTTTTTATGATTAAAATACTCTTAAATTAAATTACAACTATGTACATTAAAAAAAAAAAGAAAAATTATCATTGCCCCACCTCTCTTTTACCTTATTTTCATCTAACTACTTCTAAATTCTAATATGTTCTTTGCACCACCTTTCTTTTTAAATTTGTATTAATTAGCCACTTTTATAAAAATTTAATTATAGAAGAACATTACAATAGCCACTAATAGACCAATATAATACAAGAATTATTGTTTAACATTACTTTGTGATAAAGCAAAAATCATTGTCTCAATATTCTTTAGATAAATTTATATATACTCCATATGAAATAATGTCGTCATTAAAAAAAAAAATTTCTTCCCAACGCGGTCTAAAAGATGATAGCCACTAAAATAGAGATGAAAATTGGAAAGTGAACAAAATAATATGAATGAGATAATGAAGAGAGAGAAATAGTAACATTAATGATTTGTCTTTTAAAAAAAAACCAAAAATATGTGACTTAGATTCTCATATGTATTGTAAAATTTCTTTAATACCTTACTCCTTTCTACTATTTTTATCCAGAGATTTATATAATTTATTACCTTTTACGGTTGTTTTTTTTAATGGTTAATAATAACTTGTCATACCCAAACTCAATAAATGCTTAAATGTAAGAAAAAAGAAATCATGGAAAGAAATTTGATTGATTAATCATTTATACCACTACAGAATTTTCATTTGTATCAATTAAAATTGAAGTTTGGTACAAATAGCAAAATCCTGTAAAATGCGGACGCCATGATCGATCTTTGAGTCTTGAGCTAGATAAACAGAACAACTTTAACATGGATCACTAGTGAGTGAGGCTGTTGAGGAAAGAGACTATGCTTTTCGCAGGACATCTAAACATGGAATCTAATCAAATGTCTCTAACAGTATTTGTGCCACTTGAACTTCATCAGAACCAGACTTGGCATTCGTTTAATTAATATTTTTGCTTGTTTTTGAGTGCCCTTGTAGAGTGTGAAGGGCAAGATCAACACCGTCCACTTCATTGATTACATTTTTCTACTCCTATGTTATATCTTACCTCAGATCCTCTTTTCGTTTTGAGACACATAATTTATTTCAAAATCACATTCTGATTATTAAAGTCTGGCTCTCATGCCACTTATTGAGAGATTTAACGCTTGTTAGATTGAGTAATTTATCCTACTTATAAATTTAAGTAACTCTCTTTTACCAGCCAATAGCCAACGTGAGATAGAACTCAACAAAATTTATAATAATTCATTTTGTGTGTGTGTGTGTGTGTTTATAAGGACATGTAGAATACAAAGTCGGCTTTGGCCTGCTCAGGATCTGCTTGTACTGCTACTGCTAGCATGTGAGATCACCTAATTTTCTGACTCTCTTGTAACAATTTTAGCCAACAATTAATCCGTAACACCAAGAATCTCTCTCTCTATATATATATATTTCTTTTCTTTAACTAATTTGAGTAGTGTGGTCATAAATCACAATCAAAATGGGAAACATATTCATTTCCCAGAATATGTAACAGCTCCCGAATCATCAGTCAATTAAAAATGGTTCTCTAGACTCTAGCTAGCTAGTTATCAGTTTTATTCTTTGATTCGACAAATGTCAAATGGAATCAGTTTCCATATAAAACTCATCCCGTCTTCCTTCAACGAACCAAATCATTTAACATTAAAGATGAATTATCTATAAGTGCCATGAATCTAGTCCGGGCTCGCAATTGGGTGCTTTTAAAGGCAAAATAAGCAAGCCAATACTTATCTACCATATGGAGGCGGAGGCACTGTACGGTTGGGTTTTTTTCCATGGAATGGCAGAGGCAGACAAGGAATCAATACGTTTCTTTTATATTGGGAATTATTGATAAAATTTAACGGCTTGTTGGAAGAATTCAGGTTTGTGAGGATGAAAACCGAATTCGGAGAACGTGCAGCATGCCCATTATATTTCTACCCGTGATTTGATTATTCTGCTTGTCTCCCATGATTGTCATATTCTGTCTCTAACCATTGCATGAAACGATTAATTAATTATGCCATTGCTGCTTGTCGGAGGGAGGGAACATGCCCAAGACCATTGCTCAGTCATTTTGTCCAAATGTAACCGATCCATTGCAACTTGGCGTCAAACATTCCAACTATCCTTTCATATCACATAATTAACATTGATGTCTCGCTATCACAGCCTTGGCACCACCTTCTTCATGAAAATGACCAATTATTTCTACAATATTATTATTGTTAGTATACTTCAACAATACAACTTGCCCCACTAAGCACATTTACAAATTATTCGCTGCAAGCAGCCGGCCAGTGGTTTTTTTTTTCTCTATAACATCTTATTAACAGAAAGCACGAGCTCTCATATTCTGTAATTATTCATTGGCCCGTTGATAAACCAGTAACGAGGACCTCTCCCTCGTAATTATTGTGACATGTGGAAGAGAATGTAACACAATGCTTAATTAACTAGCTGGCTGACGAGTTTTTGGCATAAATATTGACTCGCCTTCCCTATTGCATAGAGAAAGTCTTGGTTACATTTATTAGGCAAAAACACAGAATGAAATGCATCATGACTTGCGTATTGCGTGTGGGCTGGGCTGGACCCATTTTCACTCAATTATGCACGAGCTTATATTGTAATTGAGATTTTTACAAAAACAACTGCAAAATTTTTCAGATTTTCAATATTAACCCCTCTAACGTTTTTCAATCACAAGTTCGTAGCTAACCAAACACCTCACTTTTGGACCAAAACACACTCATCACACTTAACAAATTACCAAACTAAGTCTTTTGAGTTTAATTTATGTTTGAAATTGATGTTGGTAAGTTGTAAGTGTTATTTTTTCCATACATAGTACAACGTGGGTTTATAAAAGATTTTGTTTAAGTTGATAGATAAAAAATTATTCAAAACAATCAAAGAGCATGTCACGCATTTTCTATGTGCTTCTATAAAGTATAGCAAATGTAAATATTTAAATGAATTTATGATAAAACCTGCAATTTCTTCATTACTGCTTATGGGCAGGTTAATTTGAACGATCAAATTACGTATTGAATAAAAGGTCCTACATTATGAGGACTGGAGTAGGGATGGCAAATATCCAATTATGGATGGATATTATCCATCCAAATATAAATCCATAATTATCCATTATGGATATATCCATATCCATATCCAATATTTAATATTGGATATGGATATGGATTTTATCCATATAGATATGGATATCCATGGATATCCATGGATATTTAATTTTTATTATATAAAAAATAATAAAAATATATAAAATAAATAAAAATATAAAATAGTTAAAATCATTAAATTTCAATATCAAATAAAAAATAATAAACATAACAAATATCGTTTTGAATATTCGACCCGCCGACCCGCGAGTTTGACCGTATCTCCTCGTCCGACCTCCGTTTTGGCGCGAGCCAGCGTATCGCTCGAAGCTCGAGACGAGCTACGTATCCATGCCATCCTCGTCGCTGGAAACGGACCGGAACGCCGGCGAAAAGAGGTCGAACGTTGCGGCCAAGACCCGTTTTTGCTGCCGTTGATATCGCCCGATCTGGGTGATTCCACCGGCTGGAATTTGTTCCTCAGCTTCCCAGCAACGTTTTCCGACCAACCACGACCAGCGGGGACGCCGGATTTGCCGTGAACGATCGCCGGAAAGCTTGCGGATTTTGGAAGCTCGATCCGGCCTCGTCGCCGTGCGTGGGTCGTCACCGCCGACACCATTGAACTCAGCGTGGCCGGAACTAGCAGATCTGAGCTTCTCGTCGCCGTTGACTGAAGTCCGGTCGCCGTTGACTGGTGAGGGCAATTCGGTAATTTCACAAAGCTTTAGGGTGAATTTGTAATTTCTGAAAAATTGTTATTTAATTTTGATAAGGGCAATGAGGTAATTTGATAATTTGGGTGATTCTAATTTGAATTATTACGACATTTCGGTAATTTCGCATTTCGAGGGTAATTTGAAACGCTGATTAATTTTGTGATTCGGATTGGCGATAAATTGATAATTTATAACTTTGTGGTGGATAATTCGATAAATTATGGTTCCGGCGATAATTTGGTTAATATCGACGCTCCTCAAGATTTGATTGCTTCGATTCAATCATGTCAGATCTCGTCGATCCGTTTCAAGATCCAGGCATGTTTGATCTATTTAATTTAAAAATTATTTGTTTATTACATTTTTATTTTTATTTTATAAAATTAAAACTTTTTAAACTTACGGATTAAATGACATCCATTGGATAAAATTAATTATCCATATCCATCCATGTCCATTTGGATATAATTTTAAAATATCCATTCTCAAATCCAATAAGTTTTGGATGGATATTATCCGCTCTAATTGGATGGATATTATGGATATCCATTATGGAGCGATCCAGTTGCCATCCCTAGACTGGAGAATGAAGTAATTCTAGTGTTATACCAAAAGTAATGGACAATATTTTCAGAAGAGTGGAGCACGTGCAAGATTCTACAGAATCTTTATTAGAGTGTCATTTATTAAGTTAACGATTTGTTAATTAATCATTTTAACAATTTGGGGGTAAAATAGTTTATGTGCTACAGAAGCTGAAGAAGTATTTGATTTATTTGAGGCTGCAAATTCAACAAATTTAAATAAAAGTGAGAGTGCTGCCATGCCCAAGCTGGCTGTTCGAGTTACTATACTAGTTAGAGAAACCGTAAATGGAGGGATAAAGCTAGCAGGTGTAAAAAGAAACCGAGCTGAGTATTACTCTCGTATGACTTCTCTACCATTTATACCCATCATTAATGTTAAGAAACTAGCTATTGTGGATTACATTCAACTTAGAAGTTAATTACTAAAAGTAGGATTTTTCTAATAAAAAAATAATTGTAATACAAAACTTATTCATGCACTTAAAAAATATATTTTATGACTTCCCGTTCCGTATTACATAAACCTTAGTTTGTGGGAGATAATAAGATAATATATCAATTACATTAAAAAGAGATTAATACACGAATGTACAAACATATGGTAAGGTAGATGGCACGACATAAGAAAATTAAGATACTGCATATGAACTGAAAATCTCAAACTTAATTATCACAACATTTCTTAAGAAAACTTGATTTTGAACATGGAGTAATCCTATAAAATGTAGATGCCATGCCAAATTTACGTGTACAAAAATTTGCATCTTCAAGTTCAGGGTGTTAGTACATTAAAGAGGGATACTCGATTTTGGATTAATCTTCGAAACATGCAATCTAATCCTGTGACAAGACCCTTAATGCAAACTCAAGTGTCTCCAATCTATCAAGTGCTAGTTGCACATCAGCCTTGGTATCTCTTTTTCGAATTTTCCCATGTAAAAAGCACATAGCTAGATCAACATTTCCCACTTCATTGAAAATTTCATGTTTAGATTTTTCTGTTGCCACGGCCGGAGGGATCAATTTTTTGATCAATGACCATCCAGCAGCCTTTGTCTTCATTTCTAGCATAGAAATAAACAACAAAATTGATCGAAAATTGAAAATTGTGATAGCACCTTATTCTTCTAGCACAACGATCACAATCGGTAGAAGATGTTGATCATGATCTACACATACCATATTAATAAAATTAGGTGATCCACTGTTACTTTCTGCTTTCTTCAATGCTCTAAGGCACTTGGCAACATCTTTTTTCGACTCTTTTCAAAAGCTAACGTAAGCACGAACATTGCCTTCTACGCTTGAATCTCCACATCTCCTTCTAAGAGCTTATTGATGGTCTTGCACTGGCTCCTCCTTTTTCAACATCAATTCTTTTGCGTTGCTATATGCGTCTAGCAAGTCAACTGAGCTTTCAAGAACCATTTCGATTAAGTTTTTGTGTTGTTGATTGTGAAGAGCTTGTTGGATGCATGGACACTGAATAAACTCCTCAATGCAAGCTTTATCAACCGAGCTTGAATAGACTCTACTGCATCTGAAGGAATTTCTGTCAAAGATGAAGATGATGATTGCCTGCCGATTTTGATTGTATTCATTTCTTGTACAATCTTGAGACGATTTGGGTGTAACCTTGTAGGCAAGCTAATAGACCTTGAATGAACTTGCTTGTTTCGTAATGTCGTCCCTTTCATCTTTCTTTACTTTTCTCTGCGGAATAAAATTTGATATCAATCAAATTAATTCAAGTGTTGCTGAATGTCAATGGCTCATGATCAAGCTAACTTCTTATAAACGTACAATGAGGGCTCCACTTGCCCCTTCGTGCCTAAACACTAAGCACTAGGCATATAATGTTATGCCAAATGGTTCAATTTTAACTAGCGGACTGCAACTTCTTAATCTTTCTTTGATTTTGAACTGTATTTGGCAAACATTTTAACTAATCAAGTTCATGAGAATAATTTTGCCTCCTTGTACCCCAATCACTTGTATCACCTTGTCTAAATGAGGCTTCAATCATAGATACAATTTGGTTAATTAATGAAACATAAGTGGCTGGCAAATGTGATGACTGCCTCACTGCGAGTAAAGAAGAGGCTAGAGTGAGGCTTAGAGCTAGCTAGCACCTTTGACTACTTAAAAAGACAAAGTCAGGCAAGATTTTGCATGTAACTGAGCCTCAGGTCCAAGAATGTAGGGCTACCGTGAAGAGTAATTAGGATTGCTACTTTGTACAACATCATTCCATTGGTTGTCAAATTCCACGGCAAGTTGTACAACAGTGCACAAGTTCAAAATGAAAAATTATAATGTGCTGGAGTGAGTAATCAGTGGAGACAGGGGAACAAACAATTTTGTCTCATAATAGTATATAATTTTGCAACAAATTGGAAAGCCTGTCACGATGAATTTCATTTGGCTCGAAGAGATTCTTAATCTTCAATCAGTAAAGGATCACGTTTGGTCATAATTAGGTGATAATTGAGACTGCTTAAAAATATAACTTCCAAGTGTTCAACGTCACAAGCAGCCTTTTGGCCCGAAAGTTTATGTGTTGATCCCTCGTTGAAGGGCGCTGACTCCCCACTTCTTTGTCTCATTAGCGCATGTGTCATGAGAAGCTCAATGAGCTGAGATTGAAGGTGATTTTGACTGGAACCGTTTAAAGGAGAAGGCGTTGACCAATTTAACCAGAGTGATTAAAAAGAGAAAATTTTGAAAACAATTAAAAAGACATGACTAATTTACTAAAACCCATCCTTCTAATGAAAAAGAGATTGGGGGAACTCATTTTTCTTGAAATTGTTTAATTTGATTACTATGGTTTTATCCCCACAAGTTACATATTACTACTACTACTACTACTACTACTACTATTATTATTATTAACCTTGATTGTAGATTTCTTTTTTTTTTAAAAAAAAAATTGATTGTAGATTTCTTAATTTCATCTAATTCGGATCAATTTATCTTGATAGCGGTCCAGTGCATTTATGTATTCTCTTTCATTTTTATTTTGATGTAGTATTTTAGTACAATAATGTTGATCTAATGACTTGATTTAAGGTCCCTTTTTTTTTTTGATATACTACACTCATAACTCTATTGAGATTGATATTTACAATCAGTAATCACTTGGGACTCATTCAGATAATTCTATTACAACGCAGCCCATATATTCACCCTCACTTTAGCTGGAGGGAAATCAATTATACCCCAATATGGGGAGCCAACTACCCCATTATATTTGGGGAGCAAGTCCCACAAGACCGCTTCAGATTCGCACTCACTCCCTCAAGTTTTTGAGGGCGTGAAATAATTCGCCACGCCCATTGATTTAAGGTCCGTTTGATATTTCTTTTGGGAGATTATTTTTAAAAGTTAAAAGCTAATTTTAGTATTTGGTAAATTTCTTTTAGAAATCACTTTTAACAAATCACTTCATCTTATAACAGATTTTCAAAAGTAAGAAAGAAATAGTTTTTCAAAATCTAATTTTAGAAATTACTTTTATACTTAATGCAATTTCATATATATCCTCTTATATATTATCAAAATTTAAATTTATCCTTATTACTTAGGAAATAAAATAATTAGCTTTAAAGAGATTATTATTATCATCCATTATATTAAGATAATAAAATTAATAACATAAAATAATTACTTTAGTTATTAATTATTATATGTACTCAATAAAAACTATTTTATATGCATGATTATAAATATTTAGATAAATTTTATTTAATATTATATCTAATTCAATTATTTATATTCTTACAGTAATCTAATAGTGAGATTTACCAAACACACATAAATACTTTTAAAACTATTCTTTTCGTAATTAATTATTTTTATAATATTATCAATAGTAATTATTTTAAACGATTCAGCATTTCGAAACTCATCCTTAATAGATTACAGGTAATAAACACGTCTGACTGTAACCAAGGGCATGGCCAAACTTAAGAAATCGGGGACCATAGGATGAAAATAAAACAAACTTGTAGGGACCAACCCATAAAAGATGCGCATAAACTTGTGGGTCCCATCTGAAAACAAAAGAAAGTAGACGGTCTAAAGTCGGCCACGCTCCGACCTTAAAATAAAGTGAGTACACGGAATTTAAATACGAAATTTTGATAACATGACAAATCCTTTTCTTTTTTTTAAAAAAAAAAATTAAAATATAGAGCTTGTATCAGAACTGACCATGAAGAGGTATACTACATAATAATGGTATTAGTTAAATTTTATATTATAAATATATTAAAGAAAATCTTACCTAATATAGTTATTGAGTAAACAACTTCCATTCTTAAATTTATGCATGCCAGTAAATTTAGGGATTAAAGTTTGTATTTCAATTGATGTATCATTCAATCAATTAAATAAAGAGCACATATAATTAGGATGCTGATGTTAGAATCTTTAATATTATTAATATGTAAACAAATTTTCCTAAGTTATATTTATTGTGTAACTTACAATTGGATTTTTTGTGCAAAAATGAGTAATAAAGCAGTGGGAATTAGGTAGACAAGTAAGTGGAACTTTAGTGTAAAGTACGTTCGATGTCACCTAGCAAGACCCTATGTATACATGTCATTGTGCCTATGCATGCTGAGCAAGTTCATTGCGTTGATTATTTTAATTATGAAATGATATCTCTGCAATAAGTAATTATGACTTATGACACATGATGATGGGTCATATCATGAATGAATTTCAGAAATTGGTAACGATCATTAACATGTAACTGGTGTTTGATCTTAATATAAAGGGTGAGTGACTATTATCCTTCAGATTTCTAATTTTTAGTTCTTCTATTCATCCATTACATCCCTGACATTATAAATTTAATTAATGTTTGAACCTTATGGTTAAGGATAAATGTTTACTTTTTAACGTATAGAACAAATCGTATTACATAAAGTTATGGTAATAAAAAAAACAAACAAATTTAATTTTTATGGATGCAATAGATAACTTTGTTAATTTTCAAGGAAAAAAACAACAAAACTGAGAAACATATATTGGTGACACATTCGCCCCAATATTATCCTGTGCGCATCACAAGTCACAACATGGGATTCTAATTCTTCAAGTCTCTTTCATCATCCTTTTCATTTAAAAGTTAAACAAATGCAGTGAGGGTTATCAAAACATCAATCAAAATAAAGCCAGAGAGCAAGAAAATCATAATTTTAGCATTGCAGTGCAAAGAAATGGGCGTAAAGATTTTACCGAGATCACACCACTAAATAAATAACGGAATGAAAAAGGCAAAACGCCGGAAATTATGGGGAACTGCAGAGACCCCAAACACCCACACGTTTGAAAAGATTCAGTACCGGAGGAGAGGCCAAAGAGCCTTTACTCATTATTAGGGTAATTTTTAAAACCTCCCCTGAGGTTTGGGCTTGTTGCAAGTAGATGGTGAGAATCCGTTTATTTGTAACAAATCCCCTACCGTTAGTTAATTTTTGCATTGACCATTAGTTGACTGTGCAAAGACAATATTGTCCCTAATGACAGTTTGTAGACCGACATATGTAAAGAAAAAATGCTGAGATTGTTGGCGCGAAAATCACAAATCCTCTTTTTGACAATTTTGTGCTTGTTAATTCCAAAAATTTACAATGTCATAAGTAAGAATTATGGTTATTTTACACTCTTAAAATTATTGATATTTTCTTAAAGTTCCTACAAGAAAGATAAAATTAAAAACTTGAAGAAAAATAAAGTTCTCAAGCCAGCTAACCAAACACAGAATAAAAAATCTATCGTTTGACAATAAAAGCAGCATTCCATAAACCCAAACAAAAATAAACAAGTCTCCATTGCTCTAATTGACTTTACTTACAGCTGTTACTATTGTGCATACATTTTCAGGCAAGGCAAAATGACCCCATGATATAAAACTTATAAAACATGCCTCCACTGTTCTTAATTTTGGTAGTATAATAATAATAATATTATTATTATTAATAATCACAAAAATTTAATTGAAAACTTGACTAATCAAAAGGAAGCTAATAATAATAAAAAAGTAACCGATAAAAAATCATTAAGCATTAAAAAACATTGAATTAAAATAACTAAAAATGCCATCAGAAATTAAAATTATTTATTTAACATATAGGATGAAAACAAATCTTCACTATTGGTGCTAGGCGTCTGTCGTTTAGCTTGGATCTAAGAGAGGTATACGGGTCAACTTTAGATATAAGCTTAAAAGTCAAATACCGCAGCAGGCTGCGGCCGGGCAAAGTCAAATAAGTCACAGCCAGTAGGCTGTAAGGCGGTGCAGCCAATTGCAGTTAGTGGAGCGTAGTACCACGATCACAACGGAGTAGGAAGAGCGTGTGATTCTTGACGAATGGGGATGATTCACCACCACTACTGGTGATGCTTCAGTTTTAGAAATTTATACTGGCCATTCTGTATTTTGATAAGTAATCCACTTTTTAATCTTTTTTTTAGCGTTAATTCAAATTATATTAGTCAGTTTGGTCTTGCATGTGTTGCGTGTTTGCAGTTGATTTGATCAGATATTTAGATTAAAACATTTTTTTTAATAAAGATTTGTTTTATTTCGAAATGTCAACAATGCCCACAACTACCAAAACGGCAACTAAGCGGAGCAAATATGTAGGGGATATTTTACAAATAAATAGATTCTTGCCATCTACTTGCAACAATCCCAAACCTCAAGGGAGGTTTTTAAAAATTGCCCCTCGTTATTATTTCTCATTTCTCACAAGTCTCGATCATTCTGCTCTGCTGCTACCAAACACCTATGTGCTGACGTCTCTACAGTAGCCAAAATTTTGATCCAACGGTGATCACATGGACATGTTGTTGCTCCTCCCAGTCTTGTCAAAACGTGGCCATCACAGTACATATATGTGACATGTCTCCATTAACCGCTCCTTATACCAAAACGCTTTCTAGTTGCTAGAGCTCTAGGGCTTCTCCTTGATTTCTATATAAACCCCAGTAGCAGGAAGAAGAAGCATGCCTTCTCACTTCTCCCATAACATTTTGTTTAACATATACGTGTGCGTGTGTACATAGAAATAGAGAGAGAGAAAGAGAGATTAAGTAATTGGATAATTTCTCTTTGTAATGATACAATAAGAGAGTTTTAGAGTTAATTTCATGCTCATGCAGCTGGATATGCAGCAAGCAGCTGAAGAAACTAAATGGATCAGCTCTTATTTTTCCGCCGCTTTCTTGAACGTAAAAGCGCTTCCGCCGGCTTGTATATATAATCAAACTGTTCAAGCACCATTAATTACGTTCAAGAAGCTATGGAAAAATAGGCGTTGATTCAGTGCAAATTTGGTCTCCATCTTTAATTTCCTCAAAGGAAGGTCTATTAATTCTTGCTCCAAAATTTTAGTCTTGCACTTCTTTTAATTTGTTCTTTATTAGTTGAAAATTCTGTAATTACGTTGCCTCTAATATTTTGTCAATGTGCATTATATATGTTTAATTTAACGCTGAAGTCGACAATTTTTTTTTTTTAGTCTTTTTGGTATTTAATGGTCAACTAATAGCCAATCTCATTCTCTATCTCGTGCTCTCATGCACACAGTACGGCCGATGCAGGGGTGATAATGAGAAAACATGCTAAAGAAGGTCGTGACATGAAAAAATTAAATTTCAATCAAAGCCTAATTGTTTGTGGATTTCTAATTAGTTTTTTTTCCCAGACCCCACCGTAGTTCATAGATAACATAAATAATTGATGGGTTTTATTGGTTAAAATTTGCAAAACTATGAGGGATAAGACGTACGTACAGTACTAATAATACTTATAGACGACTGTTTCAGCCTCATGTTATGTTTTATTTAAATGATAAAATGTAAAAAGAGAGTAGTGTAGGTTACAAGCAACAATTAAAGGCAGCGCATTGATAAGAACTCAGAAGTGCAGGGCAGAACCTACGACAGCTTGAGGCTTCAGGCTTCAGGCTTCAGCCCTCCAGTGTGCAGCTAAAGAGCGATTGTGGTGGGGCCCGGGGTGAGGTAGCGTTCTGTCCAGTTTCGTTCATTAAGATGATCACTCGATATCTTCCTTTCCTTCATAATTGAGTGTCTCCGTGCCTGTTTTGTTTTCCTGGCACGTCACTGCAGTAGACTTGTCCTCCAGTCCATTTTCGTGGATGACACGTCGTGTTGTTTGGATTTTTTTGTCTTTCACTTTATGTAAACGACGTGTCGTTTAGAACGTTCACTTTTTCACTGGAAGCAACCCAATACCCTACCCACAGCAGCAACTGCTCCGCTAGTTCAATTGTTCATTTTTCTGTCTGTCTATACATATTTCCTATTCATGAAGTTACATTACATATATAATTTCACAGGCATCCGCCATTTGCATAGCCCTGCCTATTCCTCTACAGCAAAATGAATCTAATTGTAAACTGTCCATCTTCAGTAAAAACAAAATTTAAAAGAGCAAACTCATGCTGCATAAAAGGAAAATGGTAAATTATATATATATATATAGCAAAATAACATTTTAACATTCACTCCTATTATGTTACAAAAAATTGGGTTCAATTTGAACATGCATGGACTAATCCTGTAAATTCATTGTGGATACGTCATACATGCTAGTTTGATGTAAATATAAATTTCACATCTCAAGGTGTGAGTACATTGAGAAGGGAGACTCTATTTTGAATTAAACGTCTAAAGAGACAATCTAATCTTGACTCAACACCCTTGATGCAAGAACCAAGTGTTTCTAATCTCTTGTGTGCTATTTGCACATCAAACTTGGCATCATTGTTTTTTAGGATTTGCCCATGTAATAAACATAGAGCCGCATCAACATTCCCCACTTCATTGAAAATTTCTTGGTCTCCCTTAGACGCTACTGGCATCAATTTTCTGATCAATGGCCACCCACCAGCCTTAGTCTTCAATTCCGGCATAGTAAGAAATAATAAGATAGATCGAAATATGGATATTGTAAGAGCTCTAGAATCCCTTAGAACGTTGATCACCGTTGATAAATGTTGATAATTTCCATCTAGCATATCAGACGATGATTTAATACCGTTGCTTTCTGCTTTCTTCAATGCTCTAAGGCACTTGGCAATGTTCTTTTTTGACTTCCTTCTAAAGCTAATGTATGCATGAACATTGCTATCCATGCTTGAATCTCCGCCTCTCCGCCTTAGAGCTGACTGAAGCTCCTGCGCTTGCTCTTTCATCATCAAAATCAACTCTCTTGCATTGCCGCATGCGTCTAGTAATCCAACAGATGTATCAAGAGCCTCTTCGACCATCTTTTTATGTTGCTGATTGCGAAGATCTTGTTGGGTGCATGGAGACTGAATAAGTTCCTCAATGCAATTATACAATTCCGCTAGCCCGGTCAAACCATTTTGAATTGATGATGAGGATGAAAATGATGATTCCCATGTCTTGAACTTATTCAGTTCACCTTCAACCTTCAAAACATCGGCATGTAACCTGGCACTAGCAGGCAGGCTGATAGACCTTTGAGGAACTTGAATGATTTGCACCGCTGATGTGCTTGCCATCTTAATTTCCTTTAATTTCTCTGGAATACCACTAGTAAAAAATTAATCACTCAAAATTCAAGTGATACTTGGAAAGATAATCACTTTTCAGTTGATTTATAAGCATTCAGTGAGGGCTCCACTTGCTCCTTCAAGCCTAGGCACGAAGCATGTGATTGTAATATGACTCACCCAACCCGTGAAAGATCTTGTGATATTTTTAGCTACAAAAATGCAGGCCTTATTCTTTCTTTAATCGTATTGTCACGAAATAGGCTACACATTAGGCGACGTTAACTTTTTCTGGCAATAATCTTGAAATTGTTCGCTGTTTCCTTGTCTCCTCAATCATTGATATTACCTTGTGCTAAACGAGGATTCGCATACAGGTTTCAATTTCTTAAGTTGTGTGATCGTGAACATGAAAGGCTGGCCAATATATGATTGTTCAATTTCGAAGAGCCTAGAGAGGTTTATTATAGGCCATTGACCCAGTGGAAACAAATATTAATAATAAGAAACCCGCGAAGGAAAACGACAAAACGGGACAAGATTTTACAAATACTTGAACCTGAAATCCAAGAACTAAGGCTACATCGAAGGGCAATTAGGGTGGGTACGGTAAAAATCAAACTCCAAATCCTCAACTTTCAGTTCAATTGGCCACCGTATTCTGTAGCTATCCGCACAACGTGCAATATAGCAATAAATTTATTCCTCTGAGGTAGGTAGCGGTGGCGGGGAAATCGCAGCAGCTTGCTAACATGTTTATCACAAAATTTGGCTAAAACAGAGGTCTGCCAACATGCTTCTTCTCGTTTTGCGGTTGTTTTAATGCACTTTAAGTTTATCTTGTATTCTTTTATGGGAATTGATCATGATTCAGGGCAATGCTATTGTTTGGTCGGTGACCAGCAAGTGATAATTGCATAGTGATAAAAAATGTTTAAATAATGTCCTTTCATTAAAAAATAAAAGATAAAAAATAAAAAATGGTTTAGATAATGAATTGTCCATACTCAAACCTATCTAACACATCAGGCTTCGGGTTGCTTAGCAAAAGGGCATACACCTGAGCAAAAAGCAATGCCAAGAATCACTTAAATTGTCTTTCAGCTTGTGCTTGCAACAATAATCAAATGAGAGAATCATTTTCCTTTTGAGATTGCAGTATCAGTGCTAAAAAATTGAAACAAAACAATAAATGGTATTCTCCCAGACCAAGAACTTGTAAAAAGACAACCAAAAAGCAATTTATACAGCTCCTTCTGAAATCAAAATTAGTGATACACAATTTATACAATTGTAAATGCAACTTTTATGCAGAAACGACCTCTCTGGGCTGATTAT
The DNA here is from genome assembly GCA_030449925.1 of Citropsis articulata. NCBI lineage: Eukaryota > Viridiplantae > Streptophyta > Magnoliopsida > Sapindales > Rutaceae > Citropsis > Citropsis articulata. Next base: position 566,135 of record JASUUH010000066.1, read on the forward strand.
CCAAAAGCAGAATCTTTCAACAATTAAATGAAAGCAAAGATGGGCATAATGTGAACAACTATTTCAGCCAGAAAGAAAAGTCTCCAATCCAAGATCAAGTTGCAGAACTCACAATATGCGTGCCTTTTCAACATCACTCCTTACATTTCCCAAGCCATTGTATCAGCTCATTCGTAAATCAGCAACATTTGATACAGGAAATAAACTTTGACAAAAATCAAAGTACATTGCATTAGCAGACCAACAATAAACTTCGACAAAAATCAAAGTGCGTTGCATTAGCAGACCAGCAATAAACTGTGGATAATAGAGAAATGAGGAAAAAAAAAGAAAAAAAAGGAAAAGACAGTTGTGGCCAATTTAAAAGGAGCGCAATGGGAAAAACAGGCCAGCGTGAGAGTTGAAAACGGAGCTTCCAAAAATCTTCGGTGCCAAGAATTAGTGCAGCCAATTGTAGCTCTCAAATTAGTGGAATAGTTGTCCTCAAACCAGCAAAGTAGAACTCGACAAGTCTCAGCAGCATTGCAAAGAATATTGTAGATCATTAGAATATTACTTCCAAGGTTTGGAAACTCATAGTTACACTTTTGTAACTTGTAGTTGTACTTTTGTAACTTGTAGTTGTCTTACTTTCTCCAAAACAGTTGCCACTCTCAGATGTATTAGATAGACTGCAGGTCTACGAATTGCATACGGATTTCTACTGCATTGTTTGGCTGAGGGACGGTGACAACTCAAACCAAAACCTACAACAGCCTCAGCATAAAAGAGCTGGGCTTTGAGAATGCAATGAGCATGTCATTTCACATCAGATATCATAACTGAAAATTAACTGCAGAAGCTAGCCATACGATAAAGAGGACACTTCAAGTTTCATGTAGAAGTTCCAAGACCCTGTACCGTTGGACCAGTGACGTCCCCTTTCCTTTTATACGAGTTATCTCAAATAGCATCATCATATCGTAATTAAGTTACTTAGTTCATCTCGAATTGATTTGCATATAATTGCCTAATCATCAAATCAATTACAGGCTAGCATAGTGGTCCGATTGCTCAATTGTGTCTTTATTTAAACTCTACACAGCAAACATGCTAGAACTGCTAATGAGGAATGCAACAGGAATGACAAATGAAGAAACATATTATAAGGAGAAGTGTATGAATCAAAACATTTTTTGAAATTTCAATTCAGTACAGGAACTGAGTCTGCTATAAAAGTGATTAAAATAGTAAAACATAAGCCAAACACAGGACAACATACAAAATAACTGGCAACTAAAGAGATTGAGATAGTAATGAAAACATACCAATCATAATCATACAGCATGGCCTTGCTCTTTAGCTTTCTTCAGCCACTTAAGTGTGCTCTCCAACGTTGTGTAGGCACCAACATCAGTCAAACTCTTACTCTCAACTGCATAATCGAAAACTTCATAAGCCTCAGCAACCTTACCATGCCTACAAAGTGCCCTCACAAGCGTGGCATAAGCAGCAGTCTCAAGCTTCACACCACCCTCTTTCATCATCCGATACAATTCAATCCCTTTCTCCATCAACCTCGACTTACACAGTCCATGAAGCAATGTATTATATGTGCATGAATTTGGACTACATCCTTTACCCTCCATCTCCTCCAACAACGCCAATGCACCCAGCGCATCCCCTTCCCTACACATTCCATTCATCAATGAAGTATACGTAACAGCATCAGGAAGAAACCCTGATTCCACCATGATTTTCAAGAACTTCTTTGCTTCACCCACTCTCCCACATTTGGACAACCCAAAAATCAACGTATTATATGTAACAAGATCAGGCTCAACGCCTTCCTCTTTCATTTTATTATAAACACCGATAACTTCACCTCCTCTACTCAAATTACAATACCCTTTCATAATAGTATTGTACACAAAACAATCAGGCTTAAACCCTGAATCACTCAAGGCACTAACCAATCTCATAGCCTCACGTAAATTCTTAGTATTGCAAACATTATCAATCAAAATGGTATAAGTGACAAGATTTGGCTTTATACCAAATGAAGCACGCATTTGATCAACAAAATTGTAAACAGTAGTCAGAGAGCGCCATTTACACAAAGACTTAACAAGAAAATTGTAGGTAAAAATATCAGGGGGGGAGCTGTTTAAAGATAAGCCTTTTACCAGTTCAATAGCATCGTCTAAGCGATTGACAGAACATAAGGACCTGACAGCGATGTCAGTGGTTCCTTGATTGGGCGGGTACCCATTAGAGGTCATGAGACTAAGCGTTTTGCGAATAGACGAGAGGCTATTATCAGGTGCTTGGCAGGACTGGGCGAGTAGGATGTGGTAAGTTGAGCGGTCGGGGTTGAAAGATGGGTTAGCTTTGATCATGTGGTTGAGAAGAGAGACGGAGTCATCAACGGTGGAGATGGAAGCGTAGGACTGGAGGAGGGAGTTGTGGAAGGTACGATCACGTGGGGACTCCATTGTGGCTGTTACGAGGGAGTTGAAGATTTTTATGGCTTCTGATAATTCTGGGGATTTGAAGATAGCAGCTGGTGCAGGTGTCTTTTTTTCAGTTTTATTTGCTGCTGCTGATTTTCTGGAGGGATTTTCATTTTTGTTGAGAAATTGATGACGGGATCTTAGGGCTTGCGTTGGTGCCGGTGTTTTGAGAATGGTGTTCGACGAAATTGCTGCGCGGAGAGCCGGAGGGATTTTGCCCATTTTGGCGTGCGAAATTAATTTAGCGATTGTTTCCTTGTTTGGTTCCCTCAGCAAATTTGAGTCGCAGGGTTGAGGGTTTGATTTGATTAGAGGCTGAGGGAGGGAGAAAGATTGGAGGTTCAGAGTGGGCTGGATCTGGTTTAAACGGGCTTTTGTCAAATTTCACTGTTAACTTTACAAGGCCCAATCAGGGCACCAGTATTGCCTCATGCAAGTATGAAACGAGGTGCTTGACAAACAAGAAATTAACCCCCCATTTGTTGGCTTTTATTTAGAAGATGGCATTAACATATCACATCAATAATATTGTTGATTAAATTGGACAAATTACGGTTAAGCATTAAAGGGTCTTTGGTTGTTGCAGTCCAAATTGTTGCCGTAGCTAACTTTCAAAATGTCACAGTATCTCTTGTAGAACCCGATCCGATCCTCCATTTTCGGATTCGAACCTTGACCACATTCAATGCCACCATTGATGATGTTGGTGATAACCCCATAACCGGGAAGGCGACCAGCTTGAGTATCGGCGGCTGATGGCTTCCATTGGCCTGTGATAACATCGTGGCATGAAGGTTTCGGTGACTGTGGGGTCATCCAGAACCAGAAAGCAGTCTTGAACGAAATAATAGGATCATTTGCCACAGCATCTGGGTTGCCAAGCAAGTCAACGTTTATGGCTTTTCCTGCTGGACCGTAGTTGTAGTTGCTGCATCATGATTCATGCGTGGCCAAAGTCAATCATTACTTCGAGCTAATTAATATATTATTGTCTTACTTCTAAGTATATATGCAAATTAATATCTAAACTGATTACTAATATTGATGGTGAGACCTACGTACGACTAGTACTCCAGCTAGCTAATTACGAACTTACTATGAAATCTGGATGGGACCTCGGCCAAAATATTTTTTACCAGGTGCACATGGCCATTGTTGATTTGGAACACAATAATCTCCAGGGTTTCCTTGTTCCTGCTTGAAGCAATAACCCCATGCATATGGACCATCGGGCGCGGTAGGCCAGCCACCTTCAAATTAAATATATTTGCATTGCATTAATTGACCTCGTTAAAATTCATTTAATTAATTAATCAATTATTAGCCGCCATATAATATACGTATGTATAATTTAAATTGGTCACCTAATGCAGCTAATTAAACAAAATAAATCAATTAGAATAACCTGTAGTTTCATGTGAAGTTTGAGCCAAAAAGGCCGCGATTTCTCTTTTGCGAGTGTCGGTGTCACCGGTTGTTCCGAAGGCACCAAAGGAGTTGGCGGCAGCGATGAAAGCGTCGTAAGTGTAGAAACCGTTTCCTTGGCAGGCAGCATCATTACGATGCTTCAACATCTGTTCAAATAGGTCCCTGCTAATTAGTGAACCGATATTGTTCCCGCCGCCGCTAGGAGTCGGATTAGTCGGCGTGGGTGCGCCACTGCACTGGCTTTGGCAGCCATCAGTGCAATAAGCAGGAGTGTTGCCGCAGAAGCCAAATTTGCTGCAACACAGTCCTCCTGGACATACAGCTCCTCCAGCTTGGCTGCCACACTGTTCAGCCGACGCCAGAGTGATCCACAATGCCAGAGCCAGAGCCAGAGCCGAACCCCATAATAATCTCATATACAACTTCATTAACTTGATTTCTTTTTTCTTTTTTTTTTCTTTTTTACGACTATATATTTGGCTTGAAGAATTCAATTTATAGCCGCTAGCTACGCACTGGACGTACCATGTATCAACATGTGCATGCTCTCAATCCCATTGTCTTCACTCTTTATTAATTTGACTATTCAACATCTGATGGTGATACACGTTGTCAGTCGGCTACACGGAAAAATTTTTGCAGAGAGGAAAGGACTATCATAATTCATAAACGTTGTCCGTCGGCCACACGGCAAGACTTCTGTCCAAAGGAAATATGATCAGCTACTTTGAATTATTCTTGGATGTTGATAAGATCGGTGAGATCATCAAGAAAAGTCCAAGGAGAAACAATTAAGGTATTCCATCTAACGATTACCCACCAAGGAAAATTTTTTTTATTATTACATTAGATATCGAAACCTTTGTTAATATGCGGAGAAGATTGCGGGGAATCATATATAGCATATGCCGCACGCTGTTATTATTAATTATTTTGAATCTATAAACATGAATTAGTCACGCCTAAATGAAGACAAAAGAAATTTAACAAAACAAGATGAAGACAAAAGAAATCTAACAAAACAAGGGAATGCTTAAAAAACATGAAACTATAAATGATTTCCCTCCTCCTCCTCCTCTTCTTATTTACATGCAAATATTGTATATTATTTTATTGACAATGAAATCATCATATATCATTTTTAAAACACAAAATCTTGCAAAGATAATGTGATTAATAAAAATTTATCAATAAATAATAATATAATATAACTGTCACATATTATATTTGAATATCTTAAAATCGGATCGTATTTAAATAAATAAAAAAAAGATAACAATTTTAGATAAGAATGAGAAACTTCACTCACTAAACATCAGTTCTTACTCATACTGTGCAAAATATTGTTATTACTCAGAGAGTACAAAATATCTTCATGATCAGTTAAGCTACATTCTTAGTTTATATTATAAGCTGAATGTGCCTGAAGTAATTTTCCAACTATATATATATATATATATACTATTGTCAATTACAGCTTTGCCTTTGGTAACAAATCGAAAATTCTGAAAAAGCAACAATAATTTGCAAAGTAAATCCATAAGAAGAAGGATTTGCTGTGGTGGTGAGGCTAATATAGTTCTATGGTGTGAATATGGGACAGAGCAATGGGTCTTATCGTGAGATAGTAATGGGTATAGTGAGACCCACCAAATTTAGTATTAAAATTAGGAAAAATATCTACCGTCCACCCGTTTTTTTTTTAACTTTTTCAAAAATACACAATTCTTATTTTTTTTAGCTGAAATCCACCTGAAGTTACATTTTGTTTTACTTTTCCACTTCCGTTTTGATACCGTTAAGAAAACTAACTGAAACTTAGAAAAATGACTATTTTGCCCCCCAACTATAATAAATAATAATAGTCATGTGTAATAAAAAAAAAATTATTTTGAATATTTTGTAAAAGTCAATTGTAATATTACTAAGATGGAGATATTTTGTTAATTGTAAAATCTATTTAATCCAAAAATTTATTTAAAATCTTTATAATAAATATAAATATATTATTAAAATAAATATAATAATTTAAAATTTTAATATTATTTTAAATCTTAAAAGTAATTTAATAGTATTAATCTAGTAATGGTTATTTATTATTATAAATAATAAATAATAAATTATTCTTTATTATGTTTATCCTTGTTTATTATATGTAACTATTATTATTTATTATAGTTGGGGGTAAAATAGTCATTTTTTTACGTTTCCGTTAGTTTTCTTAACGGTATCCAAGTGGAAGTGGAAAAATGAAATAAAATGTAACTTCAGGTGGATTTCAGCAAAAAAAAAAAAAAAAGAATTGTGTATTTTTTAAAAAATTGGAAAAAAACATGTGGACGGTAGATATTTTCCCTTAAAAATATTAATGAATCCCACAATAGAACCACTATTATACCACAAAGAGCGGTTGCATTAAGATATCCGGCCAACTCAACATAGAATAAATTTTCATATTGACCACCTTAAGCTTGCCCATAAAAACAAGGAAACTGCATTTTTTTTTAAAGGAATTATAAAATACATCATAGGTATCATGTGAGCCATATAACAAACCAATTGTGTTACGTTATTTATATATTTATTTCGAAATATTACTATGATTGTATTATCTATGATGTATTATAAAATTTATCCTTCTCTAAAGTGCGACCACAAACTAAAGAAACTAGTCAACATGGATCATTTCTAGCATACAAATAAATCTTGATCTTGTCTTATTAAATTATTCATGCTGCGAAGAACAATTTTCTTCAAATACAAGATGTTTCCAATATTACATAGTAATATTTATAACAATCATAATTTTTTATTGGGATGATTGCCATTGGACTCCTTAAACACTTAATACAATTGAGTTGAGTTGAGAGTTTTCTCCCTTTAAAGAGATTCTAATTAAAGTTCTTCTATTATACTGCACTTATTTAATGTATTTATGACATATGCGCATATGTTTTAAAAAATCATCATATAATTGATAGTTATATTTAATTCATGCACACGTATTTTATATGCATTAAGTGGGTTTAATGCGTTAGAATTACTCTATAATCTCTCCTCCCTTTAAAGCAAAACAATTTGCGGTGCAGTTGCAAAGGGTGTTTGATTTGCAATAATCTGATTTGGGTTCTTTTTCTTTACCAGAGCAATATCCCCATCCTTATAGACCATACATCTACTTCTGCCCAGCCTCCTGCTCGATCGATCGAGCTCCAATATTATCAACTTAATTAATTAAAAAATTAATTATATGCCTGTTTATGTTTAATCTAATGAATCAATTAATGATAAAAAATATTACACTTAGCTAGCCCAGCGTACTATTTATACGCACAAATTGAATGTATACTACGTAACCTGTAGGTCCATGAGAAGTTTGAGCCAAAAAAGTTGCAAGTTCCTTCTTGCGCGTAACATAGTTATCAGTTGTGGCAAAGCCGTTTAAAGGATTTGGCAGCAGTGAAGGAAGCATCATAAGTACAGAATCGATTACTTTGGCATCTAACGTCGTTTCTGTATTTAAGCAGCTGATCAAAAAGAGCTGAGGTGATTACAATGAGCCACATTGGCTCTGACAATTAACTCCGCGGTGTTGAGGTGTGTTGCCGCACCATCCGTACTCGCTGCAGCAAAAAGCTAGCACACAGCGACTCCAGCCTGTCTTCCGCACTGCTCTGCTGAAGCTTTTCCCTGTAGAAAATAGAAATGACAACAAAGCTATTACTTTTAAGAAACTGAAACTGTGTGCAACTTCATTTTTTGTAATTTTATTTATTGGCTATTCTGGTCCAAGTGGCGGCCTGCGTGTTAATTGGGACGAGTACTTCACTTGTTCAAAATCAAAATTTTCCAAGAAAGTCCGTTAATTTAATGATCCACGATATTTTAAATCTGGCTCAAAATCAGAATTGTGTGGCTGACGTAATATCTTTGATGTATTTTGAAATTTCTCCTCAATCTGATAATATACCTGCATTCTATGACTTTATGCGCATATATGAAAAACGACGATATTCAATTAAATTCTTCTTCTTCCTCTCGACGTTTGTCCTTTAGCTTGCGATCAAGATATGCGTTGGTCCATATTTATCCTTTAGCCTGTGATCAAGATATGTGTTAGGCAATGTTTATCCTTTTCGCCTGCGATCAGCAATGTTTATCCTTTTTGCCTACGATCAAGATATGTGTTGTGCGACTAACATACTAATATTATTTATAAAAGCTTAATCTTTAACGGATGCCATGCCTACGTGCGTATGAAAAGGGAAAATTATACATTGGGCTCTGTTGCCTACGTGTGTACGTAAAGGGAAAATTATACATTGGATTCTGTAGTCCAAAGGCAAAGAATGAGGAAGTGAGTTCAAGACCCTGTAATTTTTCTCTAATAAGAGAGCAGTATACTCTCTAAAATTAGAGTAGATTCCTCTTCAGCATTCAAATATTATTTTGGACGTGTAAAATATTAGTAGTATTTAAAAAAAAAAAAATTATACCATTTTTTTTAATTTTTAACTTTTTAATCAAGAGCGACCCAATGACATTAACTTACGGCCTTCATAGAAATTGCGTAACACGTAATACGTATGTCCTGCTAGACTCTGTTGATCTAATTCTTCTTTCTTGGCAATGGCATGCAGCAGTTAATATTTATTATTACTTCCTTGTTCTGAGATGACAGTTGATTGAATCATTTATAAATAATACTCACTTGTGCCCTTATCCCACTAAAACACGCTTAAGTTCCGATAAGTTTCAGTTCATTTCGTGCCCCATGACGAGAATTAAATAATTAGAGATTTTGTTTCAGTCATGTTAAATTGCATCATTTACATACATTTCCTTCTTTTTCAAACGTTTTAATTTGTTACTTACTTGGTTGGGATTTGGGAAACGTCAAACGGTGGATTATTTAATTTAAATAGTGTTATCCCTATATAGTGATTAGTGACAGTGCCTTCGTCATCGCCATTTTCGTAGTGCGGTTTGAGGGTTCTACACGTATAAATCTTGAAGAGAATCAGAGATAATTCGCAGTGGTGTGCATTTTGTAGCTTCTTCAAAATCTTGGACAAAGTAATGAATTCTGTTGTACTCTTGTATTTTATTGAAACGTATTAAATTTAAATATAGTATTATCTGTGGTGTAGTATGGATCATATTAGGGCCGAATGAAGGTAACATTGCTCTTATGCAAAATTTTTAAATAACTGTTGCAATTAAAATTTATTTTACTTTAGGTATAAAACAAGAAACTAATGTTTATGTTAACAGATTCAAAAAAAAAAAAGTATGTTCAATTTTATAGGTATAGATTTGAAAAAATGTAGAGTACAAGTAAATTTTTTTTCCCTCAATTATTTGTAAGAGGATACTTTCAAGTCAATGCTCAATTAATTTTTTTCCCTCAATTAAGTTGGTTAAAAATGTAGAGTACAAGTAAAATATGGAATTAATATGTAGACAATTAATTTATCTTAAACTGAAGCCTCAAGTTAAGATGGAGCCTAAACAATTGCCTAAGGATTGAGCCACTACTAGAGCGTACAATATATGGTAAATTTTATATTAATTGTTATTAATAATAAATTATTTGTTAATAAAGTAATATTATCCTGTAATTTATATTACTTTTTGCAAAACAAAAACCACCGACGATCGCTCACCACCATCTGCTGCCAATGGCAGACATCTTTCAGTATTAAATTTGGTACATAGTGGTATGAATAATGCGAGTGATTAAGTTTCCATTTGTTTTAGATCTAAAATTAAACTTGCTCTCTCCGTAATTTCAACCTCAGATCTGCCATGAATGGAAGCTTAATGCCATCTATATCGATACCATTCTTCAAAAGGAGGGGGAGGGGAAAAAAAAAAAAAGAACTATGAGATTTTTCAATGGAGGGCAGAAGGTAGTTAAAGTCATGTACTATGTAGTAATACCTTTAAGAAGCATGTTGCCATTAAATCTTGTGAACCTGGTAATCCTGGCTTACCAGACTTTGGCAATCTGGGTTCCTTCAATTAATTAGTGATGACAACCTCCCGTGTAATAATATAAGGAGCTTGCCGTTGGCAACCATTGCAAAAATGCCTAATTTTGTGCAACAAATTAAGCATATTCATTTCATTCCTGCAAGAAGCAGCAATTTGTTTTGTTTTTTTTTTTAAAAAAAATTAACATAATCTCTTCTTGTGCAGAAGAATAGAATAAAGCACCAAATATATATACTGCTAGGCACTAGCTCAAAGCTACGAACAAATTAAACCTAATAATAACACAACGAAAAGGAAGATCGGAACGGTCTTGATCTCATGAAAAAACACAACAAAGCCATTTTTTCTTTGCAGAATACTGCTTGTGATAATTAGTTTCAGTTTTATATTTGCTTCGCGAAGTGACGTTCCCAGCAGCAGCCGAGCCACCCCTTTTCTCTTCACTGGCCTTGATAAAAACAAAAGAAAACCCATCAGCAGTTGCGGGATCATTCACATCCCATTCCCCGAATTTGGGAAGTGTGCTTCCGTGACCATGAGATGACATGATGATCGATGAATTGATCGCTAACAAGTAATCAATAATGGCCTGGAATCTTGGTTATCAGGTAAATCATTTGGTTAATTGAATGATATATATATAAACTGTCCGCGTTGTACATATATGTAATGTGAATGTACCCGATCGATTGTGAGGGGTTGCGAATGATTCAGATTTTTTGGACGATCAAATTAAATATAGAAAGTCGTTTAATTAAAGCAGAAAATGGATAAGATTAGAGGAGTTGTTAATGCATTCAAACCACTGCACTCGTATCAAACACGGATGGGACGGTGCGTTTTTGTTAGACTTTTAAGCGGATTTTAAGCACCAACCAATTTAATTTTCCATTGCGTGTGCAAATTGCGGAAGCGTTACGTGAACGGTGAATCAGTTTATGGCCCGTTAAGCACGTGTTGCTTCCATATCTTTGTTTTATGACAAGTTCTCTCTGCCCTTTCTGATGTTTATCCTTTTTTTTTTTTTTTAATTTTTTAAAAATGAGAATGTTTATTTTTATCGAATTTTCGTTAACTTCAAATGGAGAGGGTTCGCAAAATAATTCCGCCGGAAAAACCAAACAACAAAATCATAACACAAATTTTGCCGACACATGTTCAGTTCAATATTCACTCCATTGTGCCATCAGCAGATGAATAGCAGCAAAAACCCAAATGATTTCATTATTATTATTATTATTATTTTGAGAAAGTTTTCTAAAGGATACTCCAACATTCACCCAACTTTCTTCTTCTTCTTCTTTTTTTTTCCCCCTTTTAATCCTTAAACATCAAGATCTAGTGCTGTTTTAGTATATTTTGTCTATTTTTTGTATACTCTTTTCGAAATAAATATCATTACTTTTTTTTGTTAAAATCTTTTTAAGATTAAACGTTGTTGTAATTTTTTTGCTGTAGATATAAAGTTAATAAGTAGCATTTAAAACAATTATTATACTTCTATTACGAGAAGTTCAGATTTTGAGTTTTCAGGGCAGAAATTATTAAATTTTTCTTTAGGAAAAAATAGATGTTACTAGATATCAGGTAATATTTACTTCTATATTTATGAAATTCTTTCCAATTCTTTTACGTCTAAGGTCAATTTATTTGATCAAATCTCTACAAAACTTCGATATGAGCTCGCCACTCTCCGTCAGATAATATTAGTTCTAAAGATGAGCAGACAAGGGGTCCTAGCTTCACTTGTTCACTTGTTTGTTTTTAGAGAAATTTGAGGGCAACTTGTACACAAACTTGACTGAGCGACTTGAAGACAAGCTTGACCGATTAATTTGAAGCAATTTAATTTTCAGTTCGAGTTCTAAAAGAGATAGAGGGAAAAAAAAAACTATTTTTTCTTTGCCCACCTTTACTAGATTCTTTTTTCTCCAAAAAAGAAAAAAAAAAGTTTGTACACACAAACATAGACGACAAAAAATTTCTTGATTTTGAAGCTTTTTTTTTTTCTTGTCTTCTAGTAAAATCTACGTCAACAAACAATCGATATCATCATATTTTGTGCATACCACAAAGAAAGGAAAGAAGTGTTCACATTGTAAATGTAAAGTCCCATAATCTTGTATAGGATTGGCCGATTGAGAATAAAAAGACTCGCAGAACATCTTTATGAGTACTAATATCAACTATCAAAATGAGTAAGAAAGTATTAATTGCTATCACGATCGAATTCTTATATCAAACTAACTTAATTTTTGCGTCTTGCGTCTATAATTCTATATGATATAACTGAGGTAATCTCTTTGGCATATGTAATATAATATTAAATGGTTTATGGGCTGACTCAGAGACCAGAACTTACCTGTATAGTCTCGCACTAACTAACTCTATATATATGTGTGTGTGTGTGTGTGTGTGTGTGTGTGTAATTCCTCATATAGGAAGGTAGAGGTAGAGGTAAAGGGAGAGAGACGAAATGGCAATGGAATGTTTGGGCGGTCGTCAGTGCTCTGCCTCTCCCAATAACGTTCCATTGACTCCAATAGACTTCCTAGAGCGAGCTGCCCATGTCTATGGAGATGCTACTTCCATTATTTACGGCACTGTTAGATTTTCTTGGAGACAAACTCATCAAATATGCCTCAAGCTTGCTTCTGCTTTAGCCCAGTTGAAGATTTCTCGTGGTGATATCGTAAGTTTCATTTTTCCTCATCTTCATTTCATTCATTCAACGCTTTATGCATAAATATTTTTATTAATATTAATTGATTTCTTTAAGATCACTTCTAATATTATTGCCTTCCGCTATATAAACATATATACAGATAACTGGCCTTATTAATTACCACTTAATGCATAGCTTGTTTCTTATTCATAGCTACTGATTTTTTTGTTAACAAATTAAAAGTCTCCACATAACAAACAACTCAAGCTTGAAACCAGAATCCAGAAGGTCTTGCTTACACATGAAAGTTATATGAATCGTAAAAGATTATTATTACGGGACTCAATTATTTGTGACCGACACACACACACACATATATGCATATCTGTGCTTGGTTTTGAGTTAAGCGATGATTCTACATGGTTTTAAACTCAGATTTGAGGTCCAACGATAACTTAATTAACGATAGCGTTAGATCGGAAGAAATGTTAATACCAAACAATAACATTGGAAACATCCAAGACAATCGACGGTATGAATCTGCTATTTCTTCCATTGGGGATGCCTCAGCCTCAGAAAGCTTTGAAATAAAGAAAAAAAAAATCGGAAAATAACCTTTGAAAATTATTGATAATACGTGCCAAGTGGATTCCAAAAGGTCAAGATGTATTAGGTCAATAATCATGTCAACGGAGTTTAATATAAAAGCTCTACTTGTAATTTGGTGAATATATTTTATCAATGTTGTCACATAAAATATACAGCCATAGGAGACTTTGTACTTTGTAGCCAAAAATTGAAGTGAATATAGTAGCACGTTACTTGGCGGACCCTCTTCAACATCAACAAAGTCACAAGTCTTTATTAATTTTTTTAGTCTCTAATTATGGAGAAATTTTAGAATACATCAAATTCTAAAAATTTTAAAATACATGTCATGAATGCATTAATTTGTTGCAATATAGAAGCATTTAAAAATTTCTAGAATTTCTCCCAATCATGAACTCGGACAAATTAATTGCAAAATTTGTCGGTTCTATTTTGCACGATTGCTGCAACTAACTAGTCCATGTTCGACGAACATGAACATACAAAAGAAAGTTCATCATAAAATTAAAACTAAATTTAAAAGGCATCTACTTCTAGCTAGGTTGTATCCAATTTCGATTCGACTATCAATATGTTAGCGGGTCAACTTGGAATACACAGCTCATTGGGCCCCGCTTGCTATTTGAGCAGGTTGCGGCTATGGCACCAAATATTCCAGCACTGTACAAGCTGCACTTTGCTGTTCCAATGGCAGGGGCAGTTCTCTCCGCACTTAATACTAGGTTAGATTCAGCCACATTGGCATCAATTCTTCGACAGCTGGAAGCCAAGATCATATTTGTCGATTATCAATTTGTGGAAGTTGTCCAAAATGCACTTGACATACTCTCCCCCCATCACAAATATGACAAGGCACCTCTCCTTGTGACAATCCCTGAATGTGACCACTACCAAACAAGTACTTGTTCAGTAACCAACAAGTGCCCATCGGGTGGTTTGGATTACAATGATCTTCTTGCAATGGGAAAAGCTGATTTTGAGATGATGCAACCGAATCACGAATGCGATCCGATTTCTGTGAATTATACTTCAGGATCAACTGGGGATCCTAAGGGGGTAGTTTACAGCCACAGAGGTGCCTATCTCAATTCTTTGGCACAGATTTCTCGCTGTGACTTGAGAGATATGCCTGTGTTTCTATGGACACTCGACATGTTTCGATGCAATGGCTGGTGCTGCACTTGGGCAATGGCCGCTGTTGGTGGCGTCAGTGTCTGCATTAGAACTGTCTCAGCAAAAATCATATTTGAGTCAATACTCATTCACAATGTTACTCATTTATGTGGCCAGCCCAGAATTGTCAACATGATTGCAAATGCGTCGGCAAGTGACCAAAACCAACTTCAAAGGAAGGTAACTATTGTCATTGCTGGTGTTCTGCCTGCGATCCAGGCTCTAGAACAAGTTGCAAACTTTGGATTTAACATCCGCCACGCATATGGAATGACAGAAGTTCTTGGTCCAGCTATTGTAAGACAATGGAAACCTGAAGGGGAGTCTTCAGCATTGAATCATGAACATGAAATGATCAAACATCGCGAAGGGCTTAACAATCTTCTAATTCAAGGGGTTGACGTGCAAGACCCGAATACAATGAAAAGTGTACCACATGATGGAAAAACTCTGGGTGAGGTAATGTTTAGAGCCAATACTGTGATGTTGGGATACTTCAAGAATCCGAAAGCAACAGAGGAAGCTTTCAAGAATGGATGGTATCATACTGGTGATCTTGCAGTTAGAAATCCTGATGGTTACGTTCAAATGAAGGATCGAAGAAAGGACATTATCATTTCTGGGGCAGAGATTATAAGCTCATTAGAGGTGGAAGCAGCGTTGTTAAGTAATCCAAAGGTTATTGAAGCCGCTGTTGTTGGGAAAGCTGACGATCAATTGAAGGAAGTGCCTGTTGCTTTTGTGAAACTGAAGGAGGGATGCGAAGCAAGCCCTGAAGAGCTTGTTATGTTTTGTGGGGATGAATTGCCAAGTTATATGGTTCCAAGGGCCATAGTTTTTGAAGACATACCAGTCAATTCTACTGGAAAAGTGCAGAAATTTGTGCTCAGGGGCAAGGTCAATGCCACTGCCATGGGGTGGTCACTCTAATCAAAATAAAGGTTTAATCTCATTCACTTTGATTCTCGTGATAAGGTCAAAAACTTTATGTAGAGTCAATTAGATCAAATATTCACATCAGCCTGTTATCGATTAATATTGTGTGCTGGCAATGGACCTTTGACTAATGGTGAATCTTTACTCTCACTGTTATCAATTAATATTGTGTGTTGGTAATGAGCCTTTGTCTAATGGTGAACCTTTATTCTCTCAGTTGAGCATAATTGTGAGAGTAGGAGTTCAAGTTTTTATGAACCCAAATTTAAGTATTATGTATGATTGTGTGAGTTATTTGTAAGTGTTTTTGTCTTGTGAAATGTGGATGGAATACATATATCTCTCATTTATGAGGATTATTGATTTAGACAAGTACTTTATAGCATTTAATATAATATTGTAAGTTCTAATTATATGTCTGATTGTAAATATGTATATGTTATAAGACTCAGTTTGATTTAACTTTTCAAGTAAGAGCTTTTACCAATAGAGTTTTTACTTAAAAAATTTTAGTTGTTTGGTTGTCAATAAGAGTTTTTATTAAAAATTTATGAAATTACTTTAATAGGTAAGTTTTTAAAATTATGTTAGGAAAAGAATGTCAAATAAGTAGAGGATATTTTAGATATTTTACTATTAAAAAAAACTTTTTAACTTTTATTCCTAAAAACTTAAAATTTAAACTTTTTCTAATAGAGATAAAATAATTTATTTAAGCTCTAAAAACTCTAAAAAAAAAATAAACAGTAATAAAAATTATAATAAGAACTTATGAAATTAAATAAGTACTTATGCGCATTAAATAAGTCATACTGAACAAGAACTAATAACAATTATAAATATTTGATGTAATTATCACTATTAAAAAAATTAATATTATGCGTTACAAAAATTTTACTTCCCGTTTTGATATCTACGTTAATGATCCCAAGAAGGGCCCCAGGTACTTAAATGTTCACATAAAGAATCACCACAAAAAACAAGTCTGCTCATCATATGTTCGACAAAGCTTCTGCTTTCACGTGAGCATTGCCTTCGGACAGCAGAGGCCCTAGTACCAGACACTCATCATTTCAATAATTTGAGGAAAATTTAATCACCGCGGCAACAGAAATTTGAGAATTAATGAGGTTGGTATGATTATGATGGAAATTGGCCAAGAAAGGGACCAATCAAGCATGTTGTAGGGCAATGTATTACGCGTAGCACCAGTGAAAATCTGATTTTGTTTTTCCAGTACAGCTGATCAAGAAAGCGAATGGAGGAATGCACTTATTGGGCGGGCCACTTGGAGAGTTTAAAAACCTCAAATGTGAACTGCACTTGAAATGGTCATAAAAATCCAATTAATTAAGTCAATCACATGGTAGCTTTGATTTTAAAATCACATTGATTTTTTGCGAAAACAACTCATCAACCACTTCTTTTATTGTGCTTTTTCAAAAGAAAAATGTTTGGGGTAGAAAATTACAAGAAAAAGACTAATAAAAAAAAAGATGATAGAGAAATAAAAAATAAATTTTTCTCGTCTTTCTCTCGTGCTTATCTACACCTAACACTTTTCAAAATAAATTATTCTTCTAGTCCTCTCTAAAAAAATGCTTATCTACACCAAACATTTTCAAAATGCTTGGTGTAGAGCAATACAAAAAAAAAACGAGAGAAATAAAGAAAAAGAGAATAAAGAAAAAAAAGATAAATTTCTCTCGTCTTTCTCTCGTACTTATCTACACCCAGCACTTTTCAAAATAGATTATTCTTCTAGTCCTCTCTCAAAAACTTATCCTCACCTTAGAGAAAAGTCCTACATATAATTTTGTTACGATTTACCTTGAAGAAATTTCTCTAAGTTCTTGATACGCCCGGCATTATTTTTGTCATTCATATATCTACTACAGCAAAGCAAAGCAAAAGATGCAGTACGACTAATAAATATCACATGGCTTGTTTAAATGAGGAAGCTAATGATTGATGGAAACTAGAAAAAACGAAAAGGAAAATGACCATAAACAATCTAGATGAAGCCCTCAATTCTTAGGAAATCCTTTGATAATCATAATTGGAATTAGTTTATTATGTTTCTGCTGCTCAGTGCTTGTAATCCAGTAATAGCACGTGCCCTTTTTTTTTACATGAGCGTATAATTAATCCAGTAAAGTAAGGCGACGTGGCGTACAATGCTGATTCAACATTTATTTGCCTGTAATAATATAACATTATTTTAGCTTAACCTGTCAAATGTTGACACACACTGAAAAAATTTTAAAATATCAGACATTATATAATAAATAAATAATATTATAAAATATATATTTATTTTTAAAAATTATCTTATAAATATTAGTTATATTAAATTTAACTATAAATATCATGTATGCATTAATCGGTAACGCTGACATGTTCAAACAAATGCGCAGCTAAGTGCTAACTACTACATAATAACGTTAACGAGCTGCAAAATTGCCACCGACCGTTTGTCCTCCCAGTGAGACTCTTCAGTTCGGGTAATATTTTCAGTTTTCACGCACTCTGCTTAAGCTTTCTTTGTCCAGTTGAACTTTTAGCTTTATGGGTGTCTTTTTTATGTTGTTACCCCTGCCATTTTCTTTGCAACCAAAGAGAAATATGCTGAATGTTCATGAGCTTTCTGTGACAATTTGGTCTGACTATTGTATGGTGTTGCTGTAATAGAGGTTTATTTGGGTTAGTGGGAATTTATTTTTTTGGAAAGGAAAGTGGGGTTTCAGTTAACTCTAGCCACATTGTTGCATTTGGTTCAATTCAATTGATTCTTTTCTATTCTGGGTTTTTATATTAGAGCAATGTGATTATCCTTATACGATAATGTTGTCTCTTCTGTTTTAATGTGTTCTTTCAGTAACCAACTCAAACTGTTGCCAGATGTTCACATGTTGTTTCTATAGTACAATGTTGTTAATAAATAATTTGGAATATGCTCTTTGTTGAATTTTCATCGATTCTATGATACACATAGGCCGATCATCAGCAATATGGCAGTTAATCAGTTCATGGGAGGACACTCTTGTGGAATTACTGGTACAAGTTTCCAAAGAAGAGCAATAAACAAAATGGGCAAAGCTTTTCCAATCAATAGCATGGTCATAGCTCCTCCCAATTGTTCCTTTGGGGTTATAATTCGGGATAAAAATGGATTCAACCCTGTCATTATGTGTTGTGGATCAGTCAGTGGTCAACATGCTTCAGATTATATCACAATCAATCCTTCTGGTGTTGAGGAAAGGTTAGCATCTGATGGTGGAGAACTGAGCAAGTAAAGCTTGAAACTTATTTGCTTTAGGCCTTTTAACTAGAAGATGACTTTCTGTGAAGTTTTTATCATTTCTTCTTGTATCAGCACTATCTTTCTTCTTTTTCTGTTTGCTGAGGTTGTGAATTTTTTCCCAGTGAGTCAAGGAAGAGGGCTGCCACCAGCCAATCATGTGTGCAAAATGTCCAGCTTGACCTTATAATGCTTTCTTTACCAGCAATTGCTGGACAAGCAATAGAGCCCATGGCACAACTGATGGAAACAGCTTACATTGGCAGACTGGGTAAGTTCTATACTCATTCCAAATTTCTTCACCTTCAATTTGTTCAGAAGGTTATACAAATGCCGTTTCTTTTTCCCATGCTTCTGCTTTTCCATGCTTTTTTCATACTGAATTTTCCTCTTTGGTTCATCAAAGCTGATTGGGAATTTTGAAGCCACGGTCTCTTCTTTTGGTTGAGAATTTTATGATGCATGTGACTATAGTTCTCTTTTATTCCCCCTTGAGCTCTTATATAATTAATGTACTGAAAAGGTCCCTTGGAGCTGGCATCAGCGGGTGTTTCAACATCAATATTCAACATCCTCTCAAAAGTATTCAATATCCCTCTTCTCAGTGTTGCAACATCATTTGTGGCTGAAGATATCTCAAGAAGTTCAAGCAAAGATTCTACTTCAGGTGAAGTTACAGTAGATCTCAGAAAGCTCTGTTCAACTTTAAGACCTTACTAAGTTGTTCTCACGTTTAGGCCTGCATAATAAATCAATACTTGAATCAACTTACATGAAATGGTGCAACTAACTTTTCCTTAGAATATGACCATAACTGATGTGCAGATAGTAGCTGTCCAAACGTGAGTTACAATGGCTGTGATGAATCAACTGATAGAAAGCTTCTACCTTCTGTCTCAACGGCTTTAGTTTTAGCACTTACAATTGGAATTCTCGAGGCTTTAGCAATGCACTTTGGATCTGGACTGTTTCTCGACATTATGGGAATATCATCAGTCAGTTGAACTCAATTTATTACTTTGGTTGTACTAAGGCAATTGGATAGTTCTCTAATTCTGCTTTTGTTTGTCCCGACCGACCACATTAGTGATAGTATAACTCGGCATAGATCCCAATTCTGTTACTTGCCAAATCTTTATTTTCATTGTGAGTTCATTTATTCATTTTTTTATATGCATCTATTTCCATTTACAGGGGACAACTATACTTAAAAATCATTTTCTGGACAGGCTTCATCTATGCGCATTCCAGCACAGAGGTTTCTGTCTTTGAGAGCAATTGGTGCTCCTGCAGTAGTTCTTTCTCTGGCCATTCAGGGCATCTTCCGTGGATTTAAGGATACAAGAACTCCTGTATTTTGTCTAGGCAAGATTTTGGCCAACTTTGTGAAATTATTGCGAAGAAAGAAAGCTTTTCTCTTTTTGTTGCATTTCATAAATGAATGACTAGAAAGATACAAGCATGCGTGTTCATGCAGCATGTCATTACTGCCCTGCATATTATTTGTAAATGAAGCTGTTGTACAGGCAAAAAGTTCACTTTTATTTGTTGAGCTGGATCTTTCCGGGGGAAACAAAGAAGTGATTAAATCTTAGATGACCGTTTTTCAGGATTGGGCAATTTCTCAGCTGTATTTATGTTTCCGATGCTCATGTACTATTTTAAGCTAGGTGTAACTGGAGCAGCCATTTCTACTGTTGGATCTCAGTATGTTCTCCCCCTGATTAAAGTCTTCTTTTTCTTTGATGACACCAAAATCATGCAATGACATGATTTGCTTCATCTTTTTCAGATACATGGTCACACTTTTGATGATTTGGTATCTTAATAAGAGGACTATTTTATCAGTTCCCAACATGAAGAATTTGCACTTTGGTGGCTACCTAAGATCTGGTAATTGTCTTCCCTTAATATGCCATGATTTCTGAATCTAGCATGCTTCCATCTATTGTTCTCTTGGGTTTTGATGTCCTTTCAAGTACTGAATTCAAATTTAAAGCCTTTTTGCCCATGAATCATCTGTTTTTCTGTGCATTGCATGGATGTATTTGCATACCAGGTAAATCGAATGAACCTTGTGTCCAGGTGGTTATCTTCTTGGGAGAACTCTGGCTGCTGTCATGACTATAACTTTGAGCACTTCAATGGCTGCTCGTCAAGGAGCTTTAGCCATGGCAGCTCATCAGATATGCTTACAAGTGTGGTTATCTGTCTCTATGCTTGCAGATGCACTAGCTGCATCTGGTCAGGTAAAATTTGAGGAAGATTACTTGGTTATCTGCACAGTAATTTACACGTAGCAAGATATTGTTTTAGCTAATCATCTGGTTGCTTTATTGAGGTTTAAATTTTAAATATAAGGAAACAAAACAAGGAGTCTCTTGATCATTCTTCTGAATGTGCTTATTTACTTAAGGCTATCCAGATACTCATTTTCTCTTTTAATTTTGAAGACAAATTGTTGATTAAGTTGTTGGCTTACTTTTAGTTGCTTTGAACAATGTTAATTCTCCATTAATTGTTGCAGGCTCTTATTGCTAGTTCTTTTGCTAAAGGGGACTACAACACTGTGAAAGAGATTACCCATTTTGCTTTGAAGGTGACTTTTGCTTTACATCACTGCATAAGATGTTTGGGTCATTCGCATTCTAAGTCTTGTTTATTCTTTATGGGTTGACTCTGTTTGATGATTATTTGATTCATATTTTCTCCAGACTGGGTTGTTTACTGGAGTTTCTCTAGCTGTCATATTGGGTGCTTCTTTCAGTTACTTAGCCACATTGTTTACCAGTGACACACAAGTACTTGGGATTGTTAGATCTGGTTTATTGGTACGTACGTATCTGCTGTCGGTGTGTCTGCGACTATAGTAATGACTTATGAGGTGATATTATATTCATCGCGTGATTAATTTTTTTGCAGTTTGTGAGTGCCAGTCAACCTATAACTGCAGTGGCTTATATTTTTGATGGGTTGCATTATGGTGTCTCAGATTTTTCTTACGCTGCTTACTCAATGGTAAGCTGCCTTATCAAATTTGATACTTGTTGGGTTAAATGCTGTGAAGATTCTAGTCATCACTTGTATCGGTTGTTAAATATGTATAAGTGATGTTTAGATGGCGGTGGGAGCAATTTCTTCAGTGTTTTTGCTCTATGCTCCAAGAGTCTTTGGCCTTTCAGGAGTGTGGTGTGGTTTGACTCTTTTTATGAGCTTGCGTGTGGTGGCTGGATATTTCAGGTACGTCCTGTGGAATTTTGCTAGTGCATCATTTTGGCTGCTTATTGATAATGTCACATAACGAATGTTCAGAGTATTTATAGCTTTGTGAAAGCGCCTTTGGTTGTATTTCCACAGATTATTATCGAAGAATGGTCCCTGGTGGTTCTTACAGAAGCATATACCAAAACTTGAGGTATGTATAAAGCATATTGATTTGATTATCAGTAATCTATCTTTCCCTCTTTAAATAAACAATTTGTATCAGTCATCTATGTATTCTTATTTTCTTCATTTCCAGATTGCCACCTGAAAAGGAGAACCATCTTGTTATGAGCAACTCCTAGTCCTGGTGTATGTGGTACATAAGAAGCAAATCAGTATTCCCATTTTATTTGTAATATATTTTTTAATAATGTATAGTTAATGGTGACAAACTGGTGTGTGGACTTCTTAATTTTAATTTCTAAGAGAGAAGATTGTGCTTTACCCATCAATTCAATTCTTTCAAAAGTCCATGTCAATGACAATGCACGTTGCTTTGCAGCTGCCAAAATTGAACAATTTTTGTCCGTCGTGATCGATTATCAAACCACCTGAAAATGACTCAAAGGGCTGTCAGCGCTGGCTACTCCCATACTTTCAAGATTTAAGAGTTTGATTCGAGTCCAAGCTATTTAATTAGTATTGGAATTCGATTCATTTGCTCTTCTAATTCAATTGGATGAAGAATTTAATTGGAGAAAGATAATTATCGTCATTAATATCAGAGGAACGTATGGATTGTTTTGATATTAAATATTAATAAAATTTTCTATTGCGAGTTGATTCAGGCATGCACTTGCCATCAATATCTCCGTCCAGGTTTATCTTTTTTTTCCCCAATTCTTTTTGGCGTGATTTCATTGTCCTGGCGAATTTAGTGACGACGGATCTTTCAAACTTGTGAAAAGTTAAAAGTATTCCAAATTTCTACATGAATTTTCGGTTGAATGACAAAACATCGACGTTTATGGTATCTGCTATTTCAGTATGAAGAGAAATTACCACAGCTTCTGCGGAACGGGGTCCTCGGCACACCTAATTTCCCCAAATTGAAGTGGGCTCAAAATCAGGGGCCAGTGTTAGAATCACAGCAAATATTTGTACGTGCCGAGCGTGTATTAATCTCTTTCGAAAGTGCTAGGCAGGTAGTTTTGCCAAATGCTTCTCCTAATGATGTTGTTGGCGTGGTGAATTGGGAATTACCTCCTGAAGGGCGCTTCTGCTTCAAACTTAATGTTCATGTGGCTGTTGACGGCTTGATGCTATCGGGGGTTTGTTTGGTCTTGCGGGCACTGAGGTGCATAATCATGAGGGAGGGTAAAGTGATGGCGACATGAGTTCACAATTGCAGTTGTGCGAATGATGTTGATTTTGGTGAGGTTGGGGCCTGCTTTGGCTTTAGTGAAATTGGTTAATCTCTGTTACTAATAGAGTTGGATTCATTACGTATTGTTGAGTTAGTTTTGGGTCAAGCTTCTATTTGTACCAAGTTATTTTAGCTAATAGTCGACATTCAGCGGTTGCCTATGCCAAAGCAAGGCTTTTAGAATTTTCATGTCTCAAGAATTTGTAATCAAGTACCAGATATTTTAGTGAAATTTGTTTTGCAGTGTTTAGATTCATTTGTACAGATGAAAGAGTATCCATCCCAATTAACTTGTAATCTTTAAACTTTTATGATCTGTTAATACTAACTTCTTTTCTTTGAAAAAAGACACAAAAGAGAAATTTTAATGGTTTATTCCTGTAAGTCTGCATATTTTAAAAGAGTCATATCCAAAAGCAAGAACAAATTGAAGTTTTGGTACGTTCTAATTTTAAGAAAAGTTGATGCAAAATGCTATATGTTTGCATTATAAGATCAACTGCTCCTTCACTACAAGTTTTATCCTTCAAATACTCTTTCATTTTTAGCAAAAATCATTTCAAAGAAGAGGAGAATGACGTAGGAAGCATATACTATAAATTACAATATTTGAATCAATTTGATATTTAGTATTTTATTAAGATTTATTTTGTTTTACTAAGCTTATTTGAATCATATTAGTAATTCTAGTCCAATTAAGATTTTAGATTAATTCTCTTATTTGAAAAAGATCATGATTAAGGCTCCGTTTGGTACAACTTATTAAATAAAGCTTATACCAATAGAGTTTTCGGACGAAAAGCTATTGGGTGTTTAGTTGTTAATTAAAAAAATATTTTTGAACCATAAAACTGTTTGGTTGTGTAAAACTAAAAGTGCTTTTGTGTAATTAAATTACAAAAACGAATATATATTCATAATCATATAACATTTAACAAAATATATCCAAGCTATCAATTAATAAGAAAAAGATCAGTTCAATTATTTCTTTGATTTTCAAAATAAAAAATTACATCATTGATATATTCTCCCAAACAAATAATATGTTTATATGGCGGCAACAATTTTCGATAGGTAGGTTTTATACAAAGGGTATTATGTAATTAATGAAATATGTCAATGATATTTTTGATATTATATATTTTTTGAAAAAGCTCTCTAACCTCTACTCCCAAAAGTTCAATTTTTGGGTTTTTGCTAGTAGAGATAAATTAACTTATTTAAGTTAAAAAAATTCTATTAAAAAAATAACCAAACACCATAAAAAATTTTAAAAAATGCTTATCAGATTAAATAAGCACTTATAACTCTTAAATAAGTCATATCAAACAGGCACTAAGTTAGCTATTAGTATATATGGGCTTGTTATTTATAATTTATTTTAAGACCCTTAAGTTTTTCATTAATAATATTCAGTATTTTCTTAATTAAAATATTTTCTTCTTTATGAGAGCTCTCCTCCTTGAGTTTTCAAGAATGTACGCTAGATGACATCAAGTACCGCTTTTTATTGCGTCACCATTTGATTGAAGATGATATTCATGTAAATGATGAACTCAATCTCAACTATTTTTTAGATAATTTCCTCATTAATTTAAATTTTAAAAATATCAACAAAAAATATTTGAACTTTTATTTATTATCATTTGGAGTTAGTTATCTTCTCAGAGTTATTCAAAAACCCTTACATTTTATTGTTCTAGACAAAAGACTTTTCAAATAATATTTTACTTCTTATATACACTTTACTATAAAACTTACCATTACTCGTTTTTCACTTGACTTCATCAAAATGGATCAAATTTGATCATGTAACATTTTCTATACAAGTTCGTAATTTATCTCAATTCACTGAATCATCTTCATCAGCAACTCCATTCGGTTTCATTTAAAAAAAAAAAAAAAAATAGCAGTGAGGCTTTTTGAGTAGATGAGGATATGCATCTTGTTTCATCATATGGTTGAATATTAGTTTGGACGATGTCCAAAGGAAATAATGAAGCACACCAAAGATTCAGCAACTCACGAGCCAAAAAAATAAAAAAGGAGGATAATTAAATTTGTTGGAGGAAAACACGGAGGGTAGTTAAATTCATTAGAGAAATAGAAGGTACTTTATTTGGGTGAAGGGAGAGATTTAATTAAAATGGTCACAAAGACCACCAAATATTCAAAAAAAGACAATAAAATTCTTTTTTGATCATTGAATATAGTAATTAAAAAAATTAATTTTAAAGCTTTTTAATTAATTTAAATTTAATATAAATAATATAATCTATGTAGTAGACTAATAATATTAAATTATTTTTAACATTTAAAATAATATTAAAATTTTAAATTATTATATTTATTTTAATAATATATTTATATTTGTTATAAAGATTTTAAATAAGCCTTTGGGTTAAGTAGATTTGACAATTAACAAAATAATATCTCCCTATTGATAATACTAATATTATTTCAAGGATAATATTCAAAATAATTTTAATTTTAATTAATTTATTTTAATATTATGTAAAATATTTGTAAATACTAAAATTATTTTAAAATATTTATATTATTATATTTATTTTAAGGCCATATTTCTATTTATTATAAAATTTTGAAGTCAATTTTTGTGGGATTTATAGAGTTAAAAGAGTAATACAATCAAAAGGAGTGTTTGGTGTCCCTTTCTGAAAATTTGGGATATTTATGATCTGTTTTTTAAAACTTAGGGTGTTGGTGTCTTTTATCATTAAAATAATATAAACTTATTTTTATTAGAAGAAATTTTTGAAGAAAAATTTATTTTTTCCCTCTATTATCTATCATATAAATAATTAAATATAAATTTAAATAATAAATTTAAAAAGCCACCGAGTGATACTCTAATTATTTACACTAAGTCATTTTATTGTAACTTATAATATGATTAAAATATATAAAAATTAAGTCACATAAAAAAGCGAGCCAGGTGGACTAAAGTGTGATTTTTACGTTATTTTAATTGGCCTGTAAGTTACAGTGTAACTTAACAGGGCTCTAAATTTGGTTATAAATTATCCTCCTCGTTCAGTCAGTAATCAGTCTTTCTTATGAAAATACATCTTATTATTATTATAATTATTAACCCTTATTATTATTGTTATAATATATAAAAAAAGAGGAGGCAGTGCTACTGGTAATCTGCAGTCTGCCGTGTAATGATAATAAATAATGAATAAATAAATAAATAACAGTAGTACGCATCACAGATGACTTATAAGTTATATCTTCATTAAAATCAAGAAATATATATATATGTATATATATATATAGAGTCTGGCTTATCTTATTATTATTATTATTTTTTTTTAGAATAACTGTTTCGACATATGGTATTATTGTATTTGATCAATCACCATCATGAGTCAGCGTTTGAAATGATCATGTGAACTTGTGAAGTCTCAAATAACTCAACTTTATCCTTATTATGGTGGCTTTGATATACTTATAACATTAATAAAAAATAAATAAATGCGATAGATTTGAAGCAGCGGCTGGCTTCAAGCTCGGGTCGACAACTGCCAACTGAAGTGCTAGTAAATTACTACCGTCGAGAGGGAAGAGACATCCAGTCCAAATCCAATCTATCTGAACAGCGAACACAAAAACACGAACACAATGAATAACTTTTTGAAGGCTTCATTGCTTGGTTTGAATCGAAATTATCAGAAGCGCATAATAAGTCGAAGTAACCGAGGATTTTGTTGTTTTGAGATGGGGGTTGGTGGTGAAAATGAAGCAGCAGAGACGGACACATGGAAATCGATGGTTCGTTGCTCGGCAAACTGCGCTCCGTTGACTCCTATAACCTTTTTGGAGAGATCAGCAAAAGTTTACAGAGACAGACCATCACTTGTTTATGGTTCTTTAAACTATACTTGGACCCAAACTCATCAACGTTGTCTTAAACTTGCTTCTGCTCTCACCCAATTGGGAATTTCCAAAGGACATGTGGTCAGTATCTCTCTCACTTTCTTTGCCCAAATCAATTGGCTGCTTCTTCGTTTTCTTTAATTGAATTTTTTTTTACATACATGAATTTTTAATCTTGCAAACTGGACATTCTATACACTCTTTATTTCTGTTTTTATTTTCTTGATTTACATCCTCAAGGTCATTGAAATCCACGGTCAATTTGCTTTTCTTTTGTGAAAAGTCATGGTCACTGTTTTATTCAGTTGGCTATTTCATTTTTTATATTCAACTCTAGCCCATATCCCATATCCCATTATCTGTTCTGGTCCTAATTTTATGACCTTATTTCTACCCTAAGCCTACCTTCATGATTGCAATTATTGACTATGTAAATCATACAGGTTGCAACTCTGGCCCCTAATGTTCCAGCAGTATATGAGCTGCATTTCGCAGTCCCAATTGCTGGGGCAGTCCTTTGTTCACTTAATTCACGTCATGACTCGGCTATGGTCTCTGTTTTACTTAGACATTCCGAAGCAAAGATTCTATTTGTAGACTACCAGTTACTCCCTATTGCTCGTGGGGCACTTGATCTTCTAGTCAATGCGCAAGTAAAACCACCAATCCTAGTTTTAATTGCTGAATCCAATAGCTCATCTTCTACGGGTTCAGCTGCTGTAGATTATGAGTATGAGAGTTTCCTTGAAACAGGACATAGTGGGTTTCAGATAAGAAGACCAGATAATGAATGGGATCCTATTAGTTTGAATTATACTTCTGGCACAACATCACGGCCTAAAGGAGTAGTTTATAGTCACAGGGGAGCTTATCTCAACTCACTTGCTACGGTTTTTCTTCATGGGATGGGTTCAATGCCTGTTTACTTGTGGACCGTGCCTATGTTTCACTGCAACGGCTGGTGCCTTCCCTGGGGGGTGGCAGCTATGGGTGGTACGAACATATGCCTGAGAAGTGCCAATGCTAAGGATATATTTGAGAGTATAGCTGCGCATAATGTCACAAACATGGGAGCTGCACCAACTGTCCTTAACATGATTGTGAATTCACCCGTCAGTGTCCAGAGGCCACTTCCTCACAAGGTGGCAATTGCGACGGGCGGTTCACCACCACCTCCCCAGATCCTTTCTAAGATGGAAGAGTTGGGATTTGACATAACTCACTTGTATGGCCTTACGGAAACTTATGGCCCTGCGACTTATTGCACATGGCAACCTGAATGGAATTCTTTACCTGTGTCTGAGCGATCAAGGATCAAATCCCGGCAAGGAGTGCACCATCTTGCCTTGGAGGATGTTGACATAAGAGATCCAGTCACCATGGAAAGTGTACCAGCTGATGCCAAAACAATAGGTGAAATTGTGTTCAGAGGACACACTGTAATGAGTGGATACCTCAAGGACTTAAAAGCAACAGAGGAAGCTTTCAGAGGTGGTTGGTTTCATACTGGAGATCTTGCTGTGAAGCATCCTGATGGCTACATAGAAATAAAGGATCGATTGAAGGATGTAATAATTTCTGGTGGAGAGAATATAAGCTCCGTAGAGGTAGAAACAGTATTGTTCAGTCATCCAGCAGTTCTCGAAGCTTCTGTCGTTGCAAGGCCAGATGATCACTGGGGGCAGACACCTTGTGCATTTGTTAAGTTAAAAGAAGGACATAGTGCTGATGCTCAAGAAATAATCAAGTTTTGCCGGGATCACTTGCCACATTATATGGCTCCTAAGACGGTCATTTTTGAAGATTTGCCCAAAACTTCAACAGGAAAAGTGCAAAAGTTCATACTGAGGAAAAAAGCAGAGGCCCTGGGCAGCCTTTCTTAATCCTAAAACAAATGTAAAGTCATGTTTCCAAACAAAAAAGTAACTTTCATCTCATGGTCATTGATTATTACAATCTTCACAAGCTGGAGAGCCATAATAAATGTCAATTGTACATGGCGTTTGCTTTAATGTCAAAATTGTCATCAATGTATAGCAGAATCCAGCACTTTTATGATCATTATGTTTGCAGAGTAAGTTGCTCAAATAATGGCCCGTGCAGGATGTTGATTAACATCAAGGTGAAGAATGCCACGGTGATGTACAGAACCACAGTATAGATTATCTCCAATCTTGATTGCACTGGAAATGAGTGACAATTCAGGATCATAATAGTGAGCAATTGGTTTTCCGTCCAAGTCAACGATAAAAACCCCGCTGCTTTTGCCCATGCGTGGCATCCCTAGGTACCTCACCACCATTCCTGAAACCTTTCGGATAAAGGGATATCTGTATGCTAGATCCCAGTATGTTGAAAATTCCTGCATAATTACACAAAACTGTTTGAAATGGGACAAATGGTGCAGAAATTGATTGGTATTACCTATCGCCCAAAATAATAATAATAATAAGAACAACATATTACAACCTACAAGTAGAAAGAATTGTGTTTACCGTTGCTAATGCAATCAAGTAATGGCCTTCTCCATCATAACGTATGTTATCAGGCAAGCCAGGCAAAGTCTCAATGAACTTTTCCACACGTCCAGCGTTCTTGCCTTTGATGTAAAATTTTCTGCACCTTCTCCTGCAGTAATAAAAAAAGAAGGCATAAGAAAACATATTTAGGCTGTGTCTGAAACTATTGTGTTTTCGGCTAGTGATTTCATTTCACAACAATGGTGGATCAATCTCAAACTAAGAAAAGTAGGCTGAAAAACAACATACATTGAGGTCTCACAATAAATAAGATGGGTTTGGTCAGGTGAAAGTACAATTCCATTAGCAAAGTAGAGGTCAGAAACAAGAACTTTGGTTTCCTCGGTAACTGGATCAAAGCTTAGTAATCTGCCATTGGGCTTTCCCTCCAAAATATCAAGGATGAATTCCCTTAAGCAGTACTTATACGAAGCATCTGTAAAATAAATCATGCCATCATCAGCAACATCTAGCCCATCCGTCAGCTTGAATTTTCGACCCTCGGCCTCATCTGTTAGCAACACTGTTGAATTTCCACTAATTTTCAGTAGCCCCTGTTACATAATGGATACAAAAACAAATCTCTTATTTCCCAAAAGATCAGAAGGGCCTCATTAATTTCCACGTAGTATAGTTATTTTATATTACTTGGGCTAATAAAACAAGCCATATCTTATTATTATTATTAAAAGTGGGAGTGACATCTAGATTCTCAAGTTTTTTGATACCCTTAATTTTTTATTACTCGTCAAGACACGAGTCATCATCATATACACATGAGTTATCATCATATTACAATGTCACTTTTTTTTTTTTTTAGATTGATTATCTGTAGAATCTTGCATTCTGTAGTTATAGTTGCTTTATTAATGAAGAGACATTATCTGATATTCTGATCAGGGCCCGTATATTACATCGCATGGGACATATTATTACGTTTTGTTATTCAATTTTACAGACATAGAATATATAACTTATAAGGAGGACAGCTCACTCCAAGCTCGGCATTTTGTGAGGAAGTATAAACATTTAAGTCTTTTGTAGGTGGCAGGCGTGCCTTCTTAGTGTGACGGCCATATCAATGGAGTGCAAGCGCTGGCATCTCTGATATCTTTACAATGCGAGTTACGAATCCGCTTACAATGCGAGTTACGAGAAATTTTAAAATATATCAGCATATAATATAACCTTAATTTAAAAATGGAATATAGATAAAAATGAATTATTTTGGTGAAAGTTGCTGACAGACAAGACTGACCTTGTAAGCGTCAGCAACGAGCATAGTGATAGGATCGGCATCGGGATCGCTGTTTGCAAAAGCGATTCCCAGTGGTCGGCCGCCAGTATTAATCCAGTTGTGAACAAGTGAATCAGCCGGCGAGTCGTTGAGCGTGACTCGCTTAATCCACCCATCTTCACAGCCGGTGTAAATGAGTTTGGAGTGAGCATCATACAAAAGATCTTCCGGTCCCTTCAAGACTCCATAACCTACCTTCTCCGATCCTTGTAACATGTGTTCGTTGCGCAGCGCCGCCGTTAATGACGGGTGAGTGAACTCGTGGACAGGAATTGGAGCTGGGTCGAACGACTCGAGTTGGTAAACCAACATGGCTAAAAATACAGGACCACCCGTTAAAAATACAGTAACAAGCCATAACCTAGAGCTGCTGGCGGTAGTGGTATCTGGGGAAACTGATTCAGACATCGAGTTTGGCATCGGTTTACTTCAGTTTGGTCTTATGGCTGTTATATATATATATATATATATATAATTTATTTATTTGGCTGTTCTACTTTCAAAATGCTCTAATATGTTGGATTCTAAAAATAAACAGCTAAAAGTTATAATTTTTTTTTTTATAAAAATGGATATCATATTATATGAAAAAGTGGGCCCCACATCAACATTTCCCTAGAAGCGTGAAGGTTGCGGCAAGTCGGCAACGCAACGGATTTGTCAGCATTTCAAATACGTAAATTGGATTTTACTTATCGTAAAAAAAAAACAAATTTTGGATTTTACCTAACCTGCGATGCATGTAATTTTCCAGGCATCACCTGCCACATCCACATTTATTGCATAGAGAAGAACGAGAGAAAGACGAGAGAAATAATGAAGAAAATAATAGAGATAGAGTGAATAGGTAGAGAGAGAGAGCACAATTCTCTCGTCTTTCTCTCGTGCTTCTCTCTCTAGCACTACTCTTTCTTTATGAAAAATGTTTGGTGTAGAGAAGAACGAGAGAAATAATGAAGAAAATAATAGAGGGAGAGTGAGTGGGTAGAGAGAGAGAGAGCACAATTCTCTCTGTCTTTCTTTCGTGCTTTTCTCTCTCTAGCACTACTCTTTCTTTATATTAAAAGATTTAAATTAGAGAGAGTGCTTGGTAATCAGAGACGTCAGAATGTTGAGATTATATTTCTAAATAAATAATGAGCAACAAAAAAATATGACACGTATATCAATATCACCGGTAAACACAATTCCTTTCAGTTAGGCAACTGTAACGAGAATTACGTCGATATTTTTATTAAGAAACAAAAGTTTTGTAGTTTCCATTCGATTCATAGTGAGAAGAGCATGAAATTTCTTCCCTTTCTCTATAATCACCATCTGCCGGACATGGGATATAAACAGGACAGCAAATTAAAGGGTGTTGTGAAAGCCAAAAATTTGTAACTGCCCAATAACCCGCCGTGACGAAGCAGCATCTGCAGATCGAAACACAGTGGCAGTGACAGAACAATTCACTCATTTAGATCTAGATACTTACCAAGCAAGAGTTTTTCCCCTGCTTAAAGGAATGCAAGGAACATTAAGAAATTAACGCAAAGATTATACCGAGTAGAGTAGAATGGTTGCGTGCAATGAGCAGGGTAGTTAGGATACAACTATTCATTTTGAGTGTATAAGATATTATTTCAAAGCTTGCAATAAGACCAACTAAACCCAGAACCACTTTTGTTGATCCGTCCGTGGCTGAGTCGAAAATTTCACTTGTTTCTCAGTCTCTTTTTTTTTTTTTTTTTGTTTTAAGTTATTTTCTTTTTTTTTTTGTTACTTTTAAAATTTTTATCTTTTTTTAGATATTCAATTTAGGCACAATTTTTTTGGTAAATTATTATAAAAATAACTCAAAAAACCTTATTTTTATTCATTCAGACTTTTTGAATAAAACTTTACCAATTTCTCTTATCTATCACTCTTTTACATTTCTACATCGCCACTGAGCAATGTTAGAAACAGGGGAGATCCAAATCTACAATTACAAATGTATTTCTGAAAAATCATCAACGTAAAACAAACTTCAAGTTGGGAATGATAGAGAAAAATCAGTCTCATTTCATTCTTTCAACTACTATTCTTATAATCCTATTGTTGCTGCTGATGCAAATTGTAAACCAAACCACTCACTTAAGCTTCCGGGAAACAAAGAATATTAGAATTTTACGCCCTGATAAGGCAATTGCAAGTCTACTCGTGGAAAAATAAGAGAGATAAATTACCTAAACCTCTATTCTACTTGTACTAATGACATCTCTCTAATATATAGTTGTCCTACAACCTGAAGAACATCATACTTATCCAGCTCCTACTTATCAAAATAATTAAGTTTTTGATGTGCCTGCTTTGTGACTTTGTATGTAAATTTAATAAATAGATAACAACATCGAGCTTTTATAATAACTTAGATATATATGTGAAAAAAAATAAAAACGAAATAATACAAAAGGCCAAAATTATGTCAAGTAAGATATATAAAAGCCTCTTAATTAAAAATTTGAACATTCAAGAGCCGGGATAAGCCAAGGAATGAGTTCAGGCTACAGTCTTAGATATGTATTATCAATTTTTTCTATCAAGTTAGTAGTTAATGCTGAACATGACACCATATAGAGTAGAGGGCTGCACATACGATGGAGACAGCAGGCGTGGCTTCATTTGGAGTAGCTTTAAAACCTGCATGCAGTTTTCAAACATCAAAAGCATATATTTGAATTAGTGGATTGCGGATATATATCTTGTAAATAGATATTAATTAAGATTAATGTTTGAATCCTATAATTGATCACTTATGGTAAGCAGAAAAAATGCATAGCCAAGACATAAAATTAACTTCCTTCGAAATCAGAATCAGAATCAGAATCAAATGAGTAAAAAGCTTATCAACTTATCTGCCAGATCAATATCAAATGCATTTATATACATGAACTC